>JANAVB010016600.1:3786109-4240791 GCA_029216955.1 Iris pallida
GGCCGAGATCATGTGGATTTGGTTGGCCGGTCGCCTTCCGGGGCCGGCGGCGGCCTTCCACCCTCTTCGTCACCCTCGGAGTCCAACCCTCCTCCCCTGGTTGTCCGGCACCCGCCGGCCCTCGCTCCGCCGGGCTACTCTCCCTCCTCCATCGTCGAAGTCCCGCTTAGGGGTTTCCACCACCCCCTTCCCCCCCCCTCAACCCCACCGCCGCCCGCGGTGGCGTCGGCACCCCCGGCCTCGCACTGCTCTGTCGCTTCGGCGCTGCCCCACCCGCAGCGTCCTCGCCGACCCCCCGCTGTCTGGCCGCCATCCTCCTCGGCTGCGCCATCCTTCAGCTGGCCTCCCTGAGCGCCAGGCCCGTCACCTCCGGCCCCTCCTCCGCCGCCACCCTCCTCGCCTGCGCCCTGCCTTCCAGTGGCCTCCCGCGCGCGCAGTGCCCGTCCTCTTCCGGTGGCACAGGAGTTGGAGCGCCTCCGGCGCTTCCTCCCTTAGCAACCCCCGCGGCGACGCCGGCGTCCCCCACCTCCTCGGTGTCTCCTTCCCTCGCCGTTCCTCTATCGTGGCCCAAACCTCCGGTCGCGACGACGTCTGCCGCCTTCTTTTCCCTCCCGTGGCCAACGACCGCTCGCCTCCCGGCTTCCAGCAGCCCTAGCCTGGCCCCCGCCCCCGGCTCTTCCCCGCCGGCGTGCTCTCCGATGCCGGAGGTCTCCCCCTCGTGGGCTTCGGTGGCCTCGCTGAGACCTCCGCCCCCGTCCCCCTCCCCTGCCTCCGTGCCGTGGCCTTTGGCGAGCTCAGCCACAGCGTTGGCTCCCTCCCCGGCGTCGGTCGGCGGACCATCTTCGGCGGTGGCGCCTCCCCGCTACGAGCTTCGGTACTCCCAGCGCCGCTTGCCGGCTGACACCTCCCCCCTCTAGGTGTCCGGGCATCGCGGCAGGACGGGGGGCCCCACCGTTCTTCTCCCCTCCCTGGCGTTTCCCAACCGCCCAGCGTCCCCCCGGACCTGCCATCGTCGGAGCGGCTGGAGTCTCGGCTCGCTTCCCTACGGCGGTGCCTCCCTTCGGCTCTGTCCCCTCCGGCGGTCCTCTCTCCCCAGCCCCAAGGCAACCCCCCTTCGCCGGTGCTCCCTCCTCTCCGTCTTTCCTCCCCCGCCCCTCGGCCTACCCCCCTCGCCGGAGCTCCCCCCCCTCTTCGTCTCCCCCGCCGGGATTCTCCGCTGGCGCGCCCCCTTGCTCTGGAGGGGGCCCGAGGCGGCTTCATGCCGCGCGCCCATTGGGCAGTGCCCCCATTGGGCAGTGTGCCCCTCTGGCACCTCGGGCGGTGTTCCCCCCCCCCCCCCCCCTCGGTTGTCGTGTGACGAATTTTCAAAACTTTGAAAATTCGGATTTTCCCACAAAAAAAGGGGCCAGTGTGCCCACAACCCCCCCTTGGGCCGAGCGCTCACTCCACCCGCATGCGGCGTGATTGGTCATCCCCCTCACGTGCTGCGGTCTACTGTTATTTCGACGTTTTGGTAATTTGGTTTTCCAAATTCGTACCGAGGACTATTCGGTTCTTGAACCCCTCTCAAATCCGATTAACCCAATTTTAGTTTTTCCTAGTGTTGTTTTAATTTTCTTGCTATTCAGGGCTTATTTTGTGTGTTCCAGCCCTGCACCTGTATTGCTCTTCATGAGCTCACCTTAGATTTCAATAAAATCGCTTTTGTTATATATATATATATATATATATATATATATATATATATATATATATATATATATATATATATATATATATAACTAGTGTTCTCTTTTTATATATATATATATATATATATATATATATATATATATATATATATATATATATATATATATATATATATATTTAGCAATGGGTACTTGTGGCGAACTCGCCTCTACTGAGGCTCGAACTCCCGACCACTTGGGCCGCATGCATCTCTCTTAACCACTAGGCTAGAGGTCATTTGCATATATATATATATATATATATATATATATATATATATATATATATATATATATATATATTTAAAAAAAAAAAAATATATATATATATATATATATATATATATATATATATATATATATATAAAACTAGTGTTCTCTTTTATATATATATATATATATATATATATATATGTATATATATATATGTATATATATATATAAAATTCTAACTTGGTAAGCAAGCAAGTAAACAATTATTATACAGTGAAGGGTATATAGTCCCTTTTGCATCTTCATAAGGTAGGCATTTTTATCCTAAAACTAGGCCAAAGTTTCCTTCATTTATCATTTTTTGGGGTTCACATCTTCATTCTTCAATTTAACTTAGCATCGGAGGGACATTAGAGTTACCATATTCCTCTCACGTGTTTTAATCTACGCAAGCGAATGAGAAAAACAATGAGATAAGAAGGAATCCATCGATCTAATCTACAAATCTATCCAAGGTTCTTGGTGATGATAAACCATTATCAAGCCTTGAGGGGGACTATCAACATAATTACATATACGGTGGATCTGCTACATACTTGTGTGTCATTTATATTTCTGAAATACATACTAAATTATTTTTAAAACTTTCAGAAATCAGTACGGACATAATCTCAATAAGACTATAATATATGGAGCTGTTGTAGTATAAATCAAATTAAAAAAATATTCTAGCAGCATAGACTATTTAGATATTGTATAGGATGGTCAACATGGGCGGATCCCGAAATGTATACTAGGGTGGGCTAGAGTGGGTTGGAATGGGCTCAGGGCTGGTCCAAGGCACGAACGAGGTGGACGACCACCCTGGGCTCCTAATTTTGGAAGGTCCCTTAATTTCAAAATAGACTTTATTCAAAAAAAATAAAAATAAAAAATTCAAAATAGACTAGATGTATCACAAATTTTAAAAATAAAGACCCAATCAGCAACCAAAAAAGGCAACAGTTATTGGAAACCAATATCTAAAAAAATCTGAAAACAAAAAAAAGTAATCGACTAAAACTAAGGCAGGCTCTTCGTCTACTTTCTTGGATCTCTGGTCCCTTCATTTTCCTATTTTATATAAATTAAACAAAGCCATCTCTCTCTCTCTCTCTCTCTCTCTCTCTCTCTCTCTCTCCCCGTTCTTCGGTCTTCATATGACTGGTCAGATTAAGATTCAAGCCTCATTGAAGGTTATCTTCTTTCGTCGCATGTATGAAAAATAATAATTGATGATTTTGCTTGTAAAAATGCTAAAAAAAATTGTTTGTGAAAAAAATGGCTCAATTTTAGCTTATGTCATAGGCCTCATAAACTATAGGACTCGCCCTAGATGGACTAGGTGTGAGATAACTCCCACAAAAAAAATAAAAAAATATATATAGAGAGAAAAATGGCGGTGTGCTGTCCACCCCACGCTCCACTTGGATCCACTCATGACGGTCAAAGTTGTGTGATAATTTGTTTAAGGATAAAAAAGCAGTACCATTGACGTTTCTAAAAAAATTCTAATAAAAAAGCGTTAGCCTAAAACTCCAGATCTAATGGCGTGCACATGTTAATAACGCCAAATCTTAATCCACCTAAACTACTGGCGTTCATAAACGCTACAATAATGGTGTTCATAAACGCTAGAAATAATGACGTTTCAAACCACAAACGCCATATGTAGTGGCATTTTGTTTTCTTGGTTTTAGGGTTTTCTTGAAATTGTGTTGCTTGCACTGCGACGATTACTGATGCCTATATATTTCTTACTGATATATTTTAACTGTTAGTATAAATTAAGAGTGGTGTTGCAAGAAACAACGCTATTTTATTCTTCCTGTCCTTTTTTTTTTTACATTCCAGAAGCATACTCTGCATACTCTCACATTCCAGAAACATATAGAAATCAAAATCTCTCTTTTAACTATCATATTTAACTCTGTCAAACATTACCACAGAAAATTACAAAAAAGGGGAAATAAAAACATGTTTTTGTGTTTAAAACGTCCTTCTTTATACGCAGTTAGTAATAACATTCTTCTGTAACGTTAGATTAATATTTATTAAATTTTGACCGTCCAATCCAATCTAAAAAGCAACGTCTAAACAATTTTCTGAAATCAGTGAGAGGAGGCACTTGTAACTAAGGGAAAAAACAATGAGGTCTCATCCTAAAGACCAAGATTTAGTTGTCAGTGTGTCATAGTCATAAGAAGCAGATAAGATTGCAGCTGGCCGTGCTTACTCTTTTTTGGACCTGCCTGTCCTCGGTGGCTCGGTGCAACAAACAAGTGGCCGGATACGGGAACATGCGTCACGGGTTGTTATATTCTCTTCCAGATATTTTAGCAGCATCTAATGATTGGCCCCATGGAAGGAGGCACTTGTTTAGCACATGTCGATGATAGTGTCCCACTGATATTGGCGTCTGTTTGGATAAAAATAACTCTTTAAAAATATAAAAATAGCATTTATATGATGATGAGTTGTAAGTACACTTGCAGTAACTGATATTTTTTAAAATGTGTTTAGATAGAGTACTTTTTGTCTTCTGTAAGTGTAAGAAAAAAATAAAATTTTTGTTTGGATGATTGTTGAAAGTGAAGAAAAGTAAAGTCCGATCGTTTGGATGGTTGTTGAAAGTGAAAGTTGAAATTAGAGATATGATATGTTGGAGTTTGGTCTTTTTCAAAGAGAATTTTAGTCCCACATCGGCTAGACCAAAGGAGTTGTATCTCTATATATTAGCTTTGCTAGTTTAGAGATGCACATGTGGTGTGGAGGTGCACATGGGTGTGCCATGTGGGATTATTTTTCTAATGAAAAAAAGGCTAAATCAACAATAAAAGCATTCATGCTTTTTGCTCTTGGGAAATTCATTTCCATGGGAGCTAAGCCCCATAGGGGCTTAGCGACTCGGACTCCAACTCATGGGCTCATGAGGCGTTTTGTTGGCGCACTTTCCACTTAGCACGTCAGCATCGTTGCTAAGCGCATAGTGCACTTAAGTTGCGCTCGTTGCGCGAGCCACTTGCGCGGCCAGGGTGCGTGCCGGGTGCGTACGTTGCGCGCAGTGGCGCAAGTGGCTCAGTGCGCGAAGTGCAAGGAGCGCAGGGTGCACGCAGTTGGTGCAATTTGCAGCAGAACGTGCGTTTGCATGTTCTGGACGGTTGCTACATGTTCGGGGTGGTTTTTACCACGTCCCTAACTTGGCCCCATGGAAGGAGGTCGAGTTGCAAACGGTCCGGTCCGGGCCGGCCCACGGGCCGAAGTCGGCGGGCCAGACCGGGCTCGGGCCGGTCCAGGACCGGCCCATAGAATTAAACGGTCCGGGCCAGGCCCGGCCCGGTTCAGAGGAAGCAGGCCCAGCCCGACCCACTGGACCGGACCAGGGGGTAGCCGGTCCGGGCCGAACCGGTCCACGGGTCGGGTCGGGCCGGGCCTTGGTCGGTTCGGGCCGGTTGGGGCCGGTTGAACCGGACCGGCCCGGTCTGAATGGTTTTATTTTGTTTTGTTTTTCTTTTCTTTTTTTACAGTTTTTTTGTTAAATTATTTTCATAAAAAATTTGTAATTTAATTTTGAAAAAAAAATGGTAAAAGTAAAAAAAATATTTCTCCCTCTTCCTTTATCCGGACTTGGGACCGGCAAATGCTTGCTTGGCATAGGCGGAGTTAAAAAATATTTTTTTAAAAAAATAAAAAATAGTTTTTGAAAGTATAAGTTAAAATTTGAAAAGTATAAGTTAAAATTTAAAAGTATAAGTTAAAATTGAAATATTTTAAGTATAAAAGTATAAGTTTAAATGTACATACCTAATACCTTGTAACTCCCCTTCCCGAAAAATTTTGAAATATTTTTTTAAATTTATTTATTTGTTTAAATGGGGATTTTACGATTTTTATAAATAATTAGTTCGTTATTATTATTATTACTATTGTTATTATTTTATTGGGATTGTTATTTAATATTATTATTTTATTGATTATATTTAATTGTTATAATAAATTATTATCATGTGATTTATAATTTATGCACAAATATAATATATTAAATATGTGCATGTGTATGTATATATAAATATTGTATATGTGTATTTATGTATAAATATATATTGTATATATATGTATATGGGTGTATATACATTTATGTATATGTATATACATAGATATTGTATATGCGTGTATATGTACGTATATATAAATAAATATATATAAATGTGTGGGTAAGCGATATATATAAATATATATATATATATATATATATATAGGTATATATGTGCATGTATATGTATAAATACATATACAGGTGTTTGTGTGTGTAAATAAATGTAAATGTATATATGTAACTTATGGGTTGCAACTCTCTTTAGATTGGTATAATTGGGCATATAGCTTCACTCCCACTCCCACAAAGTTTATACAGAAACCAACACATTCCAGCTGATAACTAAAATCTTGACATCCTTATATATTTGATTTGTACTCGATTGGGCGTGTAGTTTCACTCCCCAAACCGGCCCACCCGAAAACCACAGCAACCTTAGTTGACTCAGCAACCAGCCCGAACCAATTCTCCTCCCACTGTTTGTTTCATGTTGTTTGTTATAAATATACAATCGAAGCTTCCTGGACAAGAAAAAAAAAACCCTAGCCGCATAATTCTTCACCTCCTTCCTCCCTCCATAAGTGCTGCTCCTCCATCAAACCAAAACTACTTTCTCTAATTCTCAAATCTCTCTATTCACCCATCTTTCTCACCAAGCTTTGTTCTGTCCTCTTCCCTCACCATATTAACCTAATAGTAATATTGCCACCATCTAGGGACAGCGCCGTAGCCTCCTCATAGCCCTGTTATCGGACGCCGCCACCACTATCGTCTCCAACATCACCGACACCACTCTTGGCTCGTCCCATGAATCAAACTGCCACACAACCCTGCGACAGGACGGCACCCGGACATCGTGCCCATCGGTGTCCTCTAGACGCACAACCCCTCGTTGTCATCATTATTGTCTCCACGTCGTTCGTAGAAGACACGAGCGACCTCGGCCTCTCATGGCCCCGTGCTCGCGGTGGTCGCCATCGTCCTTTTTATCCAACTTCGAACCAACCATGGCCATAGCAGATTCTTTTCCGGAAGCAGCCGCAGCACTCTCCAATGGAGCTCTCGGTAATGGTGGATCCGCCGGAGCCGAGAAGAAGAAGGCTCGGTTGTACAGTCGACCCGAGGATAGCCACAACTACTCCATGGAGAACTGTAGGACTCGCTGTCTACAGTAGTTCGATCCCGCTTGCTCGAAGCCGCTGCAACCAGGTTACACGACGCAACGAGCCACTGCACTCGCCACCAGCCTCCGCTCTCGTCGTCGTATAGGTGCGTAATAGTCTCTCCTTTAGCGCTCATATTGTTACCTGGAGTTATTAATGGAGAATATGTTTAGAGTGAACCGTTCATGTAGAAATATAGAGATAGGAACAATATCGAAGTAGAAGATGCACCAGGAAAAATGGTTATGTTCCTAATTAAATCCTTTGTGCACACACGTGGATGAGGTGCACTGAACATGGCACCATTCGTATTCAATAGCAAAAAAAAGGGAGAGAGTCATGGTGCACTTAGATTTATGCATGGTTCCAAATTATAATATAGCCTATAGTTCCAAAGGAGCATTTAAAATATATATATTTACACTAGTTCCAAAGGAGCATTTAAAATATATATATTTTTACACTAGTTCCTAAGCCTCAGAGAGAGAAAAACGAATCTTCCTTTTAGTTAGAAACTTTTGTACATACACTCTCCATTAATTAAGTTTTTGCAAAATAGCTCACTCACGATTTCATATGATTAAAAACTAGTTCACTTTTCATTTAAGTCCCCATTTTGACTCTTATTCAATATAACCCCTTCATTAATATAATAAGATAGTTAGTGGATTGTAAATTTGTTTACTTAAATACTTTATGTAAGTTTGGTTTAGACCCCTAGTACTTCCAATGTTTAGAAAACAATAGTAAGTTAACTTACTTAGTATATATATTGAAGTAATATTCACAAGAAAGTATAGTTACAATCATTAGGTTTATAATTGAAAATAGGACCATTATATTTATAATGGTAAAATAGAGAAATTAATGATGAAAGAGTATAAGATTAGTAAGCATACCACTTCAACAAACTAAGAACCAAATAAATAAGTTTTTCCTGAATCCCCTATTAACATTATAATTTCACAAATAGGTTATTTGGACTGTCTCAGCATTTTGATCGTATTCGCAGCGCAGGACCACAGGCAAGTATACCTTGCCTTCCTCTACAGTTTTACTTACATGCATTTTCTTTCGTTTTCAGTCATTTGATTGTTTATGGACATGTGCTTTTCGTATTATTTTCCGTGGAGTTGTTTTTATTGTTTATAGCCATGTTCATGTTTTGGCCTTGTATTTCACATTTGGAGTTTCCGTCAGTACCTTACTTGAGTCGTGTCATAGAACGGTTGCGTGTAGTGAACTGCCATAGCCTTGATTATCGTTGTACACAACCAGAGAGTCCACACTCGGGACGAGGGTTGTTTGGTGCACCAGAGAGTCCACACACGGGACGAGGGTGTTTGTCGTGATCAAATGGCACCAGAGAGTCCACACACGGGACGAGGGTTGACCATTTACACCAGAGAGTCCACACACGGGACGAGGGTGTCTTGCCGTGAGCTAGCCAGAGAGTCCACACTCGGGACGAGGGTTAGCGCTTAGTTCAAACCCGTGAGTCCACACTCGGGACGAGGGTTTGGTTTCTTCCATTGATCATCATGTTTCGTTCATCCGGCAGTTCATTTACGCGTAATTGTTCTAGTGTTCGTATTCGTGTTCGTACTAGTGTTCGTATTCGTGTTCGTATTTGTGTTCGTATTCGTGTTCGTATTTGTGTTCATATTCGTATTCGTGTTTGTGGTTGTAGTCATTTGCCTTGTCCTTGTTCTTTCTTGTTTATTTCTTGCGCATGATAAAACTGTTAGATAGGCATGTATATTATGTATCTTGCTATGTCCTCTGAGGATCTGCTGATCTCCGCAGGTTTAGCGACTACATGGAGTTAGTTAGTAGAGCAGGATGGCGGAGGATTGCGATGTGTAGTACAGGTATTTGCTTGTGATATTTCTTGTTATCCATTCGTGCTTTATTTTCAGTACTTTGATATACTCTGCTTATTTATAGACTCATATCATTCTTAGAGTCTAATCGAACATTATGCTAATGGGCTGCAGACCACGACCCATAGTGTTCATTCATGTTTCGTATTCTTATTGTAGATTGAGATATAGATTTACCTTTGCCATGATTTGGCAGTTTACCCTAGCCTACGTATTCGAGTCGGGCTGGAGTCCGCTTGATGCGTAGCTGGCTTGCTCACGCTCTCGCGTCCGAAAAGCGGGTGCGGGTCGTGACATACCTTGCACCGTAGTCTCATTGTTGTTCGTCTTCATGCAGTGAAAGCAATTCCAAATCCAGCTCGTGGATATCATGATCTTCTTCATCTTTCTGGTTTTGGGTTCTTTTATCGGCTTTCATCCAATCTTGTATGCACACTAGTGCTTCCAAAATATCGGGCTTCAAGCGGCTCCTCCTATCGCTCAACATCCTTGAACTTGCACTAAAACAGGACTCCGATGCTACCGTAGACACTGGGACCATCAGTAGATCACGTGCTATTGTAGAAAGAACAGAAAATCTCTTGTCGTGTCTCTTCCACCATTCTAAAACGGCAAAATGATCTGGAGTCTCATCTTCGTCTTGATAATAATTAAGGTAAAGAGACAACTCTTGAGTAGGTTGGGAAGATTGTTTTTGTTTCTTCCTTTGTAGTATGCGACCGGCTGATGATAGCTTAGACGCCAAGCCGGAGCTACTACTAGCCCCCCCTGAGTTGGTCGGGTCGACGTTGCTCCTTCTTCGTACAGTATAACTAACCTGTCCAACGCAACTTTAACTTCTATTTTCATGTCAGTAACATCTATACCCATATATTCTCCATATCCATCTAATAAAACCTCTACGCCATCCAATTTGATTGTAGGATCAAATATAGAAGCCAAACAATATAAAAGAGGTACTTCACCCCAATATTTCTTGAATTTGGCTTCCATATTTCTCACTGTATATTCAAAATTTGGATGATCTCTATATTTAGAAAATAAATAAGACATGTTACAAAGTTCACGTAAAGCTAAGCAAGATATGGGATAATAAACACCAGAAAGAGTACATGTAGCATTGTAAAAAACTTCTAAAAATTCACAAACACTTTCAGCTGCTACCCAATCATCAGTAGTAACTTGATAGTCAAAGCTGACATCTGAATTACAATAATATATAATAGCATTCTTAAAAGGAATTGCATATTTCAACATCAAGTAGGTGGAGTTCCACCTATTTGGTATATCCTTCACAAATCTTCTAAAAGTAATACCAAAATGTGCGCACGTGCATGCAAAACTTTGTTGTCTACTTGGAGACGAGTTTAGGTGGAGTAAGCATTGTCGCAGAGTGTCTAAATGGGGATCAAAAAATTTTAAACATTCTTTAACAACTAAGTTAATTATATGGCAAGCACACCTAACATGCAAAAGTCTACCTTCTAAAATAGGATGAAAAATCACTGACAAAGAAGACATTGCAGCAGTATTGTTTGATGCATTGTCCAAAGAGATAGAAAATTTTTTAGGGTGAATATCATATTCACGCACGTGTTTTGAAATCTCACTTGAAATTATAGTGCCCGTGTGTGGACATTCTATAATTTTAAGACAGATGATACATTTTTGCAACATCCATTGTGCATCTATATAGTGTGCAGTAATACAAATGTAAGCATAACTCCACTTAGTAGTCCAAATATCAGAAGTAATAGACAACTTACTAACATTTTAAAAATCCGCTTTCAAAGCGGCTTTCCGCTCGTTAAAGAGACGAATAGCCTCATTTCGAGCTTGTTATCTACTCACTCTAGTAAAGAAGGGGTTTAGAGAAATTGATGCATAATCTCGTAAAGATTCGCTTTCACCCGTCGTGGAAGGAAGTTCTTCACGAATAATATGTTTAGTTAATTCAGTTTTATGCCGAGCAGCTGAGTAAGTAAAGTTATCCATTGAAGAACCGGTGGCGCCAAAGCTTATTTGGGTTTGAGACGCTTGAAGTGTATCCTTCCCGTAGCAAGTGTCGTAGTGTCTGGATATGGTCCCAGTGCCACCGCCCTTCTTCCATGCGTACTGGTTGCAACATTTCTTATATTGTGCCTTGTACAGTATTGGTTCACCCTTGGCATCTAAAACGAGCGAACCATCAGGATTAGTTTCAAAAATCAAAGTAAAATATTCCCAATACTTGGACCTTTTTTTCTTTTCAGGACGTTGGGTGGAACTAGCGACTTCCGGAGAAGATGGTTGGAACCCCTCCGGAATCGGATTGGTTGCTACTTGCTCAGGTGGAATTTCAGTACCGTCAAAAAAAGTATTAAAAAATTGGTAAGTCTGTCCAGCAAGATCAGGTAGGTTTGAACCTTCACCAGCCATATATAAAATAAAATAAAGTAAAACTATGTTAGAAGAAAGTAAGGGATTGAGAGGAAGATCGGGAAGCCGTAGAGCCGGAATGGAGTTGGGAGGGAGATCGGGAAGCCGTAGAGCACCAGAGCACCGGGGAGGGAAAGTCTTAGAACGCCGTAGAGAAATGTTTGGAATGAGTTGTGTTTGAAAAATAGAATTTTTTGGCCTATTTATAGGAACTTTTTAGGGTTATTTTGGTAATTTTGGGCCAAAAATGACAAAAATGCCCCTCAAAACGTTTTAAAAATGGCTATATAGGAGGGGCATTTTGGTAAAAGACCCCCCCAACGGTCGGCTGCTTTTAAAAAAAATCCAACGGATAACCCAACGGTCGGCTGGACCGGTCCAACCGGGCCGGGCTTCGGGCCGGGCCTAAACTGAATTAAAAAAAAATTGTCGGGCCGGACCGGGCCGGGCTCGGGGTGGGGGGGAGGCCCGACCCGACCCTTTCGGGGGTGGGGGGCCGGGCCGGTTCGGGCCAGAGCCGGGCCGGGCCGGGCTGAATGGACAGCGGGCCGGTCCGGGCCTGGGTCGGGCTCCGGGCTAACCGACCCAAGTTGCAACACGAGAAGGAGGCACTTGTTTAGTACATGTCGATGATAGTGTCCCACTGATATTGGCGACTGTTTGGATAAAAATAACTCTTTAAAAGTATAAAAATAGTATTTATATGATGATAAGTTGTAGTATACTTGCAGTAACTGATACTTTTTAAAATGTGTTTGGATAGAGTACTTTTTGTCTCCTGTAAGTGTAAGAAAAAAATAAAATTTTTGTTTGGATGATTGTTGAAAGTGAAGAAAAGTAAAGTTCGGTCGTTTGGATGGTTGTTGAAAGTGACAGTTGAAATTAGAGATATGGTAACCCATAATTAATTTAATTAGCATAATTAATTTAATTAGCATAATTAAAGCAAAAAATATATTAGCTATCATAATTAAATTAATCACCATACTAACATATTAATTATTAAATTAATACCATAATAACCTATTAATTATTAAATTAATTACCATAATCTATAATACATATACTCTTGGAATATATTATTACCATTACGTTTATTTTTATTGTTATTAACTATTACTATTAAATTAATTATTACTATTATTATCATATTTGAATTAAACCAGAATGCTCTGGACACATCCCAATATTACACTACCTTTTATTCTCCAAATAGCCTATTGTTCCCATCTCTCCACAGAACCCACTGTCCGAACAAAATTTTTTCTCTCTTCCGCCTGATCCATATCTGAGTTTTTTTTCTCTCTCCTCCGCCTGATCCATATCTGCCTCTCCCATCATCGTCGTCGACACCTCACCACCACCAGATCGGGAGCAGGAGGAGGAGGTGGTCTCCTCCGCACGGGTTCCTCCAGATCTAGAACGGTGGTCTCCTCCGCGCGGGCCGCAGTCTCACTCTTCTTGAGGAGTGGCCTCACATGAGGAGGACGGCACAATCGTCGTCGAGGTTCGCTGTCATGTTAAGCAGGAGCGCCACCGTGTCGAGGAGGAGCACTGCCTTTGCTATTTCCTTTTCTATCCACCACTTTCACAGCCACCTCCCTCACTTTTTGGCTGCAAGCGAAATCTGGAAGATGGAGGGGACATGAGGGGGACAGCAACTCCTTTGTGTCAGAAAAACACGGTTCCAACATAGTTTCCTTCTCCATCCAAACACCAAAACTGAATCCAGTTTCAACGAAAGTGTGACTTTCAGCCCACTTTCCTCTGACTCCCCGGCTTCCAAACATGCCCTTGGAGTAAAATTTGATGCAGATGGAGGTATCAAATTTTTGATACCTCATTTGTATGATAAGTGGGTCCATACACTAATTTTATGCCCACACCTTTTACGAAGTGAGAAGGGAGCCCACTTATCATACAAAGGAGATATCAAAAATTTGATACTGGAAATTGCTGAGATACCCACTTTTGGGGTTGGTTTTTATGAAAAACCCACCCATAGGGTGGGTTTTATAAAATACCCAAAATTATGTATTTTCACGTTAAATATTCCAAGATTCCCTTTAGATGCTCTGTATCTACAAAATTGCCATTTTGATAATACCATAACTACCCCTTCGCGCAAATTTGGTCATATATATATGTATTTGAATTCACAAACTCAGATTTGGATTACAATTTTTGTCTTCTTCTTCACGAGAGATCTGAATTCCATTGCTCTCATCTTCAGCAGAGATCACAAAGATCGTTCGTAGTTCACTGTGCTTTTCTTTAGTCGAACTCCGCTCATCGCTCATCATCATCATCTTCGTGGAGAGATTTAAAGTTTTCCGACGATTAGGTCAATTATAGAGATAATATCTTATTCTTCTCTTACGGTAGATCTTAAAACAAGGTGAGAGTTCAGATATGTAGAAATTCATTCATCATCTTCATATATCTTAAAATTTTTGCTGAATTTGAATTTGTTATGAAGATTTTTAATGAAAAAACGATTAGAGAGAGATTTAATCTGGTTCTTTTGTGCGAATATGACGGCGAATGATATTCGCTGTACTAATATGACGGGGAATGGTCATCCTCCGTTCACTTGTCACAGAGAAAGATCATTCTCCGTTCACTTTCACGGAGAACAACAGTTCTCCGTTTTACAAATGACGGGGAATAGTCATTCTCCGTTATAGTAGGACGGAGAATGACCATTCTCCGTGAGAAGTAAACATAGAATGATCATTCTCCGTTATATTAGAACGGCGAATGATCAGAAATGTGTTGTTCTGATTTGTGATCTCTTTTGTTTTTATGTTTTCAGGGGGATGGATTCAAGCTGTTTAGTTAATCTTTGTTTCAAGGGAGACCTATTTTCCTGTCGTGTCACTTATGAAAGTACCGTAGAATTTTTAAAGCATCAAGTGTGCGATCGATGGACTTTTTTGGATCCACTTTTCTTTCGTTTCAAGTTTTTGCATTCTGATGGGACTGAATTGTACGTCGATAGTAATTTTTGGCTTCATCATTGGTTGATGGTTTCCACGGTGCCCATCATGTGAGCTTTGATCTATTTATGGAGCAAGTATATCCTCCATGTTCTTCATCGACATCTTTTACTTGTCAAAACATTCCCATGGTACTTTTGTCTTCCACTTCTAGATCTTTGAGTAGATGTTCTCCTACTGTAAAGGATAAACGAGTAGTAGAATTTTATGAGGGCTCGCTTGAGATAGTAAAGAAGAAAAAATCGGATATATGGCATGTATCAATTACCGACATTGGTCAGATTTTTCTAAATGGTATTGAAAAGTTAAGCAAGCTATTAGAAAGATTTGTTTTGAATCTCTTCATCCATTCCATATTTTAAAATCTGAGTCGGGGAGGTACAATGTTTGCTGCAAGAATTACAAGACCCACGCTTGTTTGTGGAGCTTCCATGTTATATCTATTTCGGAAGATAATGTGAAGAGGTATGTGGGAGAACACAATTGTCGAGCTGGCTATATGGATAAAGGTCATCTAGTTGTTTCAGCAAAGGTTAGTGACATTGTTCGAATGGATCCTAAAAAGTCGGCTAAATCAGTTGTCGACGAATTCAAGGTTGACTATGGTTTATCTCTTACCTATGGGCAGGCATACCATGACATTAGGCTGGTGCACCAAGAAATGTACGGAGATGATGTTAGAGCTTACAGCGACTTGTGTTGGTATGTCGACAAGATAAAAGAAACCAATCCTGGTTCTGCTATCGACTTTCAGAAAGATGATACAACAATGAGGTTTTAGTGGCTTTTCTTTCATATGGGGCTTGCGTCGAAGGCTTTCAATACTGTTGTGAGGACCCTAATTTTTGGGAATAATTTTTATTTATTTTATAATATTTCTATTTATTAGGTTACATGGTGTATTTAATTATGATTATATATGTACTTTTTCGTGTCTTTGATTTTTGGAGCACAAGACATGCCCATCTCTTGAAACGTCCTTCATGAGTTTTGTAGTAGACATGATGACTTCAAGTTGATATATTATGTCCCATCCAAACTTTTCCCCTAGCATTCTTTTGACTTCGCGCAACTTCGGGTCAAATTAGGCCATTTGACCGTTTACGGTAATTCTATACCTAACTTCCCACGTGAGTTCGGGACTCGACATAGATCAAAATTATTTGACCTAATATATGGTTTTGACCCATTTTGAGTCTACGACGCCTATACCAAGGGTGTACCACTCAATCGAGTTCCCATGTGCTATTTTTTTGTGAATGGAACCTGAGACTCATGGGTTGACTTTTCGAGTTTAATTTTATTAGAAAAATATTTGGACCCTAACCTAGCCAATCCCACCTGGTAGGAAGTCATGATAGGTTTCTATGACTTAGTAGGATTATTATGGATTTATTTTGGGATGCTATATAGTAAATAGATTTAAATACAATTTTGTATATATATGATTATATTTATAATAGCCTATTATTGTATATAAATATGGCCTTAGACATGGTTAAGTTCTGTGATATATATCGACTATGAATTTTGGCACGGTTAATGTGGTTGTGTATTTTGACTAGTATTTTAGCCATGGTAGGAAAGGCCGAGCGATAGGTGTGTTCTAACTAGGAAACCAGTCCAAGTTACGACTTAACCCCCACCGATGATTAATTTATTTATCTATTAGAATATTGACTTTTAAGAGACCCGATTGAACCAATTTAGTCCGGAGTTGACCCAAACCAACATAAGCCCATGTAGGCATTTAGTGTACGCCATGTAGACATAATTTATGTGTGTACAAATAGTTCATATTTATTTTTAGGAATTGACCAATATTTTTTAAATATTTGATATACGTACAATATATGTAGTATTAATATTAGATGGCATTTTAGAATATTGTATGATTTTCTGGAGCCAAATAAAGAGTGTGTATGATATGTTCACCAACAACGACTATTGGGTTATTTTAATTGTTATTAGGATTATTAGTATTATTAATGATATTGTTTTTATTAAATAAAATATTTATTTTTATTGGTTATTTTATTATGTCACTGTTAAATAAATATTATATATGTTCATATCTCTATAAATAGGCCTATACTAGGAATAGGTAATATTAAGATTTTATTTAGATTTTTGTGGAGAGTATTATATATATATATATATATATATATATATATATATATATATATATATATATATATATATATATATATATATATATATATATATATATATGCACATCGAGTCGTGGTGTACTGGTAACACCACCGTGCACTAGAGGTGAGGGCCGGGTTCGAGCCCTCCCTCCCACGGAGGTGGCTGGGTGGCGGTGGCCACGGCCTCCGAGCCAAGGTCGGGTGGAGTCGTCCACCAGCTTTGGTTTTAAAAAAAGAAAAAGAAAAAAAAAAATATATATATATATATATATATATATATATATATAGAAATATATAGAAGACTATATATATATAGAAGACTATATATGGATATCTATATAAGAATAGGAAAAAAAGAATACTTTAACTCACGAGATTTTCCAAAAGAAAATCTCGTGAGTCAAACAACCTCAAAAGAGACCGACCCCCAGCAGCAGTAAAACCCAAACCAAAAGAAACCCGACCCCCCCGACTTAGTATATAGATATATATATAGAGAGAGAGAGAGAAGAAGGGGAAGAAAACCCTATCGAACCCTAACCTAACCCTTGCTCTCATGACCACCCCTACCCCCGACCTCCAGGCGGCCATGCGCCACCGCAGCGCTGCGTGGACCACCGTCGGCCAGCCGTGGTGACAGCGGCAAAAGCAGCAGTAGAGCAATAACAGCAACGGTAGCAACCAGCAGAGCCCTGTTCATGGCCGATTTTTCGACACCACGATTCGTCGTTTTGCAAACCGATTGCACAGTATGTAGACAACCTAGGCACCTTCAGTCTCCTTCAAATAGAATTTAATAATTCGCACTGTGCGCGTTGAAAATTGAGTTCCAAATCGAGAAAAATCTCGAATTCCTGGGTATAGAGACTTGTTCCAAAGTCCCTAGTTTGAGTCTCGATTCATTTCAAACCATTAATCAATTTTGAAATCCACCTGAATAGATTTGTAGACAACCAAATCGAGATTAAAACCCATTAATTAGTTTATGTTTGTGACTATTAGTTTCTGTTCAAAAATAGGTTAAAATTTTCCAAAACTCTATTTTTTAAAATATAAAATTTCTCGATACGGAGTCCGTCCCGCCAATCCGGGCGACGTGATCGCGAATCGAAAGCATCGAAAAGTGCGTATCGACTTTGCGGACGTGTGGACTGTTAGGGTTATATACTAAAAGCATCACTTTTGTAGTAACCTTATTTCCTTAAATTTTGAATGAGAACCATATGGACAAATGTTTGCATATTGTATTTGTTGCAATTGTTAATGCAAATGTCTGATATTCTATATTGTAGATAATATGGTGTGTGGTGTCACACAGAAGATCATATTATCAGTTTTCTATGGAGTATATAAATAGTTCACAACCTAGATGGACTTGGACAATCTATTGGAAAGTTTGTAGTGTAATCTGGTATTAGTCTGTCTTGACTATAGGTTTACACTAGTACACTTTGAGTGTATTGAACAAGACCACTTGAGGTTGTTCTCTTTGTACTGACTACAAAAGAGAACAAATACCTCTATTATTATGGATGCTTGTGCTCTTAATCCGGATATAATAACGGATATATATATGCAGTGTGCATTACTTTGACTCATAAAGAGTGAGATTCCTTATGGATCAACAACCTCTATGAATTGGGTAATAACATTGTATGTATGATGGGCTGTTGATTATAAATGGAATCCATGTCCCGATACATTAGGTTGATGATGTCCTCTTAAGGAGCTCATAAGGATAGTCATGTAAACCCTGCAGGTGGATTATATCTGACATGACAAATAAAGTTGAGCGGTACTACTTAAGGATAAAAGATCTCGAATCAATATAGTTGTCAGTAACTTAATTTGATCGACGGACATACGCTATCTTAATATGGGGAGCCAAACGAGCATATAATAAAAGGAGCCCACAAACATAATTTGGGATTAGGGAGGTAGTGCAACAATAGCTCATTAGTGGATCGAGCTATTGTTAATGGGCCTGGATTGTGTGTTCGGGCTGAACACGGGATATCCAGATCCGTTAGGAGGCCTAACCCTAATTTCTCTTTATGGCCCCTGCCGTAGCCTATATATATCCTCTATTCTCTGGCTGCCAGATTACTGATCAGAAATCTGAATTTTTTCTAAATTCGTGATTCACGTAAGGAGAGAAAGAGAGGGCTGCCAAGGAGAAGAAAAGGTTGGGAGATCGTCGCCCATACGACGTCCAACTCGAGGAAGGAATACGTGCAAAAGATCTTGGGGTCGTCCGCTCGAGATTGCCAGGAATTACTTGTCTCCTTTCCGCCGCAGGTATAATTCGTGAACCCTAGTTTCCGCCTATGAAGGGTTAGAACACGTATTAGATCTGTTTAACTTCTATCGATCAATACGCACACCAAATGAAGGGTCCTGGGAATCCCTAGTTCTATCATGGACTTTGATGGAATTCAAATTGGTTGCGTGCGAACGACAAATTTGATGCGTATCCGTCAAAATTTACCGTATCGACTTCTTTGTAAATTTTTTAATTACTTTGTGCACGTTCGTCATCTCAAGACGAAACTTGCGCCAACATGACCGTATCATTTTTTTGGTCCTGTATACCAAGCTTGGTCCGATTTCGAGACAGTTGACCGGATCGTCGTTTTGTGGGCCCCACGATCCAACTCAATGGACGATTTCGTGAATGGCCTACCGGAATCCAAAATTGGACATACCGTTGGGTTCGTATCATCAAAACAAATCCGTAGACATATAGTTTAATGACTTTAGAGACCATTGACTCTGACACGCTTTTCGGTGCAAAGCGGGTCCAACGGCGGATACTGTTTTGACCCAAAATTACTGTTTTGCCTATGTGTCCAGAATTGGACTTAAGGACAGGAAATCCTAGCTAATTTGACTAATCTGGAAATATTGGTAATATCTATTACAGCTTTTGGAGGCAGTTGTGAGACTTGGACTTTCTGACTTTTTGATTGGCGATATATTGTTGGTCCTCCGTGCAACCCTCAGGCAAGTACACCTTGCCAAATTTTACAGTACTTACATGCTTTTCTATAATGCTATTCTTTTATGTCTCACTTGGTACATATTTCTCTCCTATTTTATATCATGGATACTTTCTAGTTTTGCGTGCACGTAGATTATTACTCTTTCTTTTATCTTGTTACTAGCCATATTTTTCTATCGTGTTCATGTCTAGTGATAGTATTGCTTAGCCTCTGTCATGTCCCTTTGACATAATTGAGATGGACTTGACTTGTTGACATCTTGACTTGACTTGACTCATAGTTATATGCGAGGACCTTGTGATAGACGATGACTATACTTGACTACTCTCTGTTGTGAGCCCCCACTGAGCTGCAATAGAGACTTACTATAGGTTGTGAGCCTCCACTGAGCTGTGATCTATAGGACCGTGAGTCCCCACTGAGCTGCGGTTTACACCTATTTATTCTTAGTGATGTTTATTGTCACCCCCAATTTTCAAGAACAGGGGTATTTTGGTTATTTTTTATTTTAGAATATTTTTGGATTTATTTTATTATTTATGATATTGTTTTGGGATTATTTGAGTCGGGTTCAAATTTTAACTCAATTTGACTTGTATCGGAGACCCGGGGTAGCTTTGACTCTAGTGGGACCCACTCATTAGTTAGGCATGGCCCATATATGACAATATTTAAGTTAGTATGGTTAGACTAAATTTTATGACTAGGTTGGGTTAATTAGAGATTAAAACTAGACTAATTTAGCCTCAAACCAAAACCTAATTTTAAGTTGAACCAATAGGAGTCATTAGAGGGCATTTTGGACTTTTCAAAATAGGACATATAGCCATATATGGTCGGCCATGAAGGAATAGGGGAGTGAGTCATCCTCTTTTGTTCTTAGCCACAAAATTTTCGCTCTCTTGTTCTTCCCCAAATTTGAGAAGAATCTCCATTGATTTTATCCCCAAATCAATCCTTTCCTCCATCAAATCTTTATCATTTCTTCTCTACTCTATGAAGAGAAGGTGCTAGCCAAGTTTGGGAGGATTTGGCATTGGTTCGTGTCTATTTGGAGACCCCTTCGTGTCGGTGTCGTATCGGAAGGATTTTCCTTGGATTTTACCTCCCGAAAGGTAAAATCTACCCTCTATTTCAATCCTACATGCATATAGGATCATTTTGAACCCCATAGGAATGACTCCCATGGTTGTGTCTCCATTTGTGTCCATTTCGTGTCCATTTGGAGTTATTAGGAGTGTCCTTGATGTGTTGTTGTGTCCATTTGGGAAACCCCCAATATTGGACACACTTGTGCTTAAATAATTTAATACATGTTTTAATCTTAGATTTTTATATGTTGGAGATGTGTTATTGCTTGTCTTTACATTTTTCTTCATGTATCATAATGTATCATAATATATATACAAGTATATATATTATTGAGTGTATATATATATATATATATATATATATATATATATATATATATATATATATATATATATATATATATATATATATATATATAAAGCATTTTATTGAAAACGTAGAGGTGGCTTAAAAAGAGCAGTACAGTTGCCAGGGACCGAAAACACAAAATGGTCCCGAAAAACAACGTAGGAAACACCACAGAAAGTGGGACAAAATTTCAAAATTTTGAAAAACGAAATATTCGAATGTTTGAAACGAGGTGGGCTCTCAGCCCTATGGCGGTAGGGAACACTGCCCGAAACGTTAGGGTTACTACCCAAGGGCACGCAATCCAATGGGGGTAGCTGCGGGCACACAGCCCGGAGGGGGGGTTGCTCTGCCCGAGGGTGGGGGGCGCGCTGCTCGAGGAAGGCCTCGCCCCCCCCGACGAGTCGCTCGGAGAAAGGTGGTCTCCGGCGGTGGAGGCCGGCCCAGATAGGCACGGCCGGGGGAGCTACTAGGGTGGGTGGGTGAGGGGAGGGAGGACGGGGACAGGGGCGGTGGAGGGAAAAAAATGAAGGGGGGAGGGTAAGGGAGGAGGAGGGATCAGGGAGCTCGACCTCCGGGCGTTGGTATGCGGGGCTTACCGCCTGCGGAGAGGGCGCCGGAGACTGGAGGAGGGAGGGGGAGAAGCTTCGCTCTGGAGGGACGACGGGGGCGGTGAAGCTTCACTAGCCGACGCCAGGGAGAGGATCACAGTCACGAGGTCGTGACCCGCAGTGATCACCGACGGAAAAACGGAGGCTGGAGATAGGGCCGCTCCAGATCCGGTGGCTCCAGCCGGGGACGCGTGAGGCCATTGCAAAGAGAGGAGGGTTGGCGTTGCCGAGGAGGGGGGCGGCGGCGGCGGCGGCAAGAAGCCGCCAGAGGTCGCCGAACGACCACCCGACGCCGAGGAGGGGGTAGCCGAGGCCACCCGAGCCCAGGAGAGGGGTTCGACTCCCGAGAGGGGAGGACCCGTCGACGCCGGAGGGGGGACAGGAGCCCCAGAAGACGACGGAGGGGGAGTGGGGGGCGCCGATGAGGAGTTCGACGACAAGGGGGAAGCCGGCGCAGGGGGAAAGGCGAAGGGGGGGCAGCCTAGGACCTACGGGGAACTCTGCCGGGGGGCTGAGGGAGGACGTAGCTGAGTTAGGCCACCACAGGGGCGAGCGGGTGGCATCAGCCGAGGGGGGAGGCACCGCGAGGGGGCGGCGGGTGGAGGGCGCTCCGGAGCGGGGGGAGGAAGGCCGGAGGAAGACGGGGCGACCAGGGGGGCGGCGGAGAGCGAACCGGAGGGAGGCCCGAGGATGGAGGGGGGCGGGGTAGAGCCTGGAGGAACGACTGGAGGAAAGGGTTGTCGACGCCATCGTTGAGAACGCCGGAGAAGGCAACTGCGGCGAGGAGGGTAGCGGCCGCACTGCAGGCTGACGGCGGCGAGCAGCCACTGTAGAAGCATAGAAAAGAATGATTTTGATCCATGGGGCCTCATGCGGCTCATAAAACACAGGAGGGCCTCATGCGGCTCATAAAACACAGGGGGCCTCATGCGGCACAAAATGCAGGAAGCTTCATGCGGCACAAAACACAGGAAGCATCATGCGGCTCAGAAAGCTCCCTGCGGCCTTATGCGGTTCAAAAAACTCTACCTATACGCTGGCCATACAGCTGGCCATTATTACTCTGGCATAAAGGCAATAGCTCTGATAGAAATGATGGCTCTAACATAAAGACGAGACATGACATGCCCCTAAAAAGACGAGAAAATCCTCAGGATATCTGGCACAGTTCACAAATTCCAAAGAAAGTCCTTTATGCGGATCGCCCATACAACCTTCATGCGGCTCAGTCATGAGACCACTCTTATGCGGCTCGGTCATGAAACAACTCTCATGTGGCTCGGACATGAGACAACTCTCATGCGGCTCTGTCTTGAAGCCACTCTCATGCAGCTCGGACATGAGACAACTCTCATGCGGCTCTGTCATGAAGCCACTCTCATGCAGCTCGGTCATGAGGCAACTCTCATACGGCTCAGTTATGAGACGTCCTTCATATGGCCCGAGCATGAGACACTCTTCATGCGGCTTGGGGACAGTCCTTCATGCGGCTCAGCCAGGATGCATCATTCATGCGGCTCGCCACATAGTAGCAGTTGAGACACGTGGCAAAAATTGACCAAGTCATTAACAGTTCGAATTTTATGCAACAAACAAGATCATGATCAATCATAACCAATCCCCAACTGTCCACTTCTCAAGGCACAATTACAAGGATATGGTCCAAAATTAGCCACGTGGCTGCACACTCCACTACTCATAAATTCCTATAAATAGCAAGGTGCTATTCCCTTGCATACACACAGAGACACAGAGGGACACGCATATACATACATAGAGCATTTTTTGTCGGAGCCGAGGTTGCGTTCGATCGTCCAAGGAGTAAGGCAGAGTTGATAGCACTTTTCCGAGCCTCTACAGTCACCCCCCAGAATCCAAATTAAACAATTGTACTTAGATTGCTTTTTCTAGGTTTTGTTCCTAGGCTCTCTTTTGTACAAGCGAGTTTGTAATTAAAAATCAAAGTTCAGTCCTCCCATAAAACTATTCTGTTCTTAGATAATCAATGGCAAACACGATGGCGACTCAGCTGGGAACTATCCACTGCTCAGAAGTTGGTGACGCAATCGGACGCCGCCAAACTCAGCTCCACGCAACAAATGCTGGTTGTTCGCTTCGACCAGCAAGCGTTTGAAGAGATGCTCTCCGAGGGGAGCGCTAGCCCGACCCAGAAGCAAGCCGGCCCAAAGAAGGCCCACATGGAGTGGAGGCCCAAGACCGCGTTGCTCTTCTCCAAGCTATGGAAGAAGTGTTCTCTGTTGCCCAAGACGGCGGAGAAGACTCACATGCGGCCCCACTTCAGGTCGCAGAGGACCCTTCTGTCCCCAAGTATGGCAAAGGAAAATACTACGATGCCGGACTTGCAAGGGCAAATGGGAACTCTATGCGGTCTAAGAAGAGGACACATAAGGGTGCCAATCGCATGCAGAAAGCTCATACGGCCACAAATGCCAGCCGCATGCAGAAGGCTCATGCGGCCACAACTTCCAGACACATGCAGAAGGCTCATACGGCCACAAATTCGAACCGCATACAGAAGTCACATGCGGCCTCCAATCTCAGCCACATGCAGACTACTCATGCGGCAACCTATCCCAGCCGCATGCAGAATGCTTATGCGGTCGCCAAGCCCAGCCGCAGGGAGATGGCTTATGCGGCATCTAATCCCAGCCGTAGAACATCCACCCTATGCGGCTCGGGTTCAATCTTCAACTGCCTCTCATGCGGTCCTGACCTCAGAAGCTTCCATAAGGATATGCCAGACTCTGTGCGGCATAGCTTAGACTCTTCCTACTATGCACCCTCGGGTGCTAGAACGAAGAAGTCTAGGACAGTGCGGGCTCGTCGAGCTCAGTCAGCTGTCCCAACTTCTGACCATCAGAGAGTCCCGCTAACTGTTATGTGGGCCTCTGATGGAAGGTTGTACAAAACCACCCGTGTCCAGCCCCCGACGGCCAATGGACAGGGTGGTTCTCAAGTGTCTCCCAACAATGATCAAGGGCAAGTAATTTTACTAGCCCCGTATCAAGGAGCAAACATGATACCAACACACTCGTGTGATCAGGACCCCCGGGCCCACAAAACGAGTGTAGAGGTTACTCGAGATGCACTTGACTTACGTGATGTGATCCTTCACAAGCGCAAGGAAAGAGAGGAAACCTTGGTGTGCAGAGAGTCCTTCCATGGACATCACTGCACTCAAGTCATTGTCAACTGATGCTGTAACAAGACAACAGTACAAGAGGACCGGCAGTCCGTCTTCTAACGACTGTAGCAGACAGGACCGGTCCTAGAACAAAGCTCGGGAGACGAGGCGCTTCCTTTTGCCTCCTGCAATTCTGCCCGGAAGGTCCCTACCGGCAAGGGAGGGAAGAAAATAAATACCTCCAGCCCAACAATCTCAACCAGTGTGGCCAAGAAACTCTCATCTAAGCGATTGTCCACAGCCATCACAGGAGGAGTTTATCAAGGCACCCGCTCAAAGACAAAATCTTCAACACTTGGAGGTTTGTCGTCGTCATCCCTGGGGTTAGTTGAAGCTGGGGGTAGCACTCCTTGGAACATCCACAACAATCCGGTGTTCCAAGAAGAAGAACCAGGAGAAATAATCCCTCCAACAGATGTAGCAGACTCTGACGTCCCTGAAGACGTCCACAAGTGCCAAGATGAGGCAACCTCCTATGCAGGGGGTGGCACTTCCTCTGAGTCTGAACCAGAGGAGAACATTTCCATATACCCCAACGACTTCTCTATTCGAGGGTATGATTCGGAGAGCACGTCTTCTACAGTCCCTTCCACTGCTCCCTATGTGAGAACAGTATTCATGACTGAGAATGACCAAGACGGTCCCAGTGATCGGCAACGCCTCGACACTCTTGAGGCCATACTTTATATCTTGGTTAAGTCAGTAGACGAAATCATGGCGGCCCTACCGGCCCTCCAAGAAAGGACACTCGACCAAACAAGCTTGGGTTCTGCCGTCAATGCGGACTCGAACACAACCGCACCAACCCCGGGCGACAATCCACCTGGGATGTCGCTTCCACTACTACAGAAGAGGCTAGGGAGGCGAGAAAAGAAGTCCAGGAGCCTCGGACAATGTTTCACGCCCGAGAAACCTCTCAGGACCTCAGGACACGACAACTGTATCCTGATGCATGGAGAGAATATGTCTCCTTCCCTCCCCGATATAAACCATTCAACATCAATCCATATGACGGGAAGACATCCACAAGCCGGTATATGACCTACTTTGAGGTCATAACAGATCATCTGCTGCATGACGATGCTAACCTTACACGATTGTTCGTCGGGGCATTGGAGGGAGTCGCATTCGATTGGTACCGCAACTTGCCGGACAACTGCATCCATTACTTCGCCGGCTTCAGACATATGTTCTTGGAGAGGTTCTATAAGGTGGGACAAGATATGACAATGTCGACCCTCATGGACGTTGTTCAAGGAGAGGAGCTGACAAGGAACTACATTGAGCGGTTTCGCCAAACCGCGATGAAGTTGCCCTTCGATAACCCGGACTCTTCCTTAATTGAAATTTGCTAAAAAAGGCTGCTCCCCACAATCAGCCTCTGGATGGGCGAAAGTCAATTTAAGGACTGGAAGACCTTCATCATCAGCGCCACTAGCGCAGAAGCCAAGTTGAAGAAAGCCCGCCAACTGGGATTGCACATCTCGGATGGAGAGGACAAGGGCAAACGCCCTAATGCCAACAACAATAATGACGGTAATTCTTCCAACCGAGACAACAAGGGAAAATAGGCTATGGTGGCCGACACAGCCCAGAAGCCCGAACCAAAGCAGGTAGAGAAGCAGTGGCCGCAGATGACTTACTCCTTCGAGGATAGCCATGTCAAGCCCATCTTTGACATGCTCTTACAAGGAGACAAGATTCAACTCCCTCCGTAAAGACATGAACCTCGACCTGCAGAGATAGAAAGCCCAAAATACTGCCACTACCACCACTACGTCTACACGCTACTCAAGACTGCTTCCAATTGAAGCGGTACATCTAGAACCTCATCGATTCCAAGGCTCTGGCCATTGATTTCGAAGAGGTAACGGTTGCTGCCAACATGGTGTCAGTCCAATTCGGTAGCTTTCCTCCAACGAGGACCCAAGATGGCGTAGTACCCGTCCCCCGGGCAACAATGGAGGTCACTAATCTTCTACCTCCCCGAGACCAGACGACTGGACTGGTGCCCCTCACCACATCACAAGGGAATAATATGTGGGTCCACCCAGACTTGGTACCTGAAGTAACTCAGTCTACATCACCCTCCATCGGCAAGAAAAAAGGCAGAAAAGTTAAGTCCTGCCGCACAATCTCGGTCGATGCCGAAGAAGCGACAGCTGTCGTTACCCAGTCCGGTGCACAATCTCAACCTACACTGGGTAACTCGGTCGAAGAACGCCATCCGGCCACTGCTGATGCCCCAGGACCTTCTCAGCCTCTGCCGGCCGATAAGCCTAAGCCAAAGGAGACCCAATTTGACAAGCCACTCCGTAAGGACGCGACTCAGGGGTTGGAAAGGCCTTATAATTTTGATATTTTGGCACAATTGGCCAACACACCAGCCAAATTGTCATTATATGAGCTCTTGAGACTCTCCAAAGATGTTCGTATCGCACTGAGCGAAGCACTCCAGAATGCCGACGCATATCTGGCTCTGGTCAAGCTTTCAGGGGAGAGCTCGTCGGCGGATTTCCAGGACAGCGCTTGTACAGGTGCAATGTCCAACATTGTGTTCACTCCGCATGATATGCTTATCAAGACCAATCTGCACGATCGCCGTTTGTATTATACTGAATACGTCGGCAACATTAAGGTGGATCGAATGTACATTGATCCCGATTCTTCGATAAGCATTATTCCGAAGAGCTTGCTTCACTTCCTGCGCATCCCTATGCATCGGCTGACTCCTACTAGCACCGCCATCAGTGGTTTCAATTCAGGAAGAAGCTATTCCATTGGAAAGATTCGCCTGAAGTGCCAAATTGGCGACCTTCAGTCGGAAGTGACCTGCTATGTGATAGACGCAGATACCTCCTATAATATTCTCCTGGAGCGTCTGTGGATACACGATTATATGATCATGCCCTCCACATTGCACCAATGTTTCAAATACGTCGACAAGCATGGCTTCGTAAAGACAGAATTTATCGACATCGATCCCTTCAAAGGGGTCGAATCCTACTATTCGGATTCCTGCTTGTACGAGAAATCAAAAAGGCACCTGATCAAGGAGGATGTTGAAGAGCAGATGGAGGCCATTGCAGGGCCTGAGGAACCCTTAAGAATCTATCTCCAATCCCGCAAACCAGGCAGGACTGTACCTCTTACAGCCACTCTGCATAGAGAAGCAACTGGTCTTCCGGTGCTCACTGCACAAAAGGAGCAGATGACAATCCGACTGCCAAGGTCTGGCCAAGGCCCGAGACCCACTACGGAGCCACTGACAATCAGGCTATCCAGAGTCAGCCAACATCAATCAGAAGAGATCAATCCTTCTGTTAAGACGATGGTCATTCGCCTGCCCAAGACAAGTCGACAGCCGAACGCTAAGCCAGGGACTGCTAGTGATCCAACAACTCCACGTCCAGCACCAAGCGCTAAGCTAGGGATCGCTAGTGCGCCAATGACTCCACGTTCAGCACTACCAGTGGAGCCCCTGATGATCAAGATGCCCAGGTCATCCTTCCAGTCTTCATTAATACAGGGATTGGCTGAAGAGAAGTTAGAGCTAGCCAAGTATGTGGCTGTCCACACTGATGTTCCTTCTGCTGACGATGTAATCCCACCTGAAAAGATACCTTATTTCATCAATAAAGGGCTATCTTTGAACTACCTCGAGCTTAACAAGCTTTGTATAATATATGCTAGGGAACACGGTATACGTACCAACTTACACACACAAGTGACAAACGTCTATACTACGAACCAACTTACTCCCGTGGAAGGCGCCTGCTTCATAGTCGAAGGAGAGGATCATCCAATTATCTTCGGCCAAAAGAATGATCCACAGCCCTTCAGGCTAGAAGAAGTCGATCTTGAACCCGATACTGGGAGACTGCGCCTTTATCTGTATAGCTCATGATCCAAGTACCTCATGCAAAAATAGGGGTATGATATACAGGCCACACCAGGCTTGAACTACGACACCGTCCGACGATTACCTTTGTAATTGCCAGTCCCGGCTGAAAAACTACGGGATTACTACAGCAAGACCAGACATGGTCTAGGCTATGTTACACCTGCAACAACTCCTGAAAGCTCGGATGAGGAATATGAATGGCATTCACATTCAACCGGATCACCCACTTCCGATTCAGATGTCAGCATCGGAGATATACTCAGGCAAGTCTGGTCTGTTAATATGGCATTTGCTGATGCCTATGAAGAAGACGAAGACGTACCCGAACTTCTCGAGTTAGAGCCCTGGGTTCAACAACTCAATGCACAGTGGGAGAAACATTTTGAACAAAGAGATCCTCCTACCGAAGATGAGGTCATGCAAGTTGACCTCGGCGATGAAACCTCTCCAAAGCCAATCTTCGTCAGCAAAAGCCTGACAGACGAAGAGCGGGAGTCACTTTTGCAACTCATCAGAGAGTATATTGACGTGTTTGCCTGGAGCTATGAAGACATGCCAGGGCTAAACCCTAAGGTTGCACTCCATAAGCTCAACATTCATCCGGACGCAAAGCCGGTCAAGCAACAGCAACGACGGTTCCGTCTAGACATCATAAATTCTATCGAAGCTGAGGTCAACAAACTAATAGCCAACGGCTTCATCCGGGAGGAACAACATCCATATTGGGTCTCCAATATAGTACCGGTCATCAAGAAGAATGGAAAGATTCAAATTTGTATCGACTTCCGAAATCTGAACGAAACATATCCTAAAGATGAGTTCCCTCTTCCTTTTTAGACATAATGATTGACAACACATGTGGCTTTGAGCGCATGTCGTTCATGGATGGATTCTCAGGATACAACCAAATCAAGATATTTTCTGACGATGAAAAGCATATATCATTTCGAACGCCGATTGGCGTGTACTGTTACACAGTCATGTCCTTTGGTTTAAAGAATGCCAGTGCCACATATCAACGAGCTATGAGTGTCACCTTCAGAGATTACCTACGTAAGACCGTAGAGTATTACGTCGACGACATCGCCGTCGAAAGCCGCTCTAAGGGAGATCATCTGCACGATCTGAGGACAGTATTCGACCTGATGCAAGCACACAACCTGAAGATGAATCCCATAAAATCCTTCTTGGGCGTATCTAGCGGAAAATTCTTGGATTTTATCATTACTGCCCAGGAAATCCATATAGACCCTGAGAAGACGAAGGCAATCATGGAGATGGGCCCCCTGAGAAATCTCCAAGAACTCAGAGGCCTTCAAGGGAGCCTAGCTTATATCAGGAGGTTTATCTCTAACCTCTCTGGGCGATTCCAATCGTTCACACACCTCATGAATAAAGGAGTCTCCGTTGTATGGGATGAAGAGTGCCAACGTGCCTTTGACAACATTAAAGAATATCTGTCAAACCCTCCAGTCCTGGTGGCCCCGGTCGTTGGAAAGCCGTTTCTGCTCTATGTGCGAGCGATGGAGCATTCCCTCGATGCTCTACTAGCACAAAACAATGATGCGGGGCATGAACAAGCTATCTATTATCTCAGTCGAATGATGATAGGACCTGAGCATAGATGTACCACTGTCGAGAAGGAGTGTCTCGCTTTGGTGTTCTCCATTCAGAAGACGCGATACTATGTTACAGGACAAACCATCCATGTCATATCACGAGTCAACCCTCTCAGGGTCCTCATGACCAAACCAGGCGCACTCAGCTCTCGCCTTGCTACCGGGGCGATATTATTATCCCCCTACCACATGATCTTCGTCCCGTAAAGGCTGTTAAAGGTCAAGCTCTGGCGGACTTTTTAGCAGATCATCTAGGTTCGGAGTCAACCAGAATATATGAAGAGATCCTAGACCAGGTCGCCAATTCAAATATGGCTTCCCATGATACCGTCTGGCGAATGTTCTTCGATGGGGCTTCATGATCCGGACCCAAAGATAATATCGTCGTTGGGGTTAGAGTGGTACTGATTTCTTCCTCGGGCTTGGTGATCAACCGGGCATATTCTCTTACATAACCTTGCTCAAACAACGTAGCCGAGTACAATGCCTTGGTTATCGGCCTCCGACTTACAAAGGAACTGGGGGTAGAGTACCTGAAAGCGTATGGCGATTCACAGTTAATCGTCAATTAGATCCGGGGTTCATATGAAGTTCGCCAAGAAGACATGATCCCCTGTCATGAAATCGCAATCGCCATCATTACGTCCCTAAAAGGATTCTCAATAGAACATGTTCATAGACTCCGAAATATTGAAGCCGATGCCTTAGCAGGACTGACCGCTTCTCTAGCGGTCCCAAATCATACTCATCATTTGGTTGACGTAATAGGCCATAAATTGGTCTGTCCTAAGAACAACGTCCAATTGGCTAAGAGTTATTCTGCCCTGATGGTCGACGAGACGCAGGACTGGAGACTTCTATTTATCGACTTTGCAGTCTATGGCATCTTGCCGGAAAACCCGAAAGAAGCCACCTATATCAGAAGACGTTCTCTCAGATTCTTCTACGATACTGAGACAAAAATGCTGTATCGACGATTATATGATGGATTACTGCTCCCGTGTTTGTCAGATACAGAAGCCAAAGAAGCTATACGCGAAGCGTATGACGGCATTTGTGGGGCCCATTAACCTGGCCCAAAATTATAAGACCACCTTCGCCGGATGGGCTACTACTGGCCTATGATGGTGGCAGATACGATAGACTATGCAAGAAAGTGCAAAGCTTGTCAGGTCCACGAAGATTTCATATATTAACCATCCGAATTCCTACATCCGACGGTGGCATCCTGGCCATTTGAGGCATGGAGAATGGATATCATTGGTCCAATCACCCCACCTTCATCCAGAGGACACCGTTTTATATTGGCAATTACGGATTACTTCTCTAAATGGACGAAAGCTGTTCCGCTTGCAGAAGTGAAGACATCAAACGTGATCAGCTTCCTCAAGCATTACGTCATCTATCCTTTTGGACTGCCTCGAAGGATCACCTACGATAATGGTCCGCAGTTCACAAGCCACGCCTTCTATCAGTTTTGCGACAAACATCGAATCCTGAATGTTTCTTCAATACCGTACAACCCGGCGGCTAATGGTCTGGCTGAAGCATTCAAAAAAATAATAATCAAGCTTCTCAAGAAATTCGTGTCCTCAAACAAACGCGACTGGAATGAAAAGCTTGGCGAATGCTTATGGGTGTACCGTACTACAGTCCGAACAGCCACTGGGAACACACCATTCTCTTTGGTGTACGGAAGTGAGGCAGTTCTCCCACTAGAGACTTAAATCCCCTCGCTCCGTGTCGCCTTCACTTACTGATTGACGACGGATGATAATTACCGTCGTCGGCTACAAGAGTTGGAGGCCTTAGATGAGAAGCATCTGTTAGCTCAACAACGAATCGAGCTTTATCAAGCACGCATCTCTGGAGCCTTCAACAAGAAGGTTAAACTCAGAATATTCCAAGTGGGCGATCTCGTTTTGGCAGTTCGGAGGCCGATGGTTATGACTCACAAAACCGTCGGCAAGTTCTAACCAAAGTAGGAAGGCCTGTTTATCATGGAGGCTGTGTTCTCCAATGGTGCATACCGTCTCGTAAAGCAAAACGGAGACTTGCTTCTGATGCCTATCAACGGCAAGTTCCTGAAGAAATACTATGTCTAAACGACACCATCCAAATCAACCGGATTATTGAGTTATATACCCTTAGGTACCGCTGAACTTACACTCTGGTCATTCCAAATGAATCTATATCGCGTCTTCTGGATAGTAAGTCATGTATGATCATACCTCTGAACTTCCTTCCTAAAAGAGTATCTTCCTCATAATATATTACCCGTGCTTTCAGTGCATAAAAAAGGGTAACAGGTCCACAAAATTTTTGAAACAACCACGTCGATGTCACCTCTGAGTTGTTTCTCTTCCATCACAAACAAATCACCCCTTACGTAGAACTTCCACATCCATATTACCTCTGAGTTGTTCTATGTACCCTTCGTGGAGTCCACTCCTGCCACGTCCTCATTACTCTGAGTAGTAAGACTCCATTGTAAAGCCTCCATATTTACCACGTCCTCATTACCTCTGAGTAAGTATGTCGGTTTTCTCTTGACTTATTATCCGTACCCAAAACCAGGATACGCCAAGGATAATAGGCCCACAAATGTCCACAGTTGACCACAAATGTCCACAGTTGACCACAAATGTCTGCAGTTGACCACAAATGTTGTACTAGGTTCTCCAGTACACGCGCCTCTTTTTTCACAATCTCATGCCTCTGGAACCCAGCTGTTCCATGGCATTCTTTCGCCCAATACCAAGAACTTCCATGTCCACCTTACCACGGAGTCGTTCTAGGTATCTCTATCAAGCTTATTATCCATACCTAAAACCAAAGTATGACAAGGGTAATAGGTCCACAGAAAGTCCCCCAGTAGGGCAAACATCATAATCCCAAAGATACGGTACAAGCACAATAGATAAAGGATGATGTAAACATAATCATTCATTTAAAATCAAAGGTACTACATTTTTTGGGACCACGTCCCTGTTAAAAAATGAAGGAACATAATAATGAAAGAAAGAAAAAAGCCGATCATGGTTCGACGACACACAATTCTCGGAGCCGGTCCTTCAGCTTGGACGTCGACCGCTCAATTCTCAGGGTGGCCCGGCGCTCAGCCTCTTGCATCAACTTCTCTGCATCCTCCAGATGCGCATGTGCCTGCCAACCGTCTTCAAGTTTCTTCAGTGCATGCTCCAAGGCAATTCGGGTGACCTTGTCGGTCTCATGGAGAATTAGCTCCTTATCCTTACGGGAAGCCTGGAGCTCAGATTCCAAAAAAACCAATTTTTTATGAAGCTAGAGGATCTGCTCCTTGGTATTGGCTATCTCACGAGAGGCGGCCTCTTTCCGAACGATACAGTCCTCTCCGCTGCGGCTCAGTTGATCGTACTTCAGAGACAAATCTCGGAGGTCCTTCACCAGAGCAGGCTTGGACGTCTCCCGTATCGTCCTTACCTTTTCTATGGCCGTTATAAGGAAGGCGTGCTCCTGATCTATTACTGAAGACAGATTGACTTGTCGCAGTCCTTGATACTGAGCCACCAGCTGATCAGCTTCTACTAATCTGGGCTCCAGGAGCTCGACCATCCCTGCTCCGTCGGGTAGTGTCCGGAGGAGTTCAATCTGGCCACAGACATATTGACGAGCCAATACAAAAGATGTCCCCCTCTCCAGAGCAGCCTCGACCCCTCGTTTCAGGTGGTGGTAGAAACTATCGATCACATCCTTCGACGACTCATCCAGAACTTCCAAAGAAGACGGTGTCAAAAGAAGAGTAACTGAAGAGTTGAAGACGTTCGTGAAGAAGATACACCAGAACTTGACGCCCCTGTCACTAGGGAGACAAGTTCCGAACGATAGGACGCCTGAATAGCAGCCATCTCCTTCTCCGCGACCCGAAGGATCCGGAGACTCGGCAGGACAGAGAGGTCAACCTCCGGTATTAGAGCCACATAAACCAAGGAGGGTGTAGGGACCATTTCTCCCCATCCCGACCGTTCCATGGCTTGTTCTCCTGAAATCAATCCGACAGGAGGTTCCTCGATATGAGTTGGAGGAGGAGGAGGCATACTTTCTTCCACCAGATCCCCTCTGGTGACTTCTCCCCCAATGATGTCCGTCGTCGAAAGCGAAGGAGCATGACCTATATGCCCGGAGTAACCATCAACCAGCTTAACCCGAAGGATATGAAGATAAAGCAAATGAACCTCCTCACTAGTCAAGACATGACTTAGCTTACCAGGAGAGGGTTGCTGAAGCTGAGGCTCACTCATGGCCACCATATCTTCTTCAATGGCGACACTTGACCCGATTGCAGCAGTTTCCTCTGCCCCAGCCGCCCCAGAGGTGGATAAAATTGGGTCAGCGCCAACCGGCTGAGGTTTAGCAACCTCGGGGACTGGTTTAGTAGGGCCCACCTCGTCCCGGTTTGAGATGTCGACAGCAGAAGAAACCTCAGCCGTCGTCGGGATGACCCTGGTAGAAGTAAGCTCGGCGGCTAGAGCAGGGTCAACCTCAGAGGCGGCCGCCGGCTCTGCGGCGTTCACTTTTCTGACGCCTACCAAAAAAAGAAAATGATCATATTATTTCTGAAAAGAAGAACAACAAAAAAGAGGATCGTAACTCGATTCACCTCCGAAACGGCGTCGACATCCTCACTTCGCTCCCTAATGACCGGCCCGCGAGGCTTGATCGTAGCCCGTTTTCGGGAGTAAGTCATGCCGCCGACAGAAGATGAACGCCAACTATATTTTCGTGAAGGACTAGGTGCAACAGGCGGCTGATCTGCCCCCAAATCGTCTGTAGGAGGAAGGGGCAAGTTATCAGGGTCATCCTCTTCGTCTGCATTGGTAGACTCCGAGTCAGATACATCAAATGTCCTCCCCTTCCTGGTTCTGGGCTTCTCCTCCAAAACAGTACCAACAATGAAACTGGTACTTGGGTCAAAATCTCTTGGGGGCTTGTTCACCATAACATGGTACAAGGCTGCCATATACAAAATGTGGCCCGACTCGTTAGCATCGAAAACAGAGAAGGTGGCACGGGTGTGAGCCACGTTGTAGTAGTGCCAAGCCCGAATGCCATCAAGAATGCTGTCCTCAAAACCCAGACAAGAGCTGGGATTGTCCAGAAACATTTGACTGTACCCAAATTGCCGAGAGAATCGGCTGGGTAAGTAAGGCTCCAGGAAGACGAAATTGCGATTACGATATACTAGATGTGCCGTACAAATGTTATGCAACCAAAGGAGCATCTTTTTGGGCAGGAATTTGGGAGACACAGCGCTATCAAGATGCACGACTTTTACTTCTTTATCAGTAAAATGAGGAACATACAACAAAAAGGAGTATCTGTACACTTGTGCCAGCGCCATTCGACAGGCGGGCATAGTAGTGTACTCCCAGGGCATGCGACGGTACTGATAGATGAAGGTATCATCAGCAGTCACGTCATCCTCTGGGCCGAGCCTCATCAAAGACTGGTAATGCATCAACATCCAGCCCATCAGATAATGGTAGGACAGCTCGATGTGTTCAAAGTCTTCCACCGTATCGCGAGCAATGACTTTGGATGAGAAGGCACGGAGGCCACGATATATGCTTCATACCATGGCGGGGAGAAGAGCTAGTCTGGCCCCAAAGACTAGCTTCACCGCAGGGAGGATCAGGTTACGGCTGATTCTCTCAATAGAACCAGCCCCTTCTGAAACCACGCAGGTTCGCAGCTATACCATCAGAAATCCTGCCAGAAGAGCCTTCTCAGACAACTTCTGAGCATCCTGATAAAAATAACTAAAAGAGTCAGATTGACTCCTAAATCTGTCGTCTGTGGTTTTCACCCTCTTGGCAGTCGACACCAGGTCCTGCACCTCCTCCCGGGTTCAAGGACTTCGGGAAGAAACCCGGCCTGAGGCGCCGAGCTTAAAAAGGTAACTGAGCCAGGTCTTAGTATGCGGAAGGTTCCCTTCCAAGCTATCGTTCTTCTTCTTTGACATCTGCTGGCACGTACTATGGTGGCATTGTAGTTCCTAGTAGACAACCACAAAGCCCGGGAATCGTTGAGCCAACTCCTCGAATTCTTCGTTGGTAGGAGTATATGCCTCGAAAACTTCGTCTCCCCAGGGCAGCTTAGAGACTTCGCGCATCTCGTGGAGAGCGAGCCCCATCTCCCCTCCAGGTGTAAATAAGTTCCCCGTTCGGCGATTGTACATTTCAAGAAGAGCCATGAATAGCTTCTTGTTTATGGGCAGACCATAACAGGTGCCCCGAATGGCATGATACAGGCCAATCTCGAGCAGGAGATCCTTGTATGTTCGCAAGATCCATAAGGTCAAGTTGATCCATGAAGGGGTGGGGTTCATCCAGTTCATCAGTGCCAACCGACCAATGGGATAGGACCCCTTCTGAGCAATCTGGTTCATGAAAGTGCCAGCTTGGGAGAATCGAAAGTTGGGACCCTGCACATTTATGAAGCTGCCCGGGGCCAACCCCAGCACAGTACGACGGATCTGTATCTTGCCCGCAGCTACCGACCTCGATGACTTATAATAGTGGATATCACCCACGAACATCCCCTACTGGCTCAGAGTTAGGGAGTCCACCATTTTCCTGTCCATCGACAGCATATTGAACCAAGACAGCGAGAAGTGACGCTCCATCTGAGGAATGTGGATCGCCATCCCGTTGGAGGAAAAACTCTAACTCTCAGAGATATCTAGAACGTTGGGGTTCTTTACAGTCAGAGCATCCCCAAAGAGGAACGAGGGTTTCAGATGTGTGCCCCCTAATTTTCCCGAGTTCATTATACTCAAGAGAAAGAAGAAGGATTGGTTCTTGATATCTCTCAGCCTCCCCTCAGGCTGGTCTTTGGTAATTTGGTCCGACACATAATCGACCACATGGTCAAACCTCACACCCACAGAAAACTGAGCTTGACCTACCAGAAGCTCCCCTGAAGGATTGACCAAAAATTTTACTGGAAAAACAAAAGAAAGAAGTCAGGAGATAGCCAGAGAAAAAAACCACTTAATGACTTCTGAGCTTATGCGGCTCTGTTAGGTGGGTCCTTATGCGGTCCAGTTCATAAGGAGCTTATGCGGTTCTGTTAAGTGGGTCCTTATGCGGTCCAGTTCATAAGGAGCTTATGCGGTTCTGTTAAGTGGGTCCTTATGCGGTCCAGTTCATAAGGAGCTTATGCGGCTCTGTTAGGTGGGTCCTTATGCGGTCCAGTTCATAAGGAGCTTATGCGGCCATGAAGTATCTTTCATGCGGCTCGGTCATGAAGCCACTCTCATGCGGCTCATCCATGAAGCATCCCTCATGCGGCTCAGTCATGAGACATTTCTCATGCGGCTCGGACATGAAGCGTACTCCATGCGGCTCAGTCATGAGGAGTTCATGCGGCTCATACGACACAGTTTATGCGGATCCATCACACTGAACTTGAGCAGTCCAATGAAGACGAAAAGTGTATTAACTATGCCAAAGCATGACAGGGAAAGGTCCGCGCATAAAACATGTAACATAGCCATGAAAGTTAGGGTTTTAACTTATACAGTTTCTTCTCAAAACGCTCTTACTATCAATAGAAGGATGAACGTCGGGGTGAACTGAGATCGCCGATGAAGAGGCAACTCCTTTGTCCTTCGCTGCAGCACTGGAAGAAGTATTGGGGGCCATGGATGATCGAGAGTAGAGAAGACGACGGCTAGGGCAAGAAAGATTGAAGAAAGAAGAGAGTAAAGAACCTCTCTATTCAAAAGTTGCTCGTATTTATAGGTTGGGAAGAGGCGTGTGAACCGATAGACGCTTCGAATTTCGTGCTGCCTAGGAGATAAAGCCGACCCTTGGGATTCTATCCCCTTTTCATGCAAAAGACAACACCAAATCATCTAAGCAAATCAAAAGTTTTAATGCTGACTCTTGGGATTCTATCCAAAAGACGGCTTTAAATCATTAAAGCAAAGAAGCAATTAATGCCGAAGATACGGGACGCCCACGTGGCATGAAAGCCATTATGCGGCCAGAGAAGCCTATGCGGCATGAAGAGCTCGACCCAGTATGCGACAAGAGAGGCCTATACGGCCAGAGAAGCCTATGCGGCCAGAGAAGCCTATGCGGCATGAAGAGCTTATACGGACAGACCCATGCTTCTTATTCAAAGTATTTTAATTTTACAAATTGAAAACATTGAAGGGGGTCTTGTAGAAGCATGGAAAAGAATAATTTTTATCCATGGGGCCTCATGCGGCTCACAAAACACAAGGGGCCTCATGCGGCTCACAAAACACAGGGGGCCTCATGCGGCACAAAACGCAGGAAGCTTAATGTGCACAAAACACAGGAAGCTTCATGCAGCTCAAAAAGCTCCCTGCGGCCTTATGCGGTTCAAAAAACTCTGCCTATACAGCTGGCCATTATTACTCTGGCATAAAGGCAACAGCTCTGACAGAAATGATGGCTCAGATATAAAGATAAGACGTGACATGCCCCTGAAAAGACGAGAAAATCCTCAGGATATCTGGTACAGTTCACAAATTCTAAAGAAAGTTCTTTATACGGATCGCCCATGCGACCTCCATGCGGCTCAGACATGAGACCACTCTCATGCGGCTCGGTCATGAAGCAACTCTCATGCGGCTCGGACATGAGACAACTCTCATGCGGCTCTGTCATGAAGCCACTCTCATGCGGTTCAGACATGAGACAACTCTCATGCGGCTCTGTTATAAAGCCACTCTCATGCGGCTCGATCATGAGGCAACTCTCTGGCGGCTCAGTTATGAGACGTCCTTCATGCGGCCCGATCATGAGACACTCTTCATGCGGCTTGGGAACAGTCCTTCATGCGGCCCAGCCAGGATGCATCATTCATGCGGCTCGCCACATAGTTGCAGTTGAGACACGTGGCAGAAATTGACCAAGTTATTAACAGTTCGGATTTCGTGCAACTAACAAGATCATGATCAATCTTAACCAATCCCCAACTGTCCACTTCTCAAGGCACAGTTACAAGGATGTGGTCCAAAATTAGCCAAGTGGCTGCACACCCCACTACTCACAAATTCCTATAAATAGCAAGGTACTATTCTCTTGCATACACATAGAGGCACAGAGGGACACGCATATACATACAGAGAGCATTTCTTCGTCGGAGCCAAGGTTGCGTTCGATCGTCCAAGGAGTAAGGCAGAGTTGATAGAACTTTCCCGAGCCTCTACCGTCACCCCCCCAGAATCCAAATTAAATAATTATACTTAGATTGCTTTTCCTATGTTTTGTTCTTAGGCTCTCTTTTGTACAAGCAAGTTTGTAATTGTGAATCAAAGTTCAGTCCTCCCATAAAACTGTTCTGTTATTAGATAATCAATGGCAAACAGCCACGCTAGGGCCGATGAGGAGGGAGCAACCGTGCGAGGACCGCTGGGGTGGCGAGAAGGGGGGCTCCGAATGGGGGGAGGGGGCTCCACGGCCAACCGGCCGGACCGCCGGGGAAGATGACCGGCCCCGCCCACCACCCGAGGAAGAAGAACGGGGGGAGGGGGAGGGGGAACGCTAGGGCCGACTTGGCTAAATCTTCACATCTATCTATATAATTTAGTTTATATATATATATATATATATTTATATAATTTAGTTTATATATATATATATATATATATATATATATATATATATATATATATATATATATAAATATATATATATATATATATATAAAAATATATATATATATATATATATATATAAAATATATATATATATATATATAAAATTTAGTTTATATATATATATATATATATATATATATATATATATATATATATATATATATATATATATATATATATATATATATATATATATATATATATGAGATGGATAAGCAATAAGCATAAGCAGCAGCATAAGCAGCAGCAGCTGCAGTAAGCAGCATAAGCAGTAAGCAGCAGCTGCAGCTTCCAGAAGCAGCAATAAGCAGCAGCAGCAGTTGCAATAAGCAGCAGCTTTTTAGCAGCAACTTATGGCAGCTTTTTGAGCCTTTTAACCATTAGTTTTAACCCATTTAATCCCATTTTTCCTTTAGAAATTAGCCCCCTTCCATTTAGCCCATGTCCTTTATTAGTTAACCCTTGTTAGATAGAGTTTGCTACCAAGTTGTTAGATATTTGTTAGTTAGAATTGTTAGTTAGAAATATTAGCTTATATGTTAGTATTAGTTAGGATATGAGATGTTAGATTTGAGAGTTGTGGACCTAGTGTGGTGTGTTTAGTGAGTGTACTAGATAAGTTAGTATCCTAATAGAGCTAGTGAGTGTGATACTCTAAGACACTAGGAGTGTGGAGGGGTGAGTTACTATGGTTGGATAGTGTTAGGACGGTGGTATTTCAAGATACCATAGGGTGTCTCATGATACCTTAAGGTAATATTGAGAGTGACCAACATGGGGATAAGATGGACTGGATGGGCTAGATACCTAGAGTTCTTGGTTGATAATATCTAGATAGGTTAGTGTCTAGCTACCCTAAGAAGCCTAGGTCAGTCTACCAAGGTTAGGAAGGGTTGCCTTTTTATCGGGGCAAGGTATTGGGAATACTTTGTGAAGGATAATAGGTAAGGTTAAGGTAATTACCTAGAAGCTAAGGTATGAGTTTAAGGTGTTAAGATATGGTTAGAAATTGTTTTCCTTGGTTGGTAATGGTCATGTTTAGTGCTCTTAGACTAGTTTTGACCTCGGTTGACCGTTTTGACCAAAAGTCAACAAAAGTTAACCAAAAGTCAAACTTAGCCTAAAAGTGACTAGAACTTGACCGGACTCAACCAGAGTTGACTAGTTGACCAAAAGTCAATAGTTGGTCAACATTAGCTTAGTTTGACCTAAGGTTGACCTAGAGTTGACCAGGGTGGACCAGTTGACCAAAAGTCAATTATAAGTCAACCTTTGACCCAGTTTGACCTAGTTTGACTTGGATTAATTTCCTGTGACCTTGTTTGTTCTAGTTTGGCCCAGTACAACCTACCAGTATGACCTATTTGACCTAGTATGACTTTGTTTGGCCCAGTATTACTTAGTATGACCTAGTTTCGACCAGTATGACCTAGTTTGACCTAGTTTGACTTAGACTTGCATATCATGACTTAATTAGCTTCTCTTTCATTATTAAACCCTGTTTTGACTTATGGTATCTCATTTTTAGGTCTGTGATTACTCTGAGTATCTGTTCACTTTATCAGCTCAGGACCACAGGAGAGTACATTCACTGATAGTTTTTATTGTTTTGATATCGGCTATATCCGATTCAGTGTAGTGTCTTACTTGATTTCTCGATACGATGGTTCACGGACTAGTATACGTCGGATCATGACATGAGATATTGTTCTTAGATTTTCTTGGTATATTGGTACATTTTCTGTCTTGTTTCCTGTACTTGCATAGACACTTATTCCTGAGAGGGAGTAGCTACCCTCTTAAGGAATCTCGTGTCATGACGTGTCATGTCCGGATCCATTATACTATTCGGGGATAAGGAATTATTAGGGGCTATGTGATCAATACCATCTTGTCACTATATTCTTGTGCTTGCGCCACACTCACCTCACGTAGGGTGTAGCGAGATCTTATTCCTTGTGCTCGTTATCCAGGTTGGCCGACATGACCCTTTTCAGTGATTTTCATGTGATTATCGGGCCAAATGGATAGTCTGTCCTATTTTCCAAGCCGATCAGATAATGCTCTAATAATTCATGGCACATTTTATATTTACTTTATTACATCATATATCCTACTCAGTTCTACATTCAGTACTTTTCTCAGCATGTTTAGATATTCAGTACTCACATCCTGTTATATATTTTCTGTTGATTTTGTCTTGTATTTTATTATAATTGTCTCTTATAGAATTTGTCAATTCATACGGAACTGCTGTTAGTATTTGTACTTACTTATTTTTCTAATAGGATACCGTTGATATATTACAGATGATTCAGAGACAGACTGCTCGACCTACTATAGGGTCGGAGTAGATGGATACTTAGGCCAGGACTATGATCTGGCAGTTGAGCCACTAGATTTTGCATACCTGGACTAGTATAGCTTAGTTAGGTTTGCCTGGACTGCGATCAAGCTAATATTTTCAGACTGTAGTATTTTATATTATATTTTGAGATTCTGTGATGTGTTTATATCTCTGAGCTTGTGTTGGATCTTGAACTCATTTTCTGTTTTTACTTCTATCATATTTCTATTTCATGCTATCTATCCTAGTTTATCTTGTGATTGAGTTATGCCATATTATACCTCCATGCGGAGATGACATGTACCCTTATATTTTGTCTAGTTGTAGTTTTTATAGATGACCGATACAGCGTTCTATCGCCGATTCTATGGTATAGGCTGGACGTAACCACGTACTCGTGCCCCTAATTAGGGTGCAGGTAATGACACATTTTTATGGTGGCCCATGAAGGTCGATGTCGTAATTAGTGCGATCTCGTAATGGTGCTCGACTTAGAGTACTAATTACAAGCCTACAACTAGGACATAGGATCTAGGATATGATAGGAGTTACTCAATCACATTTTAGGAAAATTCTAATCTTTTGATTATGTCACTCCCCGTTCCCAGAATGTGTTTTTTTATACATGTACAACTCATATTTATTTATTTAGTATTTATCATGTATTATCCTGTATTTAAATTCCTTTAATTTCATGTTAATTAATTATCTGTATTTTATTTCCTGCATTTTATTTTTTGTATTTTATTTTTTGCTTTTAACTTCTCTGCTTTAGTCTTATTTTGGTTCGGCTTAGGTTGATTCTTCTCGGGTTCATGGTGGTTCACATGAACCGAACCACCACAAACCCCACCTACCACCACCCTTCCTATTTAAAGCCCCCATCTCATTCTCTCTCCTCATAACTCTCATTCTTCACCATTACTTCTTCTTCTTCCTCTCATCACTTCTCCACCTACCAGCAGTAGCAGCAGGCAAGTGCAATCTTGCTTCTTGCTTCCCACTTGGAGAACCATTTTTATGGTTCATTTCTCTTCCTTTTATGATCCTGAGAGAGTTTAGTACTTAGTATTTTTGATTTCGTTGGCTTGTTTCTTCCAGATCTAAGTGTTTGTGTTCTCGGTTGTCCATGGGTTCTGAACCATGGGAACTTCATTTCTGGCTTGGGACGAAGGTTCCTCAGTCACGCACACGTCTTTACGTGTTAGCGTGTATTTTCAGTCACGCTCACGTTCTTACGTGCGTGCGTGTATTTTCAGTCACGCTCACGTTCTTACGTGCGTGCGTGTATTTTCAGTCACGCTCACGTTCTTACGTGTTAGCGTGTATTTTCAGTCACGCTCACGTTCTTACGTGTTAGCGTGTATTTTCAGTCACGCTCACGTTCTTACGTGCGTGCGTGTATTTTTAGTCACGCACACGTTATTACATGTGTGCGTAAATTTTTAGTCATGCACACGTCTTTACGTGCCAGCGTGACATTTGTGTTGCGCACCATCTTTGCATGCGTGCGTGAATTTCTTATCACTTTTCACGCTTACTTTTCACGCCCATTTTCCACGCTCATTTTCCACGCTCACTTTTCACGCTCACGCTGTGCGTGCGTGAATTTCCCTTCACGCTCACACTGTGCGTGCCAACGTGAATCACTTTTCACGCTCACTCCGACTAGACTTGTTGGCGTGACTTATTGGTCTTAGCATAGACTTGTTGGCGTGAATTATTGGCCTTAGTATAACCTACTAAACTTGACGTGACTTCCTGACCTGGGTATTTTTATTTGTTCTATAACTTATTCATTTAATGGTGGCATGATAATTCTTCTATTATATCCTTACGCCTTTTGGCCTGAACTTGGTAAAATCATGATATGTTAATATCATTAATACGGATTGTTATGTAGAATGTGTCATGTGTCTTGATTGATCCATGGATACCCAGTATGACTAGAACTTAACTCTGAGGAGTTATAGGCTCAACCCCATGTAATACTAATTGACTTCATGCCTTGTCACCATTGATAATAATTGTGACATTGACTAATAATTGATCATGCATTCCTGATTGGAACTAAGAGACTGGCTAGTCGTCTTATTGAATTGAATGAATGAGACACGTTCATGTAATAAACTATTGTACTTGATTAGCCGATCCCGAATATTGGCATACAGGCACATGTAGGCTTCAAATTATTTATTTATTTATTTAGTTATTTATTTATCTTATAAAATAGCATGTGTACTTTATGGTCAAGGCATGATTATTCCGTGGTTAGATTTGATTGTTGCATTACGTTATGTAAGACCTACAACCTAGCCACACGGGTATCGTTGTAGAGTTGCGCATATCGTACCCCGTACAAAAGTACTCATTTGAATGACCATGACCCACGGCATGGGACTTCACTCAACGTAGGGACTATTAAGTTAAATAAAATAATGATTGCATGGAGAGAATGGATTTTTGAGTTTTTACATGGCAGCCCTCTTGGGACTAGTAGTACCCGACAGGCCGGCTGGTTCCCACAGATACTGTAAATCTGTCACACGGGCAGGAAACGGTATCTGCTTATATTATTAAATTGTACAGGCTATATTAACGGCGGGCGTCCCGCTGGAACTCGTCTAATTACATGATTGGCGCAATTGATTGACTGGACAGACTAGCCTTGCTCGCACATAGTAAGAACTGAGGAATCCCTATTTGTATAATTCCAGGATAACTTGGGACTTACAATAGCAAGCCGTAGTAGTTGTTTGGCCGTTCAAGATGATTTGTTTGTGTACTGTACCTACTCTGTTGCCTAACTGAGATGATCAGAATGTCAGGACATGACGGGCCAACTTCTGTCCTTGTTTGGTTGGGAGGTTGGTTCGAAGTGTCGTGATGTTATGTGAATCCTAGTGGAAAGGAGAGATCTATTATTATATTCTCTTACTTACTGGTTTAATCCTTCATATCGTGCTCCCTTGTGGTACTTGCTATTAGAGGTCTAACCTCTCTGGTTTTGCATAGCTAGATTTAGAGCCAGTCCTCGAGGATCCAGCTTACTTCTACCTCCAAGATGGTCAATACTAGAGGAATGTTCGCAGGAGGACTCGAGTGGGTTCCTTACTTCACCGATCGTTTTGTTATTTACTTCATACTTAGCCGTTTGGCACCGACATGTTAGTCGGATCATCTTGTACTTACTTTGACATAATTGTAACTAAGTCAGACTGCAGCTGATAACAATTGTGTACATGTTACTATACCATCTGGCAATGTTTTGTAAAGCCAGATCTCAAGAATATTTTGACTAAGCGTTTGGGATGCCTTACTGCTTTATCTTACATGTTCTCTATTTTTGCTTCTTGTTTGAATGATTGAGACAATAGATGTGAAATGACCATAGTGAGACTTTCATGTAGTATGCACCCCCTCGTCTGGTTAGACAGCATTGATCGTATTATACGGTATTCATCTATCTGTAATACGTAGCTGGCTGAGTCATTCCCCCGCTCTTCAGTATTCTGGTTCTGGGGCGTGACAAGGTTTTAGTGGTGGCCCATGCAGGTCTGATTTCAGACTTGTGGGGTGTTTTGATTTATAGGATGTCTCAATCACATGTGTTTCCCCCTTGATCTCATGATTCATTATTCTCAACCCTTGCTTGACATTCCGGTATCCTTTGACTTCACTGATCCTTTATGTCCGGTTGTTTGATTGTTCTCTTGTCCCTTTTCTTAGGGGCACTTCGTCCGCATCGGTCAGAGCTGGACAACAGCAGGGGCAACATGGGCAACATGACCAGGTTGGTCAACAACAAGGGCTAGTACTAACTCAAGAGACTACCCAAGAAGAAGTGATAGTGGAAGCAGCGGCTGGATCGCAGTATCCGGATGTTTCACCACCACCAACAGTTCTACCTACCCAAGTGGACACACCAGCCCTTCTGGAGATCATGAGAGGAATGATGGCTACTCAGCAACATCAGATGTTGGCCCAGCAGCGCATGCACACTCAGCTACAAGAGCAGAATGTGTTGCTCAACCAAGGATTGCAGATAGCTTTGGAAAGAGGAGTAAAGAGTGATTCAGGAGCATCAGCCAGGTTTTGCAAGTACAACCTCCGCCGTTTCGAGGGCACTGAGGATGCCATCGCAGCAGATGCATGGCTTAAGGATATTGAGGCTATTCTGACAGCAGCTAAGGTACCGACAGAAGAACGTGTGGATCTAGTAAAGTTGTTACTTCAGGATCTCACACGTGATTGGTAGGAATCAGAGGAAGTGGGCATCAGACGTCCTGTGGCTTAGGACGATTTCACTGCAAGATTCAAGACCAAGTACTATGGAGTTATGGTACAGTTTGAGCTACAACAGAAGTTTATCAACCTCAGGCAGGCCGACAAGACTGTAGATGCTTATGCAGCAGAGTTCTGCAGATTGAGTAGATTCGCCCCAGAGATGGTAGCAACAGAGAGCCAGAGGGCTATGAGGTTTCAGCAAGGGTTTCGTCTTGAGCTCTTGCAATTGATAGAGGGGCACAATTACCAAACTTTTGACGAGGTATTGACGGCAACTCGAAGGCATGAGATCACCATTCAGAGGCTTACGGTGAGGACTGGGGTTCAGAAGAGATCCCACAGTCAGATTGAAGGAGGAGGGGGAGCAGCGCCCCGAACAACAGCACCATCCACTGGCATTCGTATCCATGATGTGGCGATACGAGGACCAGTACCACCACCCAGGCAGCAGCAACAGCAACAGAGGAAGAACCAGCAACCCCCGGCGGGCTGCACTTATTATGGGAAGATGGGGCACACTAGAGATGTGTGTCGGACATTGAATGGACTGTGTCTGATATGTGGAAATCCAGACCATCGGGTTACCACATGTCCCATGAATTCGAGGTCAGGAGGACCAGGGCAACAGTTTCCTGCTCTGCCAGCACCAGGGGCAGGCCAGTATCGAGGACCAGCAGTGGCAGTAAGGCCATTGGCACAGCGTCCGTTTATATCGCAGGCTCAGATGTTTCAGCAGCAGGGGCCGCCGATGCAGCAACACCAGCATAGACTATCCCAGCATCATCAAGGAAGGGGCCAGCAGTAGCATCAGGCTAGGCCGCAGCATGGAAACCAGCAAGGAGGTCGAAGGCAAGCATTCACTCTGTCCTTGGAGGAGGCATTGGTATCGGAAGATGTTGTGGCAGGTAACATTCTCGTCGCCTCATATCCTGCAGTAGCATTGTTTGATTCAGGAGCATCCCATTCATTTATATCTGCATAATTTGTGGCACGACTAGGAATAGAGTTCGAGGCATTGCCAGGGAGGTTAAATATACTTACTGGTAATGGGCTCATAGGAGTCAGTAGAGTTATCTTAGCACGTAGCATTGTAGTTTGCGGGCATTCCTTACCCGCCTGGTTGATAGAATTTCCTGTTGGAAATTTCGACGTTATCTTAGGCATGGACTGGCTGAAAGATAGTCATGCGACAATAGATTGTCGTAGAGGGAGTGTGTCTTTTGATATTCCAGGCATGAAGCGGTTCACCTTAGTCAAATCAGGGGCAACTCAGCGAGAGCAGGGAGTTGTAACGGCAATGGAAGAAGTTCAGATTCCGAAGGTAGTTGAAGAATTTCTAGACGTATTTCCCGAAGAACTTCCAGGGCTACCACCGATTAGGGATATTGAGTTCAGTATAGAATTGGCACCAGGAACTAAACCGATATCAGATCAAGTTTACAGAATGGCGGATTCAGAGCAGGCCAAGGTATATCAGCATATAGAGGAACTGAAGGAGAAGAAGTTCATCCAAGCTAGCGTGTCACCATGGACAGCACCAGTGGTACTTGTGGGAAGAAAGGATGGGTCATCTAGATTGTGCATTAACTACAGGAAGCTTAACGCGGCAACAGTGAAGAACAAGTACCCATTATCCAGGATCGACGACTTATTTGATCAGTTGAGCAAAGCTAGAGTTTTCTCCAAGATAGATCTTCGTTCAGGGTACCATCAGGTGAGGGTTCGGAAGGAAGATATTCCCAAGACAGCGTTCAGGTCGAAGTATGGGCATTATGAATTCTTAGTAATGCCGTTTGGTTTGACCAATGCTCCAGCAATATTCATGGATTTGATGAATCGCATCTTTATGCCATACTTAGATCAGTTTGTCGTTGTGTTTTTCGACGACATTCTCGTATACTCTGCTAGTGAAGAGGAGCATGAAGACCACCTCAGGAAAGTGTTGCAGGCTCTGAGAGAGAACCAGTTGTATGCCAAGCTCAGCAAGTGTGAATTTTGGTCGGATCATATTTTATTTTTGGGTCATATCATATCAGGAGCTGGAGTAGCAGTAGATCCCAAGAAGATAGAAGCAGTAGAAAGTTGGCCAGTACCCAAGACCGTAGCAGATGTGCGGAGTTTCTTGGGATTGGCAGGATATTACAGAAGGTTTGTGTCAGACTTTGCAAGGCTTTCAGCACCCATGACCCGCTTGACCCGGAAGGATGTACCATTCATTTGGTCGGCAGAATGTCAGGCATCATTCGAGACTTTGAAGCAGAAGTTGATATCAGCACCTATTCTTACATTGCCAGTTGGACCCGGAGGTTTTACAGTATATTGTGATACGTCAGGTAAAGGACTTGGATGTGTCCTTATGCAACAGGGAAAGGTGATAGCATATGCATCTAGGCAGCTTCGGGACCATGAGAAGAATTACCCAACTCATGACTTGGAGTTGGCGGCAGTAGTATTTGCTTTGAAGCTATGGAGGCATTACTTATATGGTGATCGAGTGGACATGTACACAGACCATAAAAGTCTGAAGTATATTTTTACTCAGAAGGAACTAAACATGAGGCAGAGGAGATGGTTGGAGTTGATCAAGGATTATGACGTGGAGCTTCAGTATCACCCAGGCAAGGCTAATGTAGTAGCAGACGCTCTTAGCAGGAGAGGCGGTGCATTTATGTTGACAACACAGAGGCATATCTTAGAAGACCTTTAGGAGATGGGCATCGAGGTTATACTTCCTAGTGATGTAGGAGTTCTAACAAGTCTGTAAGTTCAATCCGACTTGGTAGGCAGAATCAAGGCAGCTCAGGCACAAGACCCAAGGATTCAGAAGCTTTGGGCAGAATGTGAGTCAGGACTCAGGAAGGAGATAAGAATTCATGAAGATGGTACACTTAGGTTTGGATCACGTCTATGTGTGCCTAGTGGAGATATCAGACAGGAGATTATGGCAGAAGCCCACAGTTCTCAGTATTCTATTCATCCTGGAGGGACCAAGATGTACCAAGATATCAAGCAGTATTTCTGGTGGAACGAGATAAAGAGGAAGATAGCTAGATTTGTTTTCCGTTGCTTGGTATGTCAGCAAGTGAAGGCAGAACAGTAGAGGCCAGTTGGGTTATTGCAACCGCTTCATATTCCGAAATGGAAATGGGAGCATATTACAATGGACTTTGTGACCGGTTTACCGAGATCACCAAGTGGTAAGGACACTATTTGGGTAATAGTGGACCGACTTACGAAGGTAGTACATTTTTTTCCTTTCAGAGTAGGACAATCTACAGAAAAGTTGGCAGAGTTGTATATGCAACAGATAGTCAGGCAGCATGGAGTCCCTGTCAGTATTGTGTCGGATCGAGATACTCGCTTCACATCATATTTCTGGAAGAGCTTACATCACAGTCTGGGTACCAAGTTAAGATTTAGCACGGCTTACCATCCGCAGACGGACGGGCAATCAGAAAGGACGATTTTGACTTTAGAAGACATATTACGAGCTTGCACTCTAGATTTTGGAGGGTCTTGGGAGAGTCACCTGCACTTAGTCGAGTTCTCATATAACAATAGTTATCAAGCCAGTATCCAGATGGCGCCATTTAAAGCACTATATGGTAAGAAGTGCAGGTCACCGCTTGCATGGGATGATATCGGGGAGAGGAAGATGTTAGGCCCAGAAATGATTGTTCAGACGGTTGAAATGGTTAAGGGAATTAGAGAGCGACTTCAAGTTGCGCAGGACCGGCATCGTCATTGGGCAGACCAGCATCGTAGGCCGTTAGAGTTCACTGTTGGGGACAACGTATTCTTGCGGATCTCACCTACTCGTGGGGTCATTAGATTTGGTGTTCGCAAAAAATTGAGTCCGCGGTACGTGGGCCCATTTGTTATCCTTGATCGAATAGGCGATGTTGCTTATCGTTTATCCCTCCCACCTTTATTACGAGAGGTTCATGACATATTTCATGTATCTCAATTACATAGGTATGTATCGGACCCAAGCCATATCCTCGATCATTCGGAGCTGGTTGTTGGTACCAACCTGTCTTACGAGGAACAGCCTGTGTCCATTTTGGACCGAAGAAAGAAGATACTCAAGAACCGAACAATTAGTCTTGTCCGTGTTGCTTGGGGTCATCACTCCTTGGGAGAGTCAACGTGGGAACGTGAGGATGATATCCGATCACGGTATCCACACCTGTTTGACTCACAAGGTATATCTCTTTCTATATACCTTGATTGTCCTGATTCTTCATGCTTGTCACCTTATGGGTAGAACTACTTGATATCGTGGATTGATGAATTTACATATATAGTACTTGCTTTTGATATGGTAAAAATGATTGCTTGCTCACTAGAATTGCTTGTATTAGTTTAGCTCCGATATTTCTACCTGCTTGGATTTGAAATTCCGAGGACAGAATTTTTCTAAGGTGGGTAGAGATGTCACTCCCCGATCCCAGAATGCATATTTTTATACATATACAACTCATATTTATTTATTTAGTATTTATCATGTATTATCCTATATTTAAATTTCTTTAATTTTATGTTAATTAATTATCTGCATTTTATTTCCTGCATTTTATTTTTTGTATTTTATTTTCTGCTTTTAACTTCTCTGCTTTAGTCTTATTTTGGTTCGGCTTAGGTTGATTCTTCTCGGGTTCATGGTGGTTCACATGAACCGAACCACCACAAACCCCACCTACCACCACCCTTCCTATTTAAAGCCTCCATCTCCTTCTCTCTCCTCATAACTCTCATTCTTCACCATTACTTCTTCTTCTTCCTCTCATCACTTCTCCACCTACCAGCAGTAGCAGCAGGCAAGTGCAATCTTGCTTCTTGCTTCCCACTTGGAGAACCATTTTTATGGTTCATTTCTCTTCCTCTTATGATCCTGAGAGAGTTTAGTACTTAGTATTTTTGATTTCGTTGGCTTGTTTCTTCCAGATCTAAGTGTTTGTGTTCTCGGTTGTCCATGGGTTCTGAACCATGGGAACTTCATTTCTGGCTTGGGACGAAGGTTCCTCAGTCACGTACACGTCTTTACGTGTTAGCATGTATTTTCAGTCACGCTTACGTTCTTACGTGCGTGCGTGTATTTTCAGTCACGCTCACGTTCTTACGTACGTGCGTGTGTTTTCAGTCACGCTCACGTTCTTACGTGTTAGCGTGTATTTTCAGTCACGCTCACGTTATTGCGTGTTAGCGTGTATTTTCAGTCATGCTCACGTTCTTACGTGTATGCGTGTATTTTTAGTCACGCACACGTCTTTACATGCGTACGTAAATTTTTAGTCACGCACACGTTTTTACGTGCAAGCGTGACATTTGAGTTACGCACCATCTTTGCATGCGTGCATGAATTTCTTATCACTTTTCACGCTTACTTTTCACGCCCATTTTCCACGCTCATTTTCCATGCTCACTTTTCACGCTCACGCTGTACGTGCGTGAATTTTCCTTCACGCTCACACTGTGCGTGCCAACGTGAATCACTTTTCACGCTTACTCCGACTAGACTTGTTGGCGTGACTTATTTGTCTTAGCATAGACTTGTTGGCGTGAATTGTTGGCCTTAGTATAACCTACTAAACTTGGCGTGACTTTCTGACCTGGGTGATTTTATTTGTTCTATAACTTATTCATTTAATGGTGGCATGATAATTCTTCTATTATATCCTTACGCCTTTTGGCCTGAACTTGGTAAAATCATGATATGTTAATATTATTAATACAGATTGTTATGTCGAATGTGTCATGTATCTTGATTGATCCATGGATACCCAGTATGACTAGAACTTAACTCTGAGGAGTTATAGGCTCGACCCCATGTAATACTAATTGACTTCATGCCTTGTCACCATTGATAATGATTGTGACATTGACTAATAATTGATCATGCGTTCCTGATTGGAACTAAGAGACCGGCTAGTCGTCTTATTGAATTGAATGAATGAGACACGTTCATGTAATGAACTATTGTACTCGATTAGCCGATCCCGAATATTGGCATACAGGCATATGCAGGCTTCAAATTATTTATTTATTTATTTAGTTATTTATTTATCTTACAAAACAACATGTGTACTCTATGGTCAAGGCATGATTATTCCGTGGTTAGATTTGATTGTTGCATTGCGCTATGTAAGACCTACAACCTAGCCGTACGGGTATCATTGTAGAGTTGCGCATATCGTACCCCGTACAAAAGTACTCATTTGAATGACCATGACCCACGACATAGAACTTTACTCAACGTAGGGACTATTAAGTTAAATAAAATAATAATTACATGGAGAGAATAGATTCTCGAGTTCTTACATGGCAGCCCTCTTGGGACTAGTAGTGCCCGACAGGCCGGCTGGTTCCCACAGATACTGTAAATCTGTCACACGGGCAGGGAACGATATCTGCTTATATTATTAAATTGTACATGCTATATTAACGGCGGGCGTTCTGCTGGGACTCGTCTAATTACATGATTGGCGCAATTGATTGACTGGATAGACTAGCCTTGCTCGCACATAGTAAGAACTGAGGAATCCCTATTTACATAATTCCAGGAAAACTTGGAACTTATAATAGCAAGCCGTAGTAGTTGTTTGGCCGTTCAAGATGATTTGTTTGTGTACTGTACCTACTCTGTTGCCTAACTGAGATGATCAGAATGTCAGGACATGACGGGCCAACTTTTGTCCTTGTTTGGTTGGGAGGTTGGTTCGAAGTGTCGTTATGTTATGTGAATCCTAGTAGAAAGCAGAGATCTATTATTATATTCTCTTACTTACTGGTTTAATCCTTCATATCGTGCTCCCTTGTGGTACTTGCTATTAGAGGTCTAACCTCTCTGGTTTTGCATGGCCAGATTTAGAGCCAGTCCTCGAGGATCCAGCTTACTTCTACCTCCAAGATGGTCAATACTAGAGGAATAATCGCAGGAGGACTCGAGTGGGTTCCTTACTTCACCGCTCGTTTTGTTATTTACTTCATACTTAGCCGTTTGGCACCGACATGTTAGTCGGATCGTCTTGTACTTACTTTGACATAATTGTAACTAAGTCAGACTGCAGCTGATAATAATTGTGTACATGTTACTATACCATCTGGCAATGTTTTGTAAAGCCAGATCTCAAAAACATTTTGACTAAGCGTTTGGGACGCCTTACTGCTTTATCTTACATGTTCTCTATTTTTACTTCTTGTTTGAATGATTGAGACAATAGATGTGAAATGACCATAGTAAGACTTTCATGTAGTATGCACCCCCTCGTCTGGTTAGACAGTATTGATCATATTATACGGTATTCATCTACCCGTAATACGTAGCTGGCTGAGTCATTTCCCCGCTCTCCAGTATTCTGGTTCTGGGGCGTGACAGATTACCATAACAACTTTTCTTACATTGAATTCAATTGTCCTTCCTTGATATTCCTTATCATGTGCCATATTGATTCCTCGTTTCAATCTATCCTCAGGATGACGATTACTCGCTCTCAGGCAGCAGGACCTAGTGCTATTCCAGAGAGGCTCGATCCGGTAGGAGCTCCACCTTCGGCTACGGGAGCTGTAGTTGAGGGAGCTGCCACCTCAGTTCCTACCCTTCAAGTAGGAGTAGCAGCGACAGTTCCAGGAGGTCTTCCACCTCCAGCTGCGGGATCGTCTATAGTCATTCCTGAGACTCTTCTACCGCCACCTATGCTACTGATGGATGCATAGTAGATGATGGCCCTTCTACAGTAGATGATGCAGACCCAGAGGGCCCACGCAGAGGCACAACAGCATCAGGCTGATGCATCCTACCGCCAGACAGAGGTGCTACGACAGAGTATGGAGAAATCCTACCAGCTGGCGATGGTAGCAATTGAGAGGGTAGTCTCGGGTAGAGTTCAGGGTGCCCCAGTTTAGCAGCAGAATCTGGGGAGGCCTGGCACATGTCTAGATTTTAGGAAGATGAACCCGAGGGACTTCAAGGGTACCGAGGGTATCCTGTATGCTGATGACTGGTTGGAGGACGTCGAGAGGAGCCTGGAGTTAGCAGAGGTTCCGAGGGGACTATGGGTGACATCTGCGGTTAGCCAGTTTTTTGACATCGCTTTGACGTAGTTCCGGACAGACCCTCAGGTGTCAGTGAGGGGTATATCATAGGAGTACTTCAGGCGGCTCTTCAAGGAGACGTTCTACCCCGACGTGGCTCTTACATCTCTGGAGGTCCAGTTCATCGGATTGGTGCAGGAGAACTCGTTGGTGGACGAGTATGCAGCAGAGTTCTTTCGTCTGAGTAGTTTTGTACCAGATCTGATCCAGAATGAGGGGTATAAGGCCCGTAAGTTCCGAAGGGGCCTTATTCATGCGGTTCATACTCGTACTTCCGGGCGACGCGATGCGACCTTCGAGCAGATACTGATGGAGGCACAGATAGCAGAGGAGGACTTCAGCCTCAAGTCGAAGAGGGGCAGCGATGTTCTTGGTGCGAGCTCTAGTGCGGGGTCGACGAAGCACCCTTATTTTCAGCAGAGGCAGTTTCAGCAGCAGCCTCAGTTATAGATTCAGCAGGCACCAGCACGTGCCCTCCAACACCAGGGACAGGGCCAGAGGCAGACTACTCCGTACGGCTTCTACGGGAAGCCAGGGCACAGTTGAAAGGCATGTAGGAAGAGGTTGGGCGTATGTCTATACTGTTGGGCGCCCGACCACCAGCTGAAGGATTGCCACGCTCGTGGAGTCCGAGGAGGCCAGGACAGAGTGCAGCAGGGGCAAGCTTTCGCCATGACAATCGAGGACACATAGGCAGTAGCAGGGCAGATTGTAGGTTCCAATCTTTCGATCTCATTCTCGTATTTGCCTCCTTATAACTGTCTTGAAATTTGATTCTATTTGTTTCTTGTTAATTGATCAATTTTGTTCTGTTATTCTTGTGATATGATTTTGATTTTTCCTCTGAGATAAGTCATATGGGCTAGGTTGCCTCGATTATGGGATTTTAGAGTCTTCTATGGTCATGTTAGCAGGCATAGTGAGGACATATAGTCGGATTATGGACATATTTTTTGGGTGTAGGAATTTAATGTTTTTGCGGCCAAGCATGCGACAATACAAAATTTTTAAATACCATGATTCTAGAGGTATGTACCTTAGTCGAGGACTTTATAATTATCGTAGCCCTGCTCACTAGCATGACGAAGATTCTGAGTATCATAATTTTGGACAGACACATTTGATTATCGAACTGTATGATTTTGAGACTATATTTGTGGGGTGTTTGACCTATAAGGAGAACTAGCATCTTAATTCCGAAGAACTTGTACCACCCAGTTTCTAAATTGAGGGTAATTTTGACTTTTGTAATTTTAATCATTTATTTATTGACATTTAAATCATGATATGATTTTGGAGATTTTTTTATCATTTTAAAACTATTAAAGCCATGACTTGTGATTTTGATGTGTTGCTAGTGAAACCCTAGAGACTGTTTGACCTAGAGCCTAACCATGTGATTAGGATGTTTTAATGTCATTACTGGCAAAAGGCTATTTTGCTCATTTGACCTCTTTGAATTATTTTGATATTTATTGCATTGGTGATTGTCAATTTTGACTTTTGATAGGAGTGATTTTGTGTTGGTTTCGTGTCCGTATCGGGCACGTATCAGTTTTTATTTACGAGTGTTTAATGTGCCTTAAGGAGATTTTTTATTGCTAATTTTTTTTAAAAAAGTATTTGAATGAGATTGTTTTCTATATGTGTTTCTTGTGCTTGCTTTGTTTTAATTTCGAGGACAAATTTTTTTAAGGTGGATAGATTTGTCACCTTCAGTTTTCAAGAACAGGGATATTTTGATCATTTTTTATTTTAGAATATTTTTGAATTTATTTTACGATTTATGATATTGTTCAGGGTTATTTGAGTCGGGTTCAAATTTCAACCCAATCCGACTTGTATCGGAGACCCGGGGTAGCTTTGACTCTAGTGGGACCTACTCATTAGTTAGGCATGGCCCACATATGATAATATTTAAGTTAGTATGGTTAGACTAAATTTTATGACTAGGTTGGGTTAATTAGAGATTCAAACTAGACTAATTTAGCCTCAAACCAAAACCTAATTTTAAGTTGAACCAATAGGAGTCATAAGAGGGCATTTTGGACTTTTCAAAATGGGACATATAGCCACATATGGCCGGCCATGAAGGGATAGGGGAGTGAGTCATCCTTTTTTGTTCTTAGCCACAAATTTCTCTCTCTCTTGTTTTCACTACCACATTTCTAGTTTGAGGGTATTTTTGTCGTTTTGAATTTATTTGAATTTAATATATAATTATTTAGAATTAATATATATTTATTGGAATGGTGTGATTTAAATATTATTAATTAATTGCCATGTGTTGTGATTAGCCCTAACCTAGATTGGACCTAACCTAGATTAGTCATAGCTAGTCTTAGTTAGCCATGATTAGTATTAGTTAGTTATGATTAAGTTTGGTTAAGCCATGATTAGTTAGAACTAAATAGGTTACAACTTGACAAGTGCGAAACCTAGATTTTAGACCATTGATTAAGACTAGAAGAAAGGAGAACCCTTGATCTATCCTAAAACCCTAACCCTAGACTTCCTTGGCCGGCCACTAGGGACACCCCAGCCCAATTTAATGCCTCTCAAAATAGTTGCCTCTTTTTGTTCATTCCTCCATTTCTTCAAGAGCAAGGTTTGTTCTTCATTTCAACCCTTCCTATTTTAATCAATATTTATCCATTTCCATTCAAACTTCTTGCATTGTGACCTAATTTCTGTTCTCCTACTGTTGGTGGAGGCTAACAACAGTTTTGGGCTACTTTGGAGCTTTGGGCTAGCTAAAGGGAATCTCCATTGTTGAAGCTTTCTTGAGGAAAGAGCACCCATAGGTAACTCCTTATTCCCCCAATAGATTTTCAATTTCTTGGCATGGATGCATAGCCCTAGGTGTCCTCTAACTGTAGAAATAGGTTTCGTGTCATTTCGTGTCCTTTACTTGTCCGTATCGGACACGTATCAGTATAGGATCATTAGTGTTCGACAAAATACCACAATGGGCATTTCGATCCTATTTTAGGAATGTTTTTGAATAGGAAAATAGGTTTTTATGTGGCTTATTGATTTCTACACGACTGAGCTAGATTCGTGTCGAGTTGGTGTCGAATTGGACCAGTGGACACTCCCTCGCGCGCGTGGACAACACTGTCCTTCTACCCGTAGGGTCGTGTGACATATTCTCGACACGTGGACACGTGTCCTTCGATACAGGGCTTGGGGCAATGTCTGACATGACTGTAAAACCCCTAAATTTCTACTGATTTTTATTTTATTTTATTTCGGTACTGATTTAAAATTTGGTATTGTACGTCGCGTGGTCGTATTTTACGTCGCGCACGAAATTTTATTTTTTTCGAAATTGCTCGCCGAGTGCAAATATGTGCGAGGTACATATTTTGTAAAACATTTTATTTGAGATTTTATACATGTAAAAGAATTTAGTTTTTCAAAATAATATGTGATAAATATTTTTATTTCTAAAGAGAGTTATTTCGACATTTAAAAATAAATAGTGATTTGAAAAATTGTGCTTTATATGAAAAGTATTCCAACTATTTTGCAAAAATTAAAAGTTGATATTTAAAATATTTTGTTATTTATAAAAGCTATTTTATAAAGTCGTATTTATGTATTTATAGTGATTTTCGAAATTAATTATTTTTATATTTATTTAACTATGAAGGTAATATTTGAGATCTTGTTTTATACAATATTTGATAAAATATGGTAATTTAAATTGTAAAAGATTTTATTAACTGTATAAAAATTATTTTAATTTAGTATAGAATTAATTTGAATTGGATTTGGATTTTGTTGAATTGATTTTTAAATCTATTTAATTAAATGACGAATTATCTAATTGGGATATAAATAAATCCCAATCCCTATCCAACTGGGAATTTCCACCTCCTATAAAAGGAGAGGTACTCCTCCAGCAATTTCCATCACAGGTGCATCGTGTCTGTGCCTCATCTTCATCCACTAAAATTTCCCCATTACAAATACATATTTCCATCTCGTGTCCGACAGTCCGGACACCATCCACCGTCATCCCCGTGTCACGCAGGACACCACCACGATATCCCTGTCGTGTCGGACAAACCGACGCGACGACACCCTAACCTAACTACATCAAAACATCACCGTCCCGTCTCCGTCACCACCGTCCGCACCACCTCGACTGCTCCCACATCTCAACGCCGTCACCCCGCAACTCGGCCAACCAAGGCCAAGACCACCACCATCCTTCCGACACCGCCACCACCATACCCCGACAACAGCCCCTCACCGTCTCCTCTTCCTCTCTCATCATCCCCGACCACATACTCCCAGCACCACCACCACCTTCGTCGTCATCACCACCACACCAGCAAAAATCAAAGGAGCAAAAGGGGGAGAGACTCTCACCTCGACCCGGCGATACTCCAGACTGCATGGACCGCTGCCGTGCCGGAGCTCCGCCGCGCCCTCCGATTTCTCCGTCTCCCGCTCTCTCCTTCCTCCTCAGCCGCCGTTGAAGAACCCCCCACCTTCCCGACTCTTCTCCGAACCCGACGCCGCCGCAGGATCCGCCCGCCGTGCGCGCCCCGCACGCAGGGCCACCCCGGAAGGCCGCCTCCCGCGCTCCATCCCTCCGGGCTTCGCCGATCCGTCGCGTCTCCTTCCGCCATCGAGCCCAGGGCCAGAAAGACCCCATCGGTGCTACCCCCTCCTCTCGCGGCGCGCCGCCGCAGCCGCGCCTGGCTCCGATCCTTGCTGAGCCACCCAGGCCGTGCCGGAAATTCCTCGCCACCAACGCGGAAGCCCTAAGGCTCAGCCGCCGGCGCCCGACCTCCGATTACCGCTCTCCCTCCGTGCTGTACACCTCCCCGTGGCCGGAGCACGCCCATCTGCCGCCAGGCCGAGCGCCGCGCCGGAAATTTCTCGGTGAGTCCCGATCGCCACTCCGCTCACTTTCCCATCTCTCTCTCATTATGTGGATTGGGAAAATGGTTGTAGGTTTTTTATTACATTTGTTATTATCTTTAGTGTTATTATTATTATCATTATAATATATGTATTATAGATATTAATATTAGTATTAGTATTATCATTTGCTTTAATTAATAGAAATGTGGCATTAATTTATTATTTATATATTAGTATTAGTATTAGTTGATTGTTTTGATTAATATTATTACTTACATTACTATTAAGTACTATTATTTTAATTGAACAAATAATTTCTAGCAAATTTCAAGATAGTTCTAAAACACAAAATATTCTTTTCGATTTATATGTACGTATACTTAACCAATTATACTTTTTGGGTCTAAAAGAATTAGAAATAATTTTTTATATATATTTATCTAAAATAGATATTCTAAATTGTGAAATATAGTTTTCCCTTAATAATATTTTACAACTTAGAGTTTGCCTAAAAATATTTATTATTCTAATTATTTTCGGGACTGCTAAAAATGTATTTTTACAATGTACATATATAAAATATTTTTAAGTATTTACGTAGAATTATTTTTAAGCATATTATGAAATATTTTCTAAAAATAGGACACGCGTCTCTTCGCTCAAACCCTCATCGAATTATTCCCTTTACACATAGCTAATTGTGCTTCTCTATTCCTTGCAACTTCGGACCCTTGTGCATCAAATATGGCTAATGGACTACTCGGACTTGTTGGATTATTGTACCACACCAGGCGACACATCAGGCAAGATACCTTGCCATTAAACTGTTTATATTTAGTCTGCATTTATTTTATATATCACTGTTCTTTATTTCCGGTTCTTACAGTTCTTGATTTACTGCCTGTTCAGTGATTAATAATGTACTTTGTTAGTATCCTTTGATTGCATGTTGACCTAGAGTTAAGGGACTACCGTTGTGGTATATTGTATATACCTTGACACAGTTGTACCACGAGGATGAGTGAGATGAGTATCATATAGAGGTTCTTGCGTGTGGGCTGATCCCCCATGCGCATGCGTTAGGGCTAACTGCTAATAGAGGCGTGTTAGAGACTTGGCAGTTAGTATTGGTACATGGTCGTAGATGCGACTTAACAGGTACATTGGGTGGGGAGAACATTACCTGACGTATGGGCTTCTATGCACTTCCCTTATTACCTGTGCGCTCCGTCGGAGACGCAGGCTCCAGGTGCCCTCTGACGTTATCCAGAGCGTTATAGACGTAGCCCCTTGTACATGGTGCCCTCTGACGCTTCCCGAGTGTTATGGACGTAGGCCCCTGGTGCCCTATATGGGAACTATGTCGATCCTATTTACAGCCAGGGCTCATGCGTGGAAGGTTTGTTCTTACTGCATAAACACATTAGATGGTTAGGTAACCCTCGTCAATGTCATATCACCCCGTTCCATTAGTAGCTAGGGACAATATCGCATCGTGGTATAGTGTACTACCCCTTGTCCTTATTTGGTTGTAGGGGTAGTCCACTGTTTCGATGATGAGGTATTGGAACTTGTTACGAGTGGGACTATTTACTTTACTTGTGATTTATGTCATAGTATATATATTCAGTTATGTGGCATGTTGATGTATCTTGTTACGTCCCTCTGAGGACCTGGTTATCTCGCCAGGTGTGTGTTTCGTGATTTCTTGCAGGTGCTCTAGCTAAGACCATTTCTTCCTTCGTGGTGATTGCTCTTGGACTCGCCATTGCTCTCGCTTGCTAAATTATTTTCTTGTATATTTTTCCATATTTAATTTGGTTGGTAGTGGACTTTGTCTCCGCCCAACTATTGTGTACATGACAAATTCAAAGTTGCTTTTATATCATTATTTGTCTTTGTGGATGAGATTTAGTGTCTTGGTTACTGTATTTTACAGCTTATGTATATATACGAGGGTCCATATACTTCGTATGTATACAGCTGGCATGATTGCGTTCTAGTCCTACGTATTTTGGGACTGGGGCGTTACAATGACACCCCAAGGCCACATGTCCATTAAGTTCGTGTCGAGTGAGAGATTCGACCCGCACTGGACACGGGCACGCAGTCGACTGAACCAGTTCTGTGTGTTTGAGTTTTGTGTGTGTTTTGGACACATTCGTGTCCTATTTTTGGACACAATATTATATGTATATCACGTACACACATCATTCATTATTTACCAACCAATTATCTAGCCTTTTACTGCTATTTCAAAGTTTAAATAGGAAATTTCCTATTCGACTGATACTGTAAGTATCAGTGAGTATATATACACCGTTCTTCATTTTTAATTCAATTTTACTATTAAATATCATGTAATAAATTGTGGGTTAACTGCTATTACACTAGACATCATGATAGGGTTGGTGTTAGCAAGGAAGGGTGATCGAATTACATTTGGAGTTGGCTTTTAAATTCCAGTTTTTCCCAAACCAAGTCATGTACTGAAACCTCTTTTCCTGATTAAGTTCAGTTCATATTACTCACTGTTTTCCATTATCTGAATTACATTAAGTGTTAATGTCATGTAAAATTAATGTGGTATAGTTGCTAAACATATGGATCATGTTAGGTATTGGGTTGATGTGTTTCATGAATGGGTATGGGATTGAACATTGAACTAAACCTGGGTTTACTAGGACCGAGGCATTGATTGTTAAAACCTGAGATTTGTGATACCCATAACTGAGATTGAATGCTTTAATAAACACAGAATCTGGGAACCACAAGGATTGTATTCACTGTTGAAACCTGGAAATGTTCATGCTACATTCAACTGAGTCACATTTGACATCTCACCAAACCTGAGACACATTTCTTGTACGCTGTTTAACACTCGGGTACACACACACACACACAGGCACTAATGTACACAGACACCATATCACACTGTTTATGAACCTGAGACACTGTCACTTGGTTTTAAACCTGGGAACAATTGATCTGCACAGGCACACACACACTATAGCTCCCTGCTACACACACAGGGACATATTCCTGTCACCAAAATCAAATGCACACACACAACTGATACACTTGGCATTGTATTCAAATATGAAAACTAGAATTTGAGCTAGGTGTAACCCACATCTATATTCACTCTTGCACACACCAATATCAAATTGCTTTCCCTGTCATTTTATTAACCTGAGACTGTTCCTAGTTAACACATTCACACACTCACACTCTCATATATAAACACACACATATTATCTTGATTTCATAGCTCTCTCTCTCTATGTGTAAGTATGTTATATATGTATATAAAGGTGAGGGTGATATATATAATGTGAATGTATAGTGTGAAATAGAGATTCCTATAGATATATACATATATGTGTATATAGATATATACATAGATGTATGGCCTAGTGTATGGCTATTTGCCTATATAGTTAGCCTATGGCCTATAACCAAGGTACATAGCCTACGGTACTCTTGGGTGGTCTTGTGTATATGAAATATACACATGTGTAATATCCTATAGACTAGTGTATGGTGTGTACTAACTAGGGTAGACTGTTAGGCCTAGTGAGACTTTATTGAGTCTAGGTTGACCTAGTTGACATAACTTTGACTTTTTAGTTGAGTGAAGTTGATCAGGGTTGACTTTGGTCTAGGATTGACCTAATATCTTGTAGACCGCATCATAGTATCTTACTTTATTAGCTGGACATGTTGTGACTTGTACTACTCTGATTAGGAGCCAGACACCACTCCTCAGGCAGTATTTCATACAGATGTTCAGGATATCAGGTGAGTACATTCTCTGACCGTTTCATACTTACTAGGAGTATTTTCTTGCTCTAGATTACTTTACTTGATGCTGCACGATGGAAACACGGATTAGTACTATATGGATCTTTTTATATGATGTTATCCCCCTCGGGAGCATCAGATACATCATGTCATGTGCGTTTCACTTTTATCATGTATTCTTGTGCTCTCCCCATTCATGTGCACTCTCGTGATTCATGTACTCTCATGTTCACGGAGCCCTCATGTTTATATTCATGTGCACCCATTTATGGGCCCCTATGTGAAATTATGTACAATAACATAACTTGAACGGATCCTTGTGTATTGATTCGGGTACGTGGGAGCATAAATAGTCATGTGGACAATTTCTAAAGTAATGTAGCCATGTATAACCTCTCATGTTTATTATCAAGTCGTTCACATGTCTAGCTTGTACTCTAAATCACTAGTTCACTGTAGCTCTTTACTTATAGTAGATATTTTATTACAGTCTTCTCTTTACTCATGTTTACTCTTCAGCGTTTCATGTATTTTACTCTATTGCCTGTATTTATTCCTGTCATGATATGAACTGCGTGAGATGTACTGTGCTTGCTCCAGTCCTGACTGGACCTGTTGAAATATTACAGATGATTTCGAAGAGCTGTGTCCCACTTATTACGGAGCAGGCGTAGACGACACACTCGAGCTGGACCCTCAGGAGGATCCAGTACTTCAGCTGGACCCTCAGGAGGATCCAGTACTTCCTGATGACACTACCCCTGTAGACTAGGCTAGTTAGCTAGGCTAGTTCTATTTACTTTCATGTTATGATACATTTGTATATATTGGAGTTTGTACTCTGGATTGTGGAGATGTTATCTTAGTTTTCAGCTATCTCTTTGTCTTGTATTATAATCTATGGATTCTGAGTTTTATCTATTCTATCGTTTCGTACTTTCTTTCTTAGCTGTGATTGAGTTGTACTTATTTATGTCACCTCCATTCGGAGTGTATAAACTGTACATGTACCTTATAAACTGTTAGATGTATGTGACCTAGGACAATATTCTACCGCCGATACTACGACGTAGGCTGGACGTACCCACGTCTCGTGCCCTTACACTGGGTACGGGTCGTGACACGTTTTTAGTGGTGGCCCATGCAGGTCTAGTTTAGATATGCAGTGGTATTCGAACTAGAGTATCACTGCAGCCTGCAGTGGGATTAGGATAATTTTTGAAGGTACTCAATCATATTAGAAAAAACTCTTTATCAGATTCCGTATTTCTAAATTTTTATTGCTTATTGTCTTCCTTTGAATATAACTGTCCTCCTTTGCTATTTCGACACATTCTCAGCAATTATTTCTTTTGATATGTCTCTGGGATGGTTGAGACGAGATCGCATCGCCCGGGCTAGGGGGACACGATGAGAGGTCTGCCACCTCTCGTCCTCAGCAGCCAGCCCCTGGTACCACAGCCCCAGTCATGACGGTTGGGGTGGGTGTTTTAGCTGCTTTCGGAGGAGCTCCTCCACCAGTAGGGCCCAGGCAGAGCCCGGTGATTCCGGAGGTACTCCAAGAGAGGTAGCCAGCTTCGGGGACAGTTGATGCAGTTCAACAGTTCTCATTTTTCTAACAGTTCATGGAGGCCTAGCAGGCCCATCAGCAGAGGCAGACAGCAGAGTTTAGTCGGGGCATTGATCTGGCCCTGACTACAGTGGAGAGAACAGCTGCCCAGCCAGCGGCTGTTCAGCAGCCGTACCAGTCAAGGGAGAAGGGCATCTAGGATTTTCAGAAGATGCACCCGAGGGACTTTTGAGGATCGGAGGGGATCCTGTATGCTGACAAGTGGATAGAGCACATGGAGGAGATATTTATATTGGCTGAGATTTTGGTGAGGATTCAGATTGAGGCAGCGGCCAACATGATGCAGGATCTGGCCCGCACATGGTACCAGACCGACCCGCGGGTTGGTATTCCGGGGCAGACTTGGGCAGCATTCAAGAAGCTGTTCAAAGAGAAGTTCTTCCCGGATGCAGCGCTAGGAGCCCTCGAGACTCAGTTCGTGGCCCTAGTACAGGGGAGCCAGTCTGTGGAGGAGTATGCAGGAAAGTTCTGCCGTCTGGGTAGATTTGTCGAGGGATTATCCGAGGCGACAAAGGCCCAGAGGTTCAGGAAGGGATTGGTAAAGGAGGTTAAGTCCTATACCAAGAGTGCTCACAGCGCTACCTTTGAGGAGATCCTAGTGGATGCATTAGCCGTAGAGGATGATCTTGAGCTTAGGCTCAAGAGGGGGCGAGACATCCAGGGAGCTAGTGGTACCGGAGGACCGGCCAAGAGGCTGTACTTTCAGCAGCAGCACCAGCAGCAGAGGTTCCAGCCGTAGCAGTTTCAGCAGCCGAGGCATTAGCCAGTGCAGCATCAGCAGCCGAGGCAGCAGCAGCAGGCCCCGAGGCAGCAGAATATAAGTTGTACCTTCTGCAAGAAGTTGGGGTACGAATGGAATGAGTGCAGGAATATGCTGGGGAAGTGCCTCCTATGTGGATCGTCATAGCATCAGTTGAGGGACTGTTCCCTCTTTGCGGGCAGGGCAGCTCAGGGAGCCGGAGCCAAGGCTCTAGGGAGACCGCAGAAGGGACCGTCGCCGACTCAGCAGCAGCGGTTCGTACAGCACCAACAGCAGGCCAGGGAAGGCCAACATGGGCGAGCTTTTGCCATGGCGGCCTTGGATGCATAGGCCATCGGAGAGCTGATTGCAGGTTCAATTCTCCTCGACTCCATTCCAGCCTTTGTACTATTTGATTCCGGGACTTCCCACAGTTTTGTATCAGTATCATTTGCTATTAGATACTGCATAGTATCTGAATCATTGCCTAGGACATGCAAGATCATGACCGGGGTGGAGTTTTCCTCGTGAGTGATGTTTGCAGAGGACGGAGTGTCATTTTGGGAGGCCAAGACTTGGAGGTGAGTCTGCTCGTCATGCCACTACCGAACTACGATATCGTATTAGGTATGGAATGTTTGAGCAGGCACCACGTCAGCATAGATTATCGAGGGGGTAGAGTTCTGTTTGGGGTGCCAGAAGAGCCAGAGTTTGAGTACACCCGACGACAGACAGAGCAGGACGGAGGACTTTTCTGCGGAGCTTCAGTTGAGGAGTAGGCGGCTCCACATCCCTTGATCGTAGATTCATGGACGTCTTCCCAGAGGATTTTCCAGGGCTTCTACCGGACAGATATGTGTTCTCGATAGACTTGGTTCCCGGTACGGAACTGATTTCTCAGCATGTCTATCGAGTGAACAACAGTGAGTTGGTGGAGCTGAAGAAGCAGGTGGATAAGCTGCAGGACAAGGGCTTCATCCGATCGAGTTCTTCACCTAGGGGTGTATCGATACTATTTGTACCCAAGAAGGATGGCTCGGTACGGATGTGTATCGATTACAGGGCACTCAACAACCTGACGATCAAGAATAGATACCCACTATCGCGGATCGATGATCTCTTTGATCAGTTGAGCGGAGCTCGGGTTTTTTTCAAGATTAATTTGAGGTCAGGTTATCACCAGGTGAAGGTGAAGAGGGAGGATATTCCAAAGACCGCCTTCAGGATGCGGTACAGACAGTTTGAGTTTTTGGTTATGCCAAGGCTAACTAATGCACCACCAGTATTTATGAACTTAATAAACAAGGTGTTCTACCAGTACTTGGACAAGTTCGTGGTGGTGTTCATTGATGATATTATGGTATATTCCAAGACTGAGGAGGAGCACGAGGAGCACTTGAGAGTGGTTCTAAAGACACTCAGGAGGGAGAGGCTGTATGGAAAGCTCTCGAAGTGCAAATTCTTCTTGGATAGAGTTGACTTCTTGGATCATGTGGTGACTGAAGATAGGATCTCAGTGGACCCGAAGAAGATCACAGCAGTAGAGGCTTGGGCAGCACCGACTTCAGTGGCAGAGATCAGGAGCTTCTTAGGGCTGGCAGGATACTATAGGAGGTTCGTGCAGGATTTCTCCCGAATTGTAGAGCCGTTGACTCAGCTGACCCGGAAGGATGCTGAGTATGTTTGGTCAGAGGAGTGTCAGGCAGCTTTTGATGAGTTGAAGAAGCGGCTTACGATAGCTCCGATTCTGACATTGCCATCTGGTTCAGGAGGGTTCACTATCTATAGTGACGCTTCAGGAAAGGGACTGGATTGTGTCTTACAGCAGCATGGGAAGGTGATTGCCTATGCTTTCAAGCAGTTACGTCCCCATGAGAAGAACTTCCCGACCCACAACCTGGAGCTGGCAGCAGTAATTTTTGCTCTGAAGTTGTGGAAGCACTACTTGTATGGAGAGAGAGTGGAGATCTTTATAGATTATAAGAGCTTAAAGTATGTGTTTACATAGAAGGAGCTCAACATGAGGCAGCGCAGATGGTTAGAGATGATGAATGACTTCGACATCTCACTTCAGTATCATCCAGGGAAGGACAACGTGGTTGCCAATGCCTTGAGTAGGTATTCGACGGCCATGTGTTTGACTATGGACCGTCACTTGCTTGCTGATTTGGAGAGCCTGGGGATCGAGGTGATTGTGCCCAGAGTTTAGATGCCGATGTGGGGCCTGCAAATTCAGTCAGACTTGGTGGAGAGGATCAAGTCGACGCAGTTTGAGGACGTTGCTCGACGGTATGTCCGAGAGCAGGTTCGAGCAGGGCTGGTGGATGGCAAGTTTTTTCTTGCAGAGGATGGTGCCTTGAGGTACGGTTCCAGGTTATGTGTGCCCAGCGGGGAGCTCAGAGAGCAGGTTATGCAAGAGGCCCACAGATCTCAGTACTCTATACACCCTGGTACCAACAAGATGTACCGAGATCTGAGGGAGCATGTCTGGTGGTACAGGATGAAGCAGGAGGTAGCTCGCTTCGTAGCTAGGTGCTTGGTCTGTCAGCAGGTCAAGGCAGAGAGACAGAGGCCCGGAGGATTATTGCAGCCGTTGCCCATTCTAGAATGGAAGTGGGAGCATATCACTATGGATTTCGTATCTAGATTGTCGCATACACCAGGAGGGAAAGACGCAATTTGGGTCATCGTTGACAGGTTGACCAAATCGGCCCACTTTTTGCCATTCAAGGTGGGTACGACTACAGAGAGGCTTGCAGAGATGTACATGCAACAGATAGTCAGGATTCATGGGGTTCCGGTCAGCATCATCTCTGATCGGGATAGTCGCTTTACTTTCTATTTCTGGAGGAGTCTGCAGACTAGCGTGGGCACTCAGCTCAAGTTTAGTACTGCATACCACCCCCAAACGGACGAACAGTCAGAGAGGACTATTCAGACGCTCGAGGATATACTGCGGACGTGTATCTTAGATTTTAGAGGTTTCTGGAAGGATCACCTGTATTTGGTAGAGTTTGCTTACAACAATAGTTTTCAGGCCAGCATTGAGATGTCACCTTTCGAGGCTCTGTACGGACGTAGGTGTCGTACATCCTTATCTTGAGATGATATTGGCGAGCGAGCTTTACTGGGACCAGAGATGGTTATGGAAGCAGCCGAAAAGGTGAAGCTCATCAGGGACAAACTTTGTGTGGCGCAGGACAGACATCGGCACTGGGTCGATAGCTACCGGAGGCCCTTGGAGTTTGAGGTACAGATTAGAGATAGGATTAGAAGTAGGTTGTTTGTTTGTTTTATTTATTTGAACATGTTTGATTATTTAGTAACTTGAGACCTTATTTGTGTTTAGGTCGGAGACATGGTTTTTCTGCGGATATCTTCGACTCGTGGTACCATACGTTTTGGTGGAGGTGGAAAGATTAGCCCGCGCTTCATCGGACCTTTCGTGATCAGCGGAAGAGTCGGTGACGTAGCCTACAGGCTAGACTTGCCACCTGCACTAGTGGGTGTCCACAATATATTCTATGTATCACAGTTGAGACGGTACGTGGCTAACCCTAGCCATGTACTCGATCACTCGAAGATTGAGGTGGGACCTACTCTCAGTTATCCAGAGCAGCCAGTGGAGATTCTGGATCGCCGAAAGAAGGTACTGAGAAACCAGGTGATACCCTTGGTTCGCGTCGCATGGAGGCATCATTCTCCAGGAGAGTCTACCTGGGAGCGGGAGGATGAGATACGCGAGCGATACCCTTATCTTTTTGGACCGTGAGGTATGATTGTCTATCCTTCTCATCTGTTTAGTTTTGCCTTTCAATTTTGAGGACGAATTTTTTTTAAGGAGGGTAGATTACAACATTTCTAGTTTGAGGGTATTTTTGTTATTTTGAATTTATTTGAATTTAATATATAATTATTTGGAATTAATATATATTTATTGGAATGGTGTGATTTAAATATTATTAATTAATTGCCATGTGTTGTGATTAGCCCTAACCTAGATTAGTCATAGCTAGTCTTAGTTAGCTATGATTAGTATTAGTTAGTTATGATTAAGTTTGGTTAAGCCATGATTAGTTAGAACTAAATAGGTTACAACTTGACAAGTACGAAACCTAGAATTTAGACCATTGATTAAGACTAGATGAAAGGAGAACCCTTGATCTATCATAAAACCCTAACCCTAGACTTCCTTGGCCGGCCACTAGGGACACCCCATCCCTATTTAATGCCTCTTAAAATAGTTGCCTCTTTTTGTTCATTCCTCCATTTCTTCAAGAGCAAGGTTTGTTCTTCATTTCAACCCTTCCTATTTTAATCAATATTTATCCATTTCCATTCAAACTTCTTGAATTATGACCTAATTTCTGTTCTCCTACTATTGGTGGAGGCTAACAACAGTTTTGGACTACTTTGGAGCTTTGGGCTAGCTAGAGGGAATCTCCATTGTTGAAGCTTTCTTGAGGAAAGAGCACCCATAGGTAACTCCTTATTCCCCCAATTGATTTTCGATTTCTTAGCATGGATGCATAGCCCTAGGTGTCCTCTAACTGTAGGTATAGGTTTCGTTCATTTTGTGTCCTTTACGTGTCCGTGTCGGACACGTATCAGTGTAGGATCATTAGTGTTCGACCAAATGCCACAGTGGGCATTTCGATCCTGTTTTAGGTATGTTTTTGAATAGGAAAATAGGTTTTTATGTGGCTTATTGATTTCTACACGACCGAGCTAGATTCGTGTCGAGTTATTGTCGAATTGGACCCGTGGACACGCCCGCGCGTACGTGGACAGCACTGTCCTGCTACCCGCAGGGTCGTGTGACCTATTCTCGACACGTGGATGTGTGTCCTTCGACACAGGGCTTGGGGCAATGTCTGACATGACACCCCCAAGCCACGTGTCTATTAAGTTCGTGTCGAATGAGAGATTTGACCCGTACTGGACACGGGCACGCAGTTGACTGAACCAGTTCTGTGTGTTTGAGTTTTGTGTGTGTTTTGGACACATTCGTATCCTATTTTTCGAAACAATATGTATATCGTGTACACACATCAGTTATTATTTACCAACCAATTATCTAGCATTTTACTGCTATTTCAATATTTAAATAGGAAATTTCCTATTCGACTGATACTGTAAGTATCAGTGAGTATATATGCACTGTTCTTCATTTTTAATTCACTTTTTACTGTTAAATATCATGTAATAAATTGTGGGTTAACTACTGTTACACTAATCATAATGATAGGGTTGGTGTTAGCAAGGAAGGGTGTTCGAATTACTTTTGGAGTTGGCTTTTGAATTCCAATTTTTCCCAAACCAAGTCATGTACTGAAACCTCTTTTCCTGATTAAGTTCAGTTCATATTACTCACTGTTTTCCATTATCTGAATTACATTAAGTGTTAATGTCATGTAAAATTAATGTGGTATAGTTGCTAAACATATGGATCATGTTAGGGATTGGGTTGATGTGTTTCGTGAATGGGTATGGGATTGAACTTTGAACTAAACCGGGGTTTACTAGGACTGAGACATTTATTATTAAAACCTGAGATTTGTGATACCCATAACTGAGATTGAATGCTTTAATATACATAGAATCTGGGAACCATAAGGATTGTATTCACTGTTGAAACCTGGAAATGTTCATGCTACATTCAACTGAGTCACACTTGACATTTCACCAAACCTGAGACACATTTTCTGTACACTGTTTAACACTCGGGTACACACATACACAGGCACTAATGTACACAGACACCATATCACACTGTTTATGAACCCGAGACACTGTCACTTGGTTTTAAACCTGGGAACAATTGATCTGCACAGGCACACACACACTATAGCTCCCTGCTACACACACAGGGACACATTCCTGTCCCCAGAAATCAAATACACACACACACAACTGAGACACTTGGCATTGCATTCAAATCTGAAAACTGGAAATTGAGCTAGGTGTAACCCACATCTATATTCACTCTTGCATACACCAATATCACATTGCTTTCCATGTCATTTTATTAACCTGAGACTGTTCCAAGTTAACACATTCACACACACTCTCATATACACACACACACATTACCCTGATTTCATAGCTCTCTCTATGTGTATGTATGTTATATATGTATATAAAGGTGAGGGTGATATATATATAATGTGAATATATAGTATGAAATAGAGATTCCTATAGATATATTCATATATGTGTATATAGATATATACATAGATGTATGGCCTAGTGTATGGCTATTTGCCTATGTAGTTAGCCTATGGCCTTTAACCAAGGTACATAGCCTAGGGTACTCTTGGGTGGTCTTGTGTATATGAAATATACACATGTGTAACATCCTATAGACTAGTGTATGGTGTGTACTAGCTAAGGTAGACTGTTTAGGCCAAGTCATTGAGTCTAGGTTGACCTAGTTGACATAACTTTGACTTTTAGTTGACTGAAGTTGACCAGGGTTGACTTTGGTCTAGGATTGACCTAATATCATGTAGACTGCATCATAGTATCTTATTTTATTAGCTGGACATGTTGTGACTTGTACTGTTCTAATTAGGAGCCAGACAGCATTCCTCAGGCAGTATTTCATACAGACGTTCAGGATATCAGGCGAGTACATTCTCTTACCGTTTCATACTTGCTAGGAGTATTTTCTTGCTCTATATTACTTTACTTGATGCTGACACGATAGAAACATGGATTAGTACTATATGGATCTTTTCATACGATGTTATCCCCCTCGGGTGCATCAGATACATCATGTCATGTGTATTTCACTTTTATCATGTATTCTTGTGCTCTCACCATTCATGTGCACTCTCGTGATTCATGTACTCTTATATTCACGGAGCCCCCATGTTTATATTCATGTGCACCCATTTATGGGCCCCTATGTGAAATCATGTACAATAACATAACTTGAACGTATCCTTGTGTATTAATTCGGGTACAGAGGATTATAAATAGTCATGTAGACAATTTCCAAAGTAGTATAGCCATGTACAACCTCTTATGTTTATTATCAAGCCGTTCACATGTCTAGCTTGTACTCTAAATCACTAGTTCACTGTAGCTCTTTACTTATAGTAGATATTTTATTACAGTCTTCTCTTTACTCATGTATACTTTTCAGTATTTCATGTATTTTACTCTATTGCCTGTATTTTATTCCTGTCATGATATGAACTGTGTGAGATGTACTATGCTCGCTCCAGTCCTGACTGGACCTGTCAAAATATTACAGATGATTTTGAGGAGCTGTGTCCCACCTATTACGGAGCAGGCTTAGACGACACACTCGAGCTGGACCCTCAGGAGGATCCAGTACTTCCTGATGACACTACCCCTGTAGACTAGGCTAGTTAGCTAGGCTAGTTCTATTTACTTTCATATTATGATACATTTGTATATATTGGAGTTTGTATTCTAGATTGTGGAGATGTTATCTTAGTTTTCAGCTATCTCTCTGTCTTGTATTATAATCTATGGATTCTTAGTTTTATCTATTCTATCGTTTCGTACTTTTTTCCTTAGCTGTGATTGAGTTGTACTTATTTATGTCACCTCCATTGGCAGTGTATAAACTGTATAGGTACCTTATAAACTGTTAGATGTATGTGACCTAGGACACCGTTCTACCGTCGATACTGCGGCGTAGGCTGGACGTACCCACGTCTCGTGCCCTTACACTGGGTGCGGGTCGTGACACTTGTTCTTTCCCAAATTTGAGAAGAACCTCCATTGATTTTATCCCCAAATCAATCCTTTCCTCCATCAAATCTTTATCATTTCTTCTCTACTCTATGAAGAGAGGGTGCTAGCCAAGTTTGGGAGGATTTGGCATTGGTTCGTGTCCATTTGGAGATCCCTTCGTGTCGGTGTCGTATCGAAAGGATTTCCCTTGGATTTCACCTTCCGGAAGGTACAATCTACCCTCTATTTCAATCCTATATGCATATAGGATCATTTTGAACCCATAAGAATGACTCCCATGGTTGTGTCTCCCTTTGTGTCCATTTCGTGTCCATTTGGAGTTATTAGGAGTGTCCTTGATGTGTTGTTGTGTCTATGTGGGAAATCCCCAATATTGGACACACTTGTATTTAAATAATTTAATACATATTTTAATCTTATATTTTTATATGTTAGAGATGTGTTATTGCTTGTCTTTACATTTTTCTTCACGTATCATAATGTATCATAATATATATAAAAGTATATATATTATATATATATTTTTTTTATATATATATATATATATATATATATATATATATATATATATACTTTTATATATATATATATATATATATATATAAAATATATATATATATATATATATATATATATATATATATATATATATATATATATATATATATATATATTTTTAAGAAAACCCCCTTTTATTAAAAATCAAGGCTCAAAACTGAAGCCTGACACGTATACAAGACAAAAGTATACCAAAAGGGGAAGACAGGGGACAAGACCGGACGCGGCCGACAAAATTAAAAGAAGAACGGTTGCCCGAAGGCCGGAGAACTGTGGGAGCAAAGGGATCTCCGTTTGCCGCATTGCCGGTGAATCTTCCGGATAAGCTGATCAGTCGAATATTGGTGCCCCTCGTATCTCGCTTTGTTACGATTTTTCCAGATAGCCCAGGTGGCGGCCGCTGCAACGATCTGGTGGCCGTGGGAGGCGGCGTCCCAGTGAGCCAGAAGATCGATAAAGCGCCCGTCGTCTGGAGAGATGTTGTAGTTGTGATTGAGGGTGCTCCAGATTTTGTCAGGGAGGCTGCCTTCCCTGAAGATGTGGTCGATAGTCTCCGTATGACGCTCGCTGCAATAGTTACAAGCGGACGCCAGGCTAAAACCGATGGAGTTAAGGTTGTCGTCAGTGGGAAGTTTTTTTCTCATGACTTTCCACAGTAGGAATGACCATTTCTTAGGGATGCAAGAGTTCCAATAACGCGCAATGAAAAGGTCGGGGCCGTTATCTTGGATCGAGAGTCTAGCTGATCGCACAGAGAAAGCACCAGAAGCTGCTAGCGACCATCTCAGCTGGTCAGCGACGATACCGATAGAAAGACCGTGCTGGCGAATGCTGTCCACAGAATCATTGCCAGACCAGTCTCGGATTCTGTCCCAATTCCAAACGTTGTTGGTGGGATTCCACAGGTCTTTGATCCTGCAATCTCTCGGGGTATCGGATATGTTCGGGATAAGGCTGTCACCTGTCCACCTTTCCAGGAATGGGTTAGACTCGCCCGTACCCAGATGAAGTCTGATCGCGGGTTCGGCCAGATCTCGGCCACGAAGAATACGACGCCAAGCCGCGAAAGACCTGCTGTTAGCTGTGGCAATCACAGGATGGATGTGTCTGAAGTACCTGGTCTTCATATACTTGGTCCACAGGTTATTGCTAGTGCGTAATTTCCACCACAGTTTCATGGAAAAGGCTTTGACGATGTGATCGAGTTTGGTGAATCCAAGCCCGCCGTTAGCAGTTGGGGAAGCCATAGTGTCCCAACTGGCCCAGTGGTGTTTGTCTTGGCCCTTGTTGTGTCCCCAGAAGAAGTTGCAAAAGATCTGTTCAATCGACATGATAACCTTCCTGGTCGGAGAGCAGGCCGCTAGGGTGTGGATGGGAACGGAGTTGAGCACATGTTTGATGAGGATGATTTTCCCGCCTGGGGATAGGGTTGCATTATGCCATCCTTCGATCTTGTTCCTGATTTTGGTGATTAAATGCTCGTAGATGCTGGCGTTGGATTTCCCGTACGCCAAGGGGGCGCCGAGATAGTTGAAAGGAGGATGAGCTACCGCCATGGAGGTCAGGTTGGTGAGTCTGGCCGCATTCTCGATATTGAAGCTGTGATGGGAGTAGATGGTACTCTTGGATAGGTTAATCTTCTGGCCGGAGCATCTGTAGTACCGCGCCAGGGTAGTGTGAACCACCTCCATAGAGCCTACGTCCCCGGATGAGAAGATGAGAAGATCGTCGACAAAAGCCAGGAGGGTGATGGTGGGACATCCGCTAGCAGTGTGGAATTACTGGAAGTTGGGGATGTTAACCATGTTGTTGAGGTTTCTGCTCAGGGCGTCGGCTGCAATGATGAAGATTGTAGATGATAGGGGGTCGCCCTGTCTGATTCCTCGGCTAGATTTAAAAAATCCCTCAGATTGGCCGTTGATCACTGTGGAGAACCAGGAGTTGTTGATGGATCTCCATACGATGTTGGTCCAATTCTCGGAGAAGCTGAATGCTCTGAAGACCCAGATCATGAATTGCCAATCTAGTCTGTCGTAAGCTTTTTCCATGTCAATTTTGATGGCGATATTTCCCCCTCTTGCCGGAAATTTCATGCAGGTGATAAGTTCCTGGGCCAGCATGATGTTGTCTTGGATGTTTCTGCCGCGAACGAATCCGCTTTGTACTTCCGAGATGATTTTGGGGAGGATTTCGGTCATTCTGGAAGCGATGATCTTGGAGATGATTTTGTTGGTGAATGTACAAAGACTGATGGGTCGGAAGTCGCGGAAGGAGTTGGGGTTGTCTTTTTTCGGGATGAGGATGAGATTGGCGCTGGAAATAGCTTTTGGGTAAGGAGCTCCTTCGAGGAAGGCGATCGCCGCTGCGGTGATGTCCTGCTTGATAATATCCCAACAAGTATATATATATATATATATATATATATATATATATATATAATATATATATTTGCTTATGCTGCTTATATATATATATATATATATATATATATATATATATATATATATATATATATATATATATATATATATATATATATATATACATATGTGCACGTGCCTTGCACGTATTTTAACATTTCTTAATTAGTTTAGGAAGACTCTTTAGGAAGACCAAAGGGTAGTCTTCCTAATTACTAAGTTGTCCTTATTAAAATTAATGAACTATTTTTAATTAGTATAAGTATGTAAGGATATTTTCGGAATTCAAAAGTTTCACCATCTAAGTTTTCCTATTATATAGTAGAATATATATATATATATATATATATATATATATATATATATATATATATATATATATATATAAAAGATTGATAAGCAATAAGCATAAGCAGCAATAAGCAGCAGCATAAGCAGTAAGCAGCATACGCAGTAAGCAGCATAAGCAGTAAGCAGCAGCTGCAGCTTCCAAAAGCAGCAATAAGCAGCAGCTTATGGCAGTTTTTTGAGCCTTTTAACCATTAGTTTTAACCCATTTAACCCCCTTTTTCCTTTAGAAATTAGCCCCCTTCCATTTAGCTCTTGCCCTTTATTAGTTAGCCCTTGTTTAATAGAGTTTGCTACCAAGTTGTTAGATGTTTGTTAGTTAGAATTGTTAGGTAGAAATGTTAGCTTATATGTTAGTATTAGTTAGGATATGAGATGTTAGATTTGAGAGTTGTTGACCTAGTGGGGTGTGTTTAGTGAGTGTACTAGATAAGTTAGTATCCTAATAGAGCTAGTGAGTGTGATACTCTAAGACACTAGGAGTGTGGAGGGGTGAGCTAGTATGGTTGGATAGTGTTAGGAGGGTGGTATCTCAAGATACCATAGGGTGTCTCATGTACCTTAAGGCAATATTGAGAATGACCAACATGGGGATAAGATGGACTGGATGGGCTAGATACCTAGAGTTCTTGGTTGGTAATATCTAGATAGGTTAGTGTCTAGCTACCCTAAGAAGCCTAGGTCAGTCTACCAAGGTTAGGAAGGGTTGCCTTTGTATCGGGGCAAGGTATTGGGAATACTTTGTGAAGGTTAATAGGTAAGGTTAAGGTAATTACCTAGAAGCTAAGGTGTGAGTTTAAGGTGTTAATATATAGTTTGAAATTGTTTTCCTTGGTTGGTAATGGTCAGGATTAATGCTCTTAGACTAGTTTTGACCTCGGTTGACTGTTTTGACCCAAAGTCAACAAAAGTCAACCGAAAGTCAAACTTAGCTTAAAAGTGACTAGAACTTGACCGGACTCAACCAAAGTTGACCAGTTGACCAAAAGTCAACAGTTGGTCAACATTAGCCTAGTTTGACCTAGGGTTCTTCTAGAGTTGACCAGGGTTGACCAGTTGACCAAAGGTCAACTGTAAGTCAACCTTTGACCCAGTTTGACTTGGATTGACTTCCTGTGACCTCATTTGTTCTAGTTTGGCCCAGTATGCCCTAGTATGACCTAGTTTGGACCAGTATGACCTAGTTTGACCTAGTATGACCTAGTTTGGACCAGTATGACCTAATTTGACTTAGACTTGCATATCATGACTTAATTAGTTTCTCTTTCATTATTTAACCCTATTTTGACTTATGGTACCTCATCTTTAGGTCTGTGATTACTCTGAACATCTGTTTACTTTATCAGCTCAGGACCACATGCGAGTACATTCACTGATAGTTTTTATTGTCTTGATATTTGCTATATCCGATTCAGTTCTAGTGTCTTACTTGATTTCCCGATACGATGGTTCACGGACTAGTATAAATCGAATCATGATATGAGATATTGTTCCTAGATTTTCTTGGTATATTGGTACATTTCCTGTCTTATTTCCTGTACTTGTATAGACACCGATTCCTGAGAGGGAGTAGCTACCCTCTTAGGGACTTCCGTGTCATGACGTGTCATGTCCGGATCCATTATACTATTCGGGGATGGAGAATTATTAGGGGCTATGTGATCAATGCCATCCTGTTACTATATTCCTGTGCTTGCGCTACTCTCACCTCACGTAGTGTGTAAGGAGATCTTATTCCTTGTGCTCGTTATCCAGGTTGGCCGTCATGACCATTTCTAGTAATTTTCATGTGATTGTCGGGCCAAGTTGATAGCCTGTCCTGTTTTCTAAGCTGATCACATTACGCTCTAATAATTCTTGACACATTTTATATTTACTTTATTACACCATATATCCTACTCAGTTCTACATTCAGTACTTTTCTTACCATATTTTGATATTCAGTACTCATATCATGTTATATATTTGATGTTGATTTTGTCTTATATTTTATTATAATTGTCTCTTATAGAATTTGTCAATTCATATGGAACTGCTGTTAGTGTTTATACTTGCTCATTTTTCTAACAGGATACCGTTGATATATTACAGATGATTCAGAGGCAGACTGCTCGACCTACTATGGGGTCAGGACAGATGGAGACTTAGGCCCGGACTGTGACCTGGCAGTTGAGCCACTAGATTTTGCACACCTGGACTAGTATAGCTTAGTTAGGTTTGCCTGGACTGCGATCCGGCTAGTGTTTTCAGACTGTAGTATTTTATATTATATTTTGAGATTCTATGATGTATTTATATCTCTGAGCTTGTGTTGGATCTTGAACTCATTTTCTATTTTCACATCTATCATATTTCTATTTCATGCTATCTATCCTAGTTTGTCTTGTGATTGAGTTATGCCATATTATACCTCCATGCGGAGATGACATGTACCCTTATATTTTGTCTAGCTGTAGTTTTTATAGACGACCTATACAGCATTCTACCGTCGATTCTGTGGCGTAGGCTGGACGTAACCACGTACTCATGCCCCTAATCAAGGTACGGGTCGTAACATTTATCAACACGATTCTCGATGGCATGCTACTTCCTTATATTTTATTCTTGTACTAATCTGCAGTCTTTATTTCTTGTATAATTTCCTATCCTTCCTTGCATGTTAAAACTGTTAAAGTAGGCATGTATATTATGTGTCTTGCTAGTCCTCTGAGGACCTGGTGATCTCTCCAGGTATTAGCTGAAGTGATCGAGGTAGAATACATTGGTGAATTGATGAATGTTTCTCAGGAATTTCAGGTATATTTAGTTCATATCTTTTCATACTCGTCCTATATTATATTACTTTGATATTGCTGCTGTATAGCCTAGTTTTACAAGCTTTATCTTTCATTAGAAGCTTGTTCAAGATAATTGCATTAGAGTTTGGTCCACTTTATTGTATATTATCTTTTTTGTTACTTGTAGTAACCGATTTGCTAATGTCTGACCAGCATTAGTTTACTTGGTTTATACAAGAGTTTATCTTCAGTGGATTGAGATATTTGTAGTTGAATAGATTGATTGCTTTAGAAAACCAGACATCTAATCCGTATTCGAGCTGGATGGAGTCCTCTCGATGCGTAGCTGACATGTATACGTATCCTAGTCCTACGTATTTTGGGACTGGGGCATTACATATTTTTGTGGTGGCCCATGCAGGTCGAGTTAGCCGTTTTGGTTACGTTACTGTACCGAGCTGGCCTGCGACCTGATTAAAATCTTAGGAATCTCAATACACAACTGCCTTGACAATTCTTTTAGAAATTTCTCTACTGTCCTTGAACTTCGTATTTGCTCTCGATTACTCTTCTTTTGCTTTCTCGTATCATTGCTTCTCGTCCCTTCCAATTTCGGAGTGACGAATAATCGTGCTATATAGGATTTATCAGAAATTCTTGAGTTATAGTGTAAGTTAGTCTGCTTATTGTATTATAATTGCTTGATAGATAATGGGGATAGAGATGCCATATGCCATAGGGCATCATGTGTTTGATGAGGTAGTTTAATCAAAGGTGGGTAGATGTCCTCAATGTAGAAATAAATAGATGATCGTACTAGATTACGTCCTTATGGTAGTCACTAGATAGAGAAAAGGGTGGTAGTTTTAGTGTAATGATTACCCTCATACAAGAATAAAGTAGACATAATCTAACCTAACCCATTTACTATTATACCTTGTTAGTTTAAAGTGAGGATTTGGCGGATTAGTAGGTACCACTTAGCTTAGTTAGGTAGAAAGGAGACTCAAATAATTGTGGTAATAGTATGGTTAGGAGGGACAAGCCTTCAACATGATCGTTGCAAACCGCCAAAACCAAGAAGAGCGAGTAAAGATAACCATGTATAGTCTTACGATATAGATATTGCAAAACCAAATTGTTTAGGGTGGATTATTACTTGAGTTATTAGGAGACACCGTAGAGACCTAGCGTATCCCTTGAACTATTTCTAGTTATGCTAGCACGGTTCTATGTTAGTGAGCCTTACTTTAATTTCGAGGACGAAATTCTTTTAAGGTAGGTAGATTGTGAGGACCCTAATTTTTGGGAATTATTTTTATTTATTTTATAGTATTTCTATTTATAGGTTACATGGTGTATTTAATTATGATTATATATGTACTTTTCCGTGTCTTTAATTTTTGAAGCACAAGACATGTCCATCTCTTGAAACGTCCTTCATGATTTTGTAGTAGACAGGATGACCTTTAACTTGATATATTATGTCACATTCAAACATGTCTCCTAGCATTCTTTTGACTTTGCGCAACTTCGGGTCAAATTAGGCCATTTGACCGTTTACGGTAATTCTATACCTAACTTCCCACGTGAGTTCGGGACTCGACATAGATCAAAATTATTTGACCCAATATATGGTTTTGACCCATTTTGAGTCTACGACGCCCATGCCAAGGGTGTACCACTCAATCGAGTTCCCATGTGCTACTTATTTGTGAATGCACCTGAGACTCATGGGTTGACTTTTTGAGTTTAATTTTATTAAAAAAATATTTGGACCCTAACCTAGCCAATCCCACCTGGTAGGAAGTCATGATAGGTGTCACGACCCGCACCCGCTTTTCGGATACGAGACGTGTCCAAGCCAGCCTACGCCGCAGAGTCGGCGGTAGAACGCTGTCAAGCCCGCAAGACATAAATGCTCAAAATATAACATTTGCTGCTCATTCACATTTCTAAATTTGTTACAACATTTATAATTAAAGAAAATACAAGATTTTACAATTAATGAAATTGATACAACTGCTATCTATTTCTAGGTTTCTGTCTGCAAGTACACCAAAATCTCCCAAGCTAAGTGAAGCCACGGCTAACCTAAAAAAGGATGGTTTCCAGTCAGGAATGGAACAAGTACACAAACCGACGGCAATGTGAAAACACAATAGAATTAACAAGATATGAAAATAACATATGAGATATGAAAACTGGAAAGTACTGATGACATACATCGTGGAGAAGAAAAGGAAAAATAAATAAAAGACAACTACCTATGTGGTGTGAAATATCCTTTTCGACATGTGAACGGCTAGGGGGTAAATCTGGCACACTGCATGTCACGACCCGCACCCTGATTAGGGGCACAAGTACGTGGTTACGTCCAGCCTACGCCGCAGCATCGGCGGTAGAACGCTGTCTAGTTGTCTACAGAACTACACTAAATAGTATAAAGGTACCTGTACAGTATATACTCTCCGAATGGAGGTAACATATCAATACAGTCTCAATCACAGAATAAAACTAAGGTAGATAGCGCAGAAGGAAAGATATATGATAGATGAAAGAATAAATAAGTCCAGAGTCCAATACAAGCCTAGATATATACAACATCACAAGGTCTCAAAATATAACATAGAAAGTTAAAGTCTGATAAAGCTAGCTGGATCAAAGTCCAGTCAAACCTAGCTAATCTACACTACTCTGGAAGTACAAAGTCTAGTGGCTCTACTATAAGGCCACGGTCTAAAGCTAATCCATCTGACTCGAGCCCATAATAGGTCGAGTAGTCTGTCTCTGAGTCATCTGTAATATATCATAACGGTATCCTGTCAGGAAAATAAGCAAGTACAAGCACTAACAGCAGTTCCATGTGAATTGACAAATTCTATAAGAGACAGTATAATGAACTACGAGACAAAGATATATAAAAACTTAGGAACCGTTCAGAAGCCGAGTTACAACCTTTAAACCAAACAAGGACCGGGGTTGTAACCCTTCTCCCGAGCAGAACTTAGTCTCCAATCAAGGTACAATATAAAGGCATGTAGAGCATGTGAGTAAATGAAATCATAGCATGGTGAGAAGTACAGAAAGTAAAACTGAACTGGATATATGATACAACAATAAATATAAAATGTGATTTGAATTATTAGAGCGATATGTGATCGGCTAGGGAGTCAAGATAGGGTTATCCACTTGGCCCGATAATCACAGGAAAATCTCTAGAAAGGGTCATGCCGGCCAACCTGGATAACCCGACAAGAGGTATCTGCTACACCCTACGTGAGGTGAGGGTGCCGCTAGTATCGTAAGAATGTACAAGATTGGCTTGATCACATAACCTCTAATAATTCCCCCATCCCTGAATAGTATACGGATCCGGACATAACACGTCATGGCACGGGATTCCCTAAGAAGGTAGCTACTCCTTCTCAGGAATCGGTGTTAATACAAGTACAAGAATAAGATCGAGCAAGTACCAGTATCCCAAGAAAATCCAAGAATGACATCTCATGACAGGAATCCGGTATATACTAGTCCGTGAACTATCGTGACTGAGAATCAAGTAAGACACTACAACTGAATCGGATATAGTAGATATCAAGACAATAAAAACTATCAGTGAATGTACTCGCCTGCTGTCCTGAGCTGTAGGGTATATCAGTGCTCAGAACGGAAATCAGAAACCTAAAGATGAGATATTGTATGTTAAATTAGGTTTAAACAAGTTTAAGAATGATTCACAATGAATTATATGCAATCTAGGTCAAACTAGGTCTCACTGAGTCACACTAAGTCCTGTCAAGTCAATCTAGGTCAATTCAAGTTATATCAAGTCAATCTAAGCCAACCCAAGTCAATCCTAGGTCATACCAGTCATCACAGGTCAAAACAAGTCGAAGAAAGTCAAACGGGGTCAAGAGTTGGCCTACAGTTGACTTTTAGTCAACTGGTCAACTCTGGTCAACTCTGGTCAACTCTAAGTCAACCCTAGGTCAAACTGGTCAAATGTTGACCAATAGTTGACTTTTGGTCAACTGGTCAACTCTGGTTTGGATTTGGTCAAATCTAGACAAAGTGTTGACTCACGGTTGACCTTTGGGTAAAAAGTCAACTTTGGGTCAACCGAGCCAAAATCGGTTCAAATATGACATTTGTAGGGTGTACCCAACATGCCACCCAAGTTCAAGTCAATCCGACTACCCGAACTCCGTATCTCGAAATTACCCGATTACCCCTTAACATTTACCCTTAAACCGTTCTAACTTGACGCCAAGCGGCTTTCCCTTGTGAATTCCACTCCGTGCTTCCTAGGGTAGTAGGGTACTAATCTATACAACCATTACCTACCAAGTTTTCTAGGGTAAGTGGACATCCAGTCCACCTTACGGTCCGAATCGCCCGTTTACCCGTTATCTTGAATATTTCAAGATACGAGATTGTGCGGGGCGATACCGTCTCCCCAAGCCCACACGCAACCCCGATTCTAACTCCGAAGCCTACCCACAAAATCTAAATCACATTATCTAACTCCCCTCCAAGTTTCGACGCGTTCCGAATTACGGAACTAAATTTCACCCCTTAACCAAAATCCTACTTAACCCTTAACTCACTCACTCAACCTTCTCAACCTATACTTTCACCCTCTCTTGGGACAAGTTTTGGGGTTTAAAAGCCTAATGTTGCTGCTACTGTTGTTTCATCTTCTTCTTCATCTCTTCCTCTTCTTCCCTCCTATCTCTCCATATTTATATATCTATATATATCCCTCTATATATATCTATATCTATCTAAAGATATATATATATATATATATATATATATATATATATATATATATATATATATATATATATATATATATATATATATATATATATATATATATAACCATCTATTATACATCTATGAATATATACACACAACACTCACATATCTATCTATAAATATAAACACACACACTCCAATTCTCGGATTTTAGCATACTGGGACAACCTGCACACCTTTAAGGCTCCTCTGCTCACCTTTAAGGCACTTCTGCTCACCTTTAAGGCTCCTCTGCTCACCTTTAAGGCTCTACTGCACAGTACTTCCTGAATAGCATTCTGCACACTTCTAAGGCATTCCTGCACAACTACGAGGCTCTCATGCACAACTCTAAGGCTCTATTGCACAACTATAAGTTCTAATACACAACTCTAAGCATTGATACATACGTTATATATATGTATACAATATATATATATATATATATATATATATATATATATATATATATATATATATATTTTATATATATATATATATATATATATATATATATATATATATATATATATATATATATCACTCTAAAAAAGGATTAAACCATAATAAATCCTTAACCTATACTTTAAGGGAACCTACAAAGGCTATGGTCAACTTGTAGAGAATGATCCCCTCTCTAATTTATGTGAAGGAAAAATGCAAAAGGAGGAATTAATAAGGGTTTAAAAATCATACCTAATGAAGATTTGGAGGAAGAAGAAGAAGTTGGAAGAAAGAAATGAAGAGAGAGTGTTTTACTTGGTGATGAAGTAAAAGAGATGGAGGGGGGGTGGTGTGCCTATAGGGGCCGGCCATGGTGGTCTTGGTAGGGGCACTTGTATTTACAAGTTTGCCCCTACACTAGCTTATATGCCAAAATAAATCCAAATTAGGTTTTGGAAGTTGCTAAAAAATAAATAAAAATCATAATTAAACTTAATTACTCATGGGAGAACTAGTCCAAACTCCTAAACCTAAAAGTTTAGTGTGGTGGGCCATGGCTAATTAACAGGCTAAATACAACTCAAGTCGAAATTCACCGGAATCCCGAATTAACTCGGAATGCGATAAAATTCGAACCCGACTCCTAATATAATTAAATAATAATATTCATAAAATAAAATTTCCAAAATATTATAAAATAGAAAATTACCATTTTATCCCTAACTGGGAAAAGTGAGGGTGACAAGTCTATCCACCTTAAAAAAATTTCGTCCTCGAAATTAGAATGGTCATACTCCTTCTAGGTTAAATACCCCATCAATCACAGTCTCAAACACACAGTCCGATAATCATATGCGTCTGTCCAGAATCATGATACTTAGAATCTCCGTCATGCTAGTGAGCAAGGCTACGATAATCACAGAGTCCTTGACTAAGGTACATACCTCTAGAATTATGGTATTTAAAATTTTTGTATTGCCGCATGCTTGGCAACGAAAACCTTAAATTCCCACAGCCGAGAAATACGATCATAATCCGACGATATGTCCTCACTATGCCTGCTAGCATGACCCTAGAGTATTCTAAAATCTCATAATCGAGGCGACCTAGCCCATACGACTTATCTTAGAAGGAAATCACATCACAAGAAAAATTTAATCCAATCGATCAAGAACAGAAAGAATCGAAGTTCAAGACAGTTTATAAGAAGGCAAATGCGGAAAGGAGATTCGAAAAGGTTGGAACCTGCTATTGGCTCTGTCACTGCCTGAGTGGGCTCAACTGTCATGGCGAAAGCACGTCCCTACTGGCCTCCTCTAGCCTGCTACTGATGCTGGACAAACCTCTACTGCTGAGTCTGCAATGGTGGTCCCGTCTGCTGCCCTGTCGGAGCCCTAGCTCCTGCTGCTGCCTGAGCCAATCGTGCAAAGTTCTTGGGACACTCCCTCAACTGATGCTCTGCTGAACCACAAAGCAAACACAGGCCCTGCCTCTTCCTGCAGTCGTCCTATCCGTGACCTTGCTTCTTACAGAAGTTACATATAGGGTGCTGTTGCTGCCTGGGTGCCTGCTGGATCTGTAACAGAGGCTGCTGCTGAAATGGCCTCTGCTGATGCTGAATATGGGGGCGCATGGTCGGTCCCGCACTGGAACTCGCCCCCATGTTTTCACCGCTCCTCTTCGGCTGGAGGTCGAAGTCCTCCTCTGCTATCTGTGCGTCCATCAATATCTGATCGAACGTCGCATCACGGTGACCCGAGGTGCGGGTGCGCACTGTATGAATAAGTCCCCTGCGGAACTTACGAGCCTTCTGCCCCTCATCCTGGATCATATCAGGAGCGAACCTACTAAGGCGGAAGAACTCAGCTGCATACTCATCTACCGACGAGTTCCCCTGCACTAGACCCATGAACTGGCCCTCCAATGCTGTAAGAGCCACGTCCGGAAAGAACTTCTCCGTGAAGAGCCTCCGAAAGTTCTCCCAAGTCAGCCCTCTCACCGATGCACGAGGATCCGTGCGGTACCATGTCAGCGCAATATCGAAGAATCGGCTGGCTGCGGTCGAAACCCAAAGTGCTCTAGGAAGCTCTGCCAGCTCCATGCTCCGATATATATCCTCTATCCAGTCGTCTGCATAAAGGATGCCCTCCGTGCCTGTGAAGTCCCTGGAGCTCATCTTCCTAAAGTCTAACACTGTCCCCGGCCTGGACTGCTGCTGGCACGGCTGTTGGCCAGTAGGGCCCTGTACCGTACCCGGTGCCACTCTTTCTACTGCTGCCAGGGCAAGCTGATGCGAGTTCTCCATACTCTGCCTCAGCATCTCGATCTGACGGTGAGACACCTCCGACTGGCGCTGCGACGCCTCTGTCTGGTCCCGCTGTGTCTCCATCATCTGCTGAAGGAGAAGGAATATATGATGTGTATCCGTCGGTATCGGTGGTGGTGGCGGTAGTATCTCTGGAACAACGGCCGTAACCCTCTGGGGTGGAGGTGGTAGACCTCCCTGTGCAACTGCCGGGGTCTCCGGAATAGTGGAATCACTGGAGGCTGTCTCGTGAACCTCCTCATCGACCGGGTCAGATCTCTCGGGCAAGCTACTCGATCCAGAGGCCTGCGGATGCGTCTTCGTCATCCTGGAGACGAATTGAAACAAGGAGATCAATATGGCACAAGATAAGATATTATCAATGTAGGACAATTGAATTCAAATGCAAGAAGAGTTGTCATGGTAATCAAAAGATCAGAATTTTCCTAAAATGTGATTGAGTAACTCCTATCATATTCTAGATCCTATGTCCTAGTCGTAGGCTCGTAATTAGCACTCTAAGTCGAGCACCATTACGAGATCGCACTAATTGCGACTCTGACCTGCATGGGCTGCCACAAAAATGTGTCACGACCCGCACCCTGATTAGGGGCACGAGTACGTGGTCACGTCCAGCCTACGCCGCAGCATCGGCGGTAGAACGCTGTCTAGGTTGTCTACAGAACTACACTAAACAGTATAAAGGTACCTGTACAGTATATACTCTCCGAATGGAGGTGACATATCAATACAGTCTCAATCACAGAATAAAACTAAGGTAGATAGCTCAGAAGGAAAGACATATGATAGATGAAAGAGTAAATAAGTCCAGAGTCCAATACAAGCCTAGATATATACAACATCACAAGGTCTCAAAATATAACATAGAAAGTTAAAGTCTGATAAAGCTAGCTGGATCACAGTCCAGTCAAACCTAGCTAATCTACACTACTCTGGAAGTACAAAGTCTAGTGGCTTTACTATAAGGCCACGGTCCAAAGCTACTCCATCTGACTCGAGCCCATAATAGGTCGAGCAGTCTGCCTCTAAGTCATCTGTAATATATCATAACGGTATCCTGTCAGGAAAATGAGCAAGTACAAGCACTAACAGCAGTTCCATGTAAATTGACAAATTCTATAAGAGACAGTATAATGAACTACGAGACAAAGATATATGAAAACTTGGGAACCGTTCAGAAGCCGAGTTACAACCCTTAAACCAAAAAAGGACCGGGGTTGTAACCCTTCTCTCGAGCAGAACTTAGTCTCCAATTAAGGTACAATGTAAAGGCATGTAGAGCATGTGAGTAAATAAAATCATAGCATGGTGAGAAGTACAAAAAGTAAAACTGAACTGGATATATGATACAACAATAAATGTAAAATGTGATTTAAATTATTAGAGCGATATATGATCGGCTAGGGAGTCAAGATAGGGTTATCCACTTGGCCCGACAATCACAACAAAAATCTCTAGAAAGGGTCATGCCGGCCAACCTGGATAACCCGGCAAGAGATATCTGCTACACCATACGTGAGGTGAGGGTGGCGCTAGTATCGCAAGATTGTAACTCTCAAAAAGGATTAAACCATAATAAATCCTTAACCTATATTTTAAGGGAACCTACAAAGGCTATGGTCAACTTGTAGAGAATGATTCCCTCTCTAATTTATGTGAAGGAAAAATGCAAAAGGAGGAATTAATAAGGGTTTAAAAATCATACCTAATGAAGATTTGGAGGAAGATGAAGAAGTTGGAAGAAAGAAATGAAGAGAGAGTGTTTTACTTGGTGATGAAGTAAAAGAGATGGAGGGGGGTGGTGTGCCTATAGGGGCCGGCCATGGTGGTCTTGGTAGGGGCACTTGTATTTACAAGTTTGCCCCTACACTAGCTTATATGCCAAAATAAATCCAAATTAGGTTTTGGAAGTTGCTACAAAATAAATAAAAATCATAATTAAACTTAATTACTCATGGGAGAACTAGTCCAAACTCCTAAACCTAAAAGTTTAGTGTGGTGGGACATGACTAATTAATAGGCTAAATACAACTCAAGTCAAAATTCACCGGGATCCCGAATTAACTCGGAATGCGATGAAATTCGAACCCGACTCCTAATATAATTAAATAATAATATTCATAAAATAAAATGCCCAAAATATTATAAAATGGAAAATTACCATTTTATCCCTAATTGGGAAAAGTGAGGGTGACACTGCAAGTGTCATGTGCAACTGCTATCAGGCAAGACTAGACATTTTGGGAATATTTCTGGGTAGTCCACATGTCTACTAAGATATTTCCCCTTCCGACTACTCCGTGTGACGAGCGTGTCAACAAGCAGCAAGATATAAGTATAGACATGAAATGAAAATACTACTATGAATCGAAAGCAATCAGAATGTGCACTTGCCTGAGGTCCTTAGCTGGAAAAACCGATAGTACAACCACATCAGATGAGTCACTAAAGTCAACATATGCAAAAAGTCTCCAGATGCTGAAATAAATATTACCAACGTTCTCAGAATAGTCAAATTAGCTAGGATTGCCTGTCCTTAAGTCCAATTCTGGACACAGGGGTAAAACGGTAATTTTGGGTCAAAACGGTGTCCGCCGTTGGACCCGCTTTACACCGAAAAGTGTGCCAGAGTCAATGGTCTCTAAAGTCGTCAAACTATATGTCAATAGGTCCGGTTTCTTGATACTTGGATTCTGGCGGGCCGTGCACAAAATCGCCCGTTTAGTCGGACCGTGGGGCCCGTAAAACGACGGTCCGATTCAACTGTCTCAGAATTGGACCAAACTTGGCATACAGGACCAGAAAAATGATACGGTCCTATTGGCGCAAGTTTCATCTCGATCTGACGAGCGTGCACAAAGTAATTGGGAAATTTATACAGAGGCCGATATGGTGAATTTTGACGGATACACATCAAATTCGTCGCGCACACGCGACCAATTTGAATTCCGTCAAAGCCCACACGTCCACGAAGCCGATACGCACCTTTCGATGCTTTCGGTTTGTGACCACATCGCCCGGATTGGCGGGACGCACGTCGTATCGGGGAGTTTTATTGAATTTTTGATACTTGATTTTTGAATTCGAAATACTCGATGCATAAACGATGAAATCAAATTCTGTAAAAAGGGTTTTGCTCTCGTATATTTTGGCCTGGACTATTTTAAATTTGTTTTTGAAAACTGTCAGTAGGTTGGCCGTGACTGGCCTTCCAAGTTAGGGTATGTACTGCCCTGTTTTGCTATTTGTGAAACAATTTTTCGTCGATCTTCGGGTTCCGATTCCTACGCACATAATGCGATCTAATTTAATCGATCTAAAGGTTAACAAAGTGGGCAGGGTTTTGATCGTACCAGAGCAGTTTGTATACGAAAACATCGATCATGGAGGGAGAACGCACCACGCAAAGTGGAGCAGAAATTGTCATTGCTGCTGTCGTGCTTTCACGGTCGACCGCGCACGCGCGAGTGTCTGTGGCGACCCTGGCCGGCCGGCGGTGGTCCCCCAGCAGTGCTCCGGCGTCGGGGTGACCGCTCAGATGATTGGGGAGGCGTCCATGTGGCGCGGCTAGGGTTTACTCCCTCTCGCGCGTATATATATACGTATAAGATCGGGTTGACAATGTGCTACAGTGCGGAAAAAATGAGCTGCTGCGTTGAGCCCCTGGTCGAGATTGAGCCTTGGGCTGGGATGTTGAGTTCAGTTAAGGGCTCGGGCTTGGCTCTCTAATGAATAATCATGAGACTCTATTGCTCAAAAATTCCTATGTTGCTGGTTGGGCTAAGTTGGCCCGACTTGGGCCTGGGGCTGCCGAGAGTTGGCTCAGGTCTGGGTGGGTGGGTGGGCCGGTATGGCTTGGCTGAAAGTTGCTGGGCTTTATTTTGTTTTTTTTTCTATTTCTTTTTCTTTTTCTTTTCTATTTAGCAACATGTTTATATACATACATATACCCTTATAACAATACATATATATATATATATATATATATATATATATATATATATATATATATATATATATATATATATATATATATTTTATGGAATATTTATCCATATATATATATATATATATATATATATATATGGATAAATATTCCATAAAATATATATATATATATATATATATATATATATATATATATATATATATATATATATATATATATATATATATATATATATGGATAAATATTCCATAAAAATATTAATAATAATTTCCTTGCATATAGTTTATAAATATGCACATATTTACATATATATATACGTATAACTCACTTGATAATGAATTATCGAAATAGACGAATACTATTGATATAATTTAGGAACAATATATTAATAACAGTACAAAATAATAATAATAATAGTAATATAATAATAACAAAATACAATAACCAATAATTAACTATTTAATTATTATAAAATCTAATAATCACCATTTAAATTAATTTAAAAAAATAAATAAAATATTTCAAAATTTTCGGAAAGGGGTGCTATAAATCTATCCACCTTAATTAATTTTCTCCTCGAAATTCTAACTCATAAACATGCCTAAAATTTAAAAATAACAATAAAAAGAATAAATCCACTATTACCACAATCTTCTCAAATTTAATTTCTCAAGAATATTTATACCTCCTCCTAGCCATTCCGTAACTACGAATCATCGAGGACTTCTATCCACCTTTGGTCACACTACCCACTTCAAACACCTGACGTCATAACATTGTAACCCTCCAGCTAATTGTAAAAAGTAACTACTGACAGATATCTATAGCATAAGGCATCTACAACCCTCTCATATCTATCAAGCAATCCAAAATTTAACAACAACAAATTTACACAAGAAGCTAAGAAGTATTGGTAATTTCTAGTAAGCATGGTCATTCGTCTCTCCAAAATAGGAAGGAATAGAAGATAAGGAAGAATAACCAAGAGCAAATATAAAATTTCAAGAGCGGTAGAGTGTATCCAATGATGCATATAGAAAGAAAGTTTACTAACCATTGCCTTATTTGCTAGATTGGGCTATCCTAGTTCAGTATTTCGATAAATTGAAGAACCCTTTTGTTTCTTAGAGGGGCTTGCAATCCTAGCAATACAGAAATTCTGTTCTCGAAGTTCTAAACAAGATTCCAAAATAGAACAAAATTTGAGAAATTAAGATTGTGATATTTTTCGTGGTTACTTAAACACACGAGCAAGGGGTATAAATGCAATACCAGATCGTATCCCGACTTCCAGGTAGGTGGAATATGGTTACGAATGGCTTCACATTCTAGGAGGTAGAGACTACATAATGGGTACAGGGACCTATGTCAATAGTTCAGTTTTATAGTCCAAATATGGAGGTATGTATGTATGGATTTTACTGGGTCTTAATGGGTTCTCTATTTAGACATCACTCGTTGGTCGGTTGAACCTTGGATTTCAATCTATATTGACTGAACAAGATCCCAAGATAAAGCTATGTTTACTAGGTTAGGGTAACGTAGAATAGGATTCCTTCCAAGTGATTGAGCTAGTTGTTAGTCGGGTTGGTTGGCTAGGTCCATAAGCCTGAAATGCGCCTTCAGTGACTTTTGTGTTTAAGTAGCACATGAGGCCTCAATTGGGTGGCACACTAGTGGCATGTGCGTAATGGGCTTCGAGTAAATCACAACCATATATTGGGTCGAATAAACTGAGTCAAGGTCGAGGCTCTAGTGGAAGTCGGAAAGTATACTGGTGCTGTGGTAAGGGTTATAGCTAGTCCTTTTGTCCTGAAAGTCGTACCACAAGAATAGATTACAAGGGGACGGGTTTGAGTGGGACATGACATACCTAGATAAAGGTGGACTCGTCTAGAACTTGTATATGAAATTTGTTGGAAGATAACAGCTGGTCTCGTGCTCTGAATATTAATGACACGGCCGGGGCACAAAATAATCTAAATGGAAAGTGGGAGTCCATGGGACACTAACTACCATTCTAATGGGAAAATTATTCTAATCAATCGGTAATCCTCGTATATCCCGAGAAGGCTTACAGCCTACCCACCTTAGAAGCTAGGATATGGTTTTAGGAATAATGAGGTTAGAAGGATTTCAAAGTCCAGATATTGTACCTCGACTCTTGTTAATAGGGAATAAGACACGATGTTACAGGATACCATAGATATAAGTTATGTCAAGGATCGTTCCTCAATGAATGGAGAACGAGTGTGTACAATGACACATGGTCAATAAAAGGAGAATGATCTACTCGTCTATAGTATACAAGAGTTATCGATAGGGAAACCAACTCTAAGGCACATCATATGAAAAGATTTCTAACAACTAAGTCGTGTATTTCTATTTGTGTCAAACCTGCCAAACTATTGTCACAAGGGTTCTATCTAAACCAAGCTTCAAACAAATGATTAGAGGCTCACAATATTTGGTCTCTTGAGAATAGGTGGTCTCCTAGGTTGGCATTTGATCAAAGGAAAGATCCTAATCATCCTCGGACTCCAATGACTAGAAGGTCATGATAGTAGGTTTAGGGTCGAAGGGAGGACGAGTGACTCAAGGCAAGGTTCTAGTCACATGGCTGGCCATGGATAGCTATACTTGTGTATACAACTATCATAGCCATGGGGCTACTCTGTATCTATCTATTAATTACGAGCGTTCGTCTTTCCAATTAGTGAAAGACAAAAGCAATAAGGAGTTCAAGAAAGATGTCATCGAATACAATTACGTGATTCAAAGGTGAATGTATAATTCAGGAGAAATTGTCAATACAGTCGCGGATGAGATCTTAGAGACATCTATATCTCAATCCACGTAGGTCAATCAGAGGGAAAGCGAACCGAGTGCACTACGGTTGATCAAACCGTTATACATCGATTCTGATTAGACAATATGTTAGCGGGCATCCCCAATAAACATATGTCTTGAGTCAAGCTCGATAAAAGGGCAAGCTTGCAAAACTAGGCTGTAATTGCAGCGTTGGGTCAAGATAGTCAAAATACTAGTGCGCAAGATTTTTGAAAGAAGGAATAAGTAGTTCAAGTTTTTAGAGAATCAAAACCTTACCTGGTGTTCTTGTTCATACAGTCTTCCTACTATATTCCTATCCATAAAGCCTTGGTCGACTAATGGGTTATGGACTTCTGAATTCAATATTCTAAGTAAACCTATTAGTGTCAATCAATTACCTCGTCGATAGATCACAATGACCACATAATGCGAGGTTGGAAGACATGCTACAGAACTTCTACTAGTATTGGCTTTAGATCTTAGAGGGCATACATGGCACTTCCCTATCCTCTATAATATCCTAAACTTGTAATCACATCTGAAGTCGTTTCACCGAAAATTATGCCTCGCCCGTATACTCGGGCGGTGGTAAACCCTTGGTTCCGTGATTCAGCTGTGATATGCTATCAGGTACTCTACCTTAAATTGACACAAGATCAAGAGAGGTCAACAAGGATATAGTTTTAGCAATGATCCATAACCTACAATTCTTCGAAAGGATTTCAATTCTATGGATTGTGCCTCGCCAGTGCGCTGCTGGCTGCAGTGACCTACATTCTCCACTCTCAAATAATTGACGACAGTGCGTTGCTATCTAACCATTATTAGTTAACTAACATTTTTTAACCGTATCCGTAAAAATTCATGAGCTTCTAGAGATTCAACAAGTTGACTAAAAATAACGCGTAGGTATTTGTCCTATTAGTCACAACACTTAGAATAAAAGAGTTAACATAGAGGAAATAATTAAAGATGAAAGAAATACAAACATTCTAGTATCTATTTCATATGCATTTCAAATTGCTGAGGGAAACCTTAAATCAAATCTAACTCGAGATTCGTATATGAATAGCAGAATTAGAAATTATAAACCAGTTCCTTACAACAAATATAATTTTAAAATAAGCAATTCTAACTCATGATATGATGTTTATATCTAATAGAGCAAAAGAAAATTGAACAGGTTGTCAAGATTATAGCCTTAATTCTAGGAAAGTCTAACTAACCAAGTAAGTAGTATACCCACGTTGGATCATAACGTCAAATCAAAAGCAGTAGTATATCTATAGAGATCTAGCAAGCTATCTAAATTTAACAATTCTGTATCTAAATTGCATGGTCTATCAGAAAATCTTAACTACCCAATTAGTCAAATTAATAAGGGACCCTTATCCTAGTTATTCTCCTAAATCATTTTAATCCTAATTGTGAATGAGCATTTCTTGGGCGCAGGCTCGCAATGGTATGACTATTTAAGTACCATCACGAGTTTGTATATTTTGCAAAATCAGACCTGCATGGGCCACCACAAAAACTTATCACGATCTGCACCCGCTTTTCGGATACGAGACGTGTCCAAGCCAGCCTACGCCGCAGAGTCGGCGATAGAACGCTGTCAAGCTCGCAAGAAATAAATGCTTAAATATAACATTTGCTGCTCATTCACATTTCTAAATTTGTTACAACATTTATAATTAAAGAAAATACAAGATTTTATAATTAATAAAATTGATACAACTGCTATCTATTTCTAGGTTTCTGTCTGCAAGTACACTCGAATCTCCCAAGCTAAGTGAAGCCACGGCTAACCTGAAAAATGATAATTTCCAGTCAGGAATGGAACAAGTACACAAACCGATGGCAATGCGAAAACACAATAGAATTAACAAGACATGAAAATTACATATAAGATATGAAAACTGGAAAGTACTGATGACATGGCATGGTGGAGAAGAAAAGGAAAAATAAATAAAAGATAACTACCTATGTGGTGTGAAATATCATTTTCGACATGTGAATGGCTAGGAGGTAAATCCGGCACACTGCACATGTCGTGTGCAGCTGCTATCAGGCAAGAATAGACATTTTAGAGATATTTCCGGGTAGTCCACGTGTCTACTAAGATATTTCCCCTTCCGACTACTCCGTATGACGAGTGTGTCAACAAGCAATAAGATATATGTATAGACATGAAATAAAAAGTCTACTATGAATCGAAAGCAATCAGAAAGTGCACTTGCCTGAGGTCCTTAGCTGGAGAAATCGATAGTACAACCACATCAGATGAGTCACTAAAGTCAACATATGCAAAAAGTCTCGAGATGCTGAAATAAATATTACCAACGTTCTCAGAATAGTCAAATTAGCTAGGATTGTCTGTCCTTAAGTCCAATTCTGGACACAGGGGCAAAACGATAATTTTTGGTCAAAACGGTGTCCGCCGTTGGACCCGCTTTACACCGAAAAGCGTGCTAGAGTCAATGGTCTCTAAAGTCGTCAAACTATATGTTAACAGGTCCAATTTTTTGATACAAACCCAACCGTATGTCCAAAGTTGGATTCTGGCAGGCCGTGCACAAAATCGCCCGTTGAGTCGGACCGTGGGGCCCGTAAAACGGCGGTCCGATTCAACTATCTCAGAATTGGACCAAACTTGGCATACAGGACCAGAAAAATGATACGGTCCTATTGGCGCAAGTTCCGTCTCGATCTTACGAGCGTGCACAAAGTAATTAGGGAATTTGTACAGAGGTCGATACGGTGAATTTCGACGGATACACATCAAATTCGTCGCGCACGCGCGACCAATTTGAATTCAGTCAAAGCTCACACGTCCATGAAGCCGATACGCACCTTTTGATGCTTTCGGTTCGCGACCACGTTGCCCGGATTGGCGGGATGCACGTCGTATCGAGGAGTTTTATTAAATTTTTGATACTTTCAAACATTATTTTTACTGATTTTTGAATTCGAAATACTAGATGCATAAACGATGAAATCAAATTCCGTAAAAAGGGTTTTGCTCTCGTATATATTGGCCTGGACTGTTTTAAATTTGTTTTTGAAAACTGTCAGTAGGTTGGCCGTGACTGGCCTTCCAAGTTGGGGTATGTACTGTCCTATTTTGCTATTTGCGAAATAGTTTTTCGTCGATCTTCGGGTTCCGATTCCTACGCACATGATGCGATCTAATTTAATCGATCTAAAGGTTAACAAAGTGGGTAGGGTTGTGATCATACCAGAGCAGTTCGTATACGAAAACATCGATCATGGAGGAAGAATGCGCCTCGTAAAGTGGAGCAGAAACTGCCATTGTTGCTGTCATGCTTTCACGGTCGGCCGCGCGTGCGCGGGTCTGTGGCGAACCTGGCAGGCCGGCGGTGGTCCCCCGGCGGTGCTCCGGCGTCGGGGTGACCGCTCAGATGATTGGGGAGGCATCCATGTGGTACGGCTAGGGTTTACTCCCTCTCGTACGTATATATATACGTATAAGATCGGGTTGACAATGTGTTATAGAACGGGAAAAATGAGCTGCTGAGTTGAGCCTCTGGCCGAGACTGAGCCTTGGGCTAGGCTATTGGGTACAGTTAAGGGCTCGGGCTTAGCTCTCTAATGAATAATCATGAGACTCTATTGCTCAAAAAACTGGTTGGGCTAAGTTGGCCCGACTTGGGCCTGGGGTTGCCGAGAGTTGGCTCGGGCCAGGCTGGATGGGTGGGCCGGTATGGCTTGGCTGAAAGCTGCTGGGCTTTCTTTAGTTTTTTTTTCTATTTCTTTTTCTTTTTTTTTCTATTTAGCAATATGTATATATACATACATATACCCTTATAACAATACATATATATGTATACGGATAAATATTCCATAAAAACATTAATAATAATTTCCTTGCATACAGTTTATAAATATGTACATATATATATATATATAATATATATAAAATATATATATATATATATATATATATATATATATATATATATATATATATATATATATATATATATATATATATATATATACGTATAACTCACTTGATAATGAATTATCGAAATAGACAAATACTAATGATATAATTTAGGAACAATATATTAATAACAGTACAAAAATAATAATAATAAAATAATAATAATAATAATAGTAATATAATAATAACAAAATATAATAACCAATAATTAACTATTTAATTATTATAAAATCTAATAATAACCATTTAAATTAATTAAAAAATGAGTAAAATATTTCAAAATTTTTGGGAAGGGGAGCTACAATAGGTTTCCATGACTTAGTAGGATTATTATGGATTTATTTTGGGATGCTATATAGTAAATAGATTTAAATACAATTATATATATGATTATATTTTAAAAAAATGATTATATTTATAATAGCCTATTATTATATATAAATATGGCCTTAGCCATGGTTAAGTTCTGTGATATATATCGACTAGGAATTTTGGCACGGTTAACGTGGTTGTGTATTTTGACTAGTATTTTAGCCATGGTAGGGAAGGTCGAGCGATATGTGTGTTCTAACTAGAAAAACCAGTCCAAGTTTACGACTTAACCCCCACCGATGATTGATTTATTTATCTATTAGAATATTGACTTTTAAGTGACCTGGTTGAACCAATTTAGTCCGGACTTGACCCGAACCCAATATAAGCCCATGTAGGCTTTTAGTGTACGCCATGTAGACATAATTTATGTGTTTACAAATAGTTCATATTTATTTTTAGGAATTGACCAATATTTTCTAAATATTTGATATGCTTACAATATATGTAGTGTTAATATTAGATGGCATTTTAGAATATTGTACGATTTCCTGGAGCCAAATAAAGAGTGTGTATTTTATGTTCACCAACAACGACTATTGGGTTATTTTAATTGTTATTAGTATTATTAATGATATTGTTGTTATTAAATAAAAAATTTATTATTATTGGTTATTTTATTGTTAAATAAATATTATATATGTTCATATCTCTATAAATAGGCCAATACTAGGAATAGGTAATATTAAGATTTTATTTAAATTTTTGTGGAGAGTATTATATATAACATATATTATGTGCATATATATATATATATATATATATATATATATATATAAGAAAATAAAAAAAAAATATATATATATATATAAGACTATATATGGATATCTATATAAGAATAGGAAAAAAAATAATACTTTAACTCACGAGATTTTCCAAAGGAAAATCTCGTGAGTCAAACAACCTCAAAAGAGACCGACCCACAGCAGCAGTAAAACCCAAACCAAACGAAACCCGACCCCCCCGACTTAGCATATAGATATAGAGAGAGAGAGAGAGAGGAGAAGGGGAAGAAAACCCTATTGAAACCCTAACCTAACCCTTGCTCTCATGACCACCCCCACCCTCGAACTCTATGCGGCCGCGCGCAACCGCAGCGCTGCCTGGACTACTATCGGCCGGCCGTGGCGGGCAGTGGCAAAAGCAGCAGCAGTAGCAATAATAGCAGCGGTAGCAACCAGCAGAGCCCTGTTCATGGCCGATTTCCCGACACCAGGATTCATCGTTTTACGAACCGATTGCACAGGTATATAGACAACCTATACACATTCAGTCTCCTTTAAATAGAATTTAATAATTCTCACTGTGCTCATTGAAAATCGAGTTCCAAAATCGAAAAAAATCTCGAATTCCATGGTATAGAGACTGTCCCAAAGTCCCTAGTTTGAGTCTCGACTTCTTTCAAACCATTAATCAATTTTGAAATCCACCTGAATAGATTTATAGACAACCTAACCGATATTAAAACCCATTAATTAGTTTATTTTTTTCACTATTAGTTTCTGTTCAAAATTAGGTTAAAGTTTTCCAAAAATCTGTTTTTTAACACACAAAATTTTTCGATACGGAGTTCGTCCTGCCAATTCGAGCGACGTGGTCATGAACCAAAAGCATTAAAAGGTGTATATCAACTTCGCAGACGTGTGGGCTTTGACGGAATTCAAATTGGTTGTGTGTGCGCGACGAATTTGATATGTATCCGTCGAAATTTACTATATTGGCCTCTTTGCAAATTTTCTAATTAGTTTATGCACATTCATCATCTCAAGACGAAACATATGCCAGCAGGACCGTATTATTTTTCTGGTCCTGTATGCCAAGTTGGGTCCGATTCCGAGACAGTTGACCGGATCGCCGTTTTGCGGGCCCTACGATCCAACTCAACGAGCGACTTTGTGCACGGCCCACCGGAATCCAAAATTTGATATACCGTTGGATTCGTATCATCAAAACAAATTCGTAGACATGTAGTTTGATGACTTTAGAGACCATTGACTCCGGCACACTTTTCGGTGCAAAACGGGTCTAACGGCGGACACCGTTTTGACCTGAAATTATCGTTTTGCTCCTGTGTCCAGAATTGGACTTAAGGACAGTCAATTCTAGCTAATTTGATTTATCTGGAAATGTTGGTAATATCTATTACAGCTTCTGGAGGCAGTTGTGAGACTTGGACTTTCTGACTTTTTGATTGGCGATATATTATTGGTCCTCCGTGCAACCTTCAGGCAAGTATACCTTGCCAAACTTTACAGTACTTACATGCTTTTATATACTTCTATTCTTTTATGTCTTACTTGGTACATATTTCTCTCCTACTTTATATTATGGGTACTTTCTAGTTTTACGTGCACGTAGATTATTACTCTTTCTTTTCTCTTGTTACTAGCCATATTTTTCTATCGTATTCATGTCTAGTGATAGTATTGTCTGTCGTGTTCCTTTGACATAATTGAGATGGACTTAACTTGTTGACATCTTGACTTGACTTGACTCATAGTTCTAGGCGAGGACCTTGTGATAGACGATGACTATACTTGACTACTCTCTGTTGTGAGCCCCCACTGAGCTGCGATGGAGACTTACTATAGGTTGTGAGTCCCCACTGAGCTGTGATCTATAGGACCGTGAGTCCCCACTAAGCTGCAGTTTACTCCTATTTATTCTTAGTCATGTTTATCAACACGATTCTCGATGGCATTCCACTTCCTTATATTTTATTCTTGTCCTACTTTGCAGTCTTTATTTCTTGTATAATTTTCTATCCTTCCTTGCATGTTAAAACTGTTAAAGTAGGCATGTATATTATGTGTGTTGCTAGTCCTCTGAGGACCTGGTGATCTCTCTAGGTATTCGCTGAAGTGATCGAGGTAGAATACATTGGTGAATTGATGATTATTTCTCAGGAATTTCAGGTATATTTAGTTCATATCTTTTCATACTTGTCCTATATTATATTACTTTAACATTGCTGCTGTATTGCCTAGTTTTACAAGCTATATCTTTCATTAGAAGCTTGTTCAAGATAATAGCATTAGAGTCTGGTCCACTTTATTGTATATTATATTTTCTTGTTACTTGTAGTAGCCGGTTTGCTAATGTCTGACCAGCATTAGTTTACTTGGTTTATACAAGAGTTTATCTTCAGTGGATTGAGATATTTGTAGTTGAATGGATTGATTGCTTTAGAAAACCAGACATCTAATACGTATTCGAGCTGGACTGGAGTCCTCTCGATGCGTAGCTGGCATGTATACAAATCTTAGTCCTACGTATTTTGGGACTGGGCGTTACAAGTATCGCTCGATGCTATATTTGGATGCGACTTTCCTTACATGGAGGTTTAGAGACTGTTTGATGTCTGCTACAGCGAAGAATGGTAACCAACAGTTTTACCCTCTTGCCTACGGTATAGTCTCGGGCGAAGATGGTGACAATTGGGAATGGTTCCTTAAAAATATGAAGAATGTTGTTGGATATAGTAGGCATATGGTCTTTCTTTCGAATCAAGGCACCGGTTTAGTTTCTGAAGTTCCTAAAGTTTTCCCTACTGCTTACCATAGCTATTGCTATCATCACATGAAGAATAACATACTGCTGAAGGAGAAAGAAAATGGAAGAGTGTATCTGCTTGTACTTGAAGCTTGGAGGCAAGCAGTATATGCTCTAACACCAGGTGTGTAAATCAGACAGATATATACAGCTTTATGTGCATTCTCCGTTATTTTAACACGGAGAGTGACTATTTCCAGTGTAATTCTCACGGGGAATGTCTGTTCTCTATTATGCGTAGCATGACGAATAACCATTCTCCGTTATTTTTGAACGGAGAATATCTGTTCTCCGTAATTTTTAACACGAAGAATGGTCTCTGTTTTTTTCATCTTCTTGTGTCTTGACTTCCTTCTTTCTTATTTTTTTGTATAAAGGTGGGTATAAACAAGCAGTTAAGAAGATTCATGATCTGAATTGTGGTCAAGTTGTAACTTGGATGGATAAACAAAACCTTAACATTGGTCAAATACATTCTTCTCCGGATGTAGATACCACGAGGTTGCTTCTGGTTGTGCGGAGTCATTAAATGCATGGATAAAGGCTGAGAAGAAAATGCCTACTTCAGTACTTGTAAACATTATTCGAGTAAAGATGATGAAGATGATTTCGGATCGCCACAAGGATGCAACTGATTTCAATAGCAAATTGACTCCATACAGCTAGAATATGCTGAAGCAACTTACAGATGATGGTATGTCTTATAAGGTATATCGGTCTTGTAATTTTGAGTTTGAGGTGATGGCATATACTTCCTTCCACCTAGTGAATCTTTTTGATTGGCATTGTAGTTGTCGTAGATGGAAGGTAAAGGGATTCCCTTGCAGCCATGCAATCTAATGTATCAGATTTGGTTTGGATAAATTCGTTTACGATTTTGTGAAGGAGTATTGGACATCAGATTTCTACAAGAAGCTATATCCTTGTGCAACTTATCCAGTTCCAGATTGTAAAAAATGGTTTGAAAATAATCCTACTGATTTGGTTCTACCTCCTATTCTGAAACGGGGCCCCAGCCGACCAAAGGTGGACCGTTATAAGAGCAAATATGAGAACAAGGGAAAAGAGAAGAGGAAGATTAGGTGCCAGAATTGCTTTGAATTATGTAATCACAATCGTACCACTTGTCCTCCCCCTCCACTTGCTGCTACGCGAGTTGAGGGAGCAGCGCCCCCTCGTTAATACATATATATATTCTTTCTTTTATATAATTATTTTCTGAATACATTTCTTACATTTTTGGATATCGATGGTGCTATTTTAAAGTCTGTATATATACTGTTTCACATTTTTTGACTGCATAAAGGCCATTTTCCGTCATTTTAACACGGGGAACGGCCATTCTCCTGCATTTTAACATGGAGAATAGCCATTTCCCGTGATTTTAACACGAAGAATGACTATTCTCCTACATTTTAACAAAGGAATAGCTATTCTCCCTGATTTTAACACTGAGAATGGCCATTCTTCGTAATTTTACAACGGAAAATGGCTATTCTCCGTGATTTTAACACGAAGAATGGTCATTCTTCGTGATTTTACAACAGAGAATGGCCATTCCCCGTGATTTTAATACGGAGAATGGTCATTCTTCTGTATTCTAACACTTTGAAGGGGGTCTTGTAGAAGATACAGCAAAAACATACAACAAAAAAGATTTTAACAGAACATATAACAAAAAAGATCACAAAAGTTCTTTTTATTAAAAATCACAGCTACAAGGGTCTATTACAGATTTTTTGTGATTATATGGAAAGAACTCCTAAAGATCTACAATGGGGTTAGTCTTCACAGTATGATCGTAGAACTCTTTTGTGAGAACTAAGCAATTATTGCTCTACACTGAATAGCTCCGCAACTTCTACCCTTGCGGTAAAAGATTGCGGATAGAAGATGTGAATATGGTCGCCATCAAGGTCTGCGCCGACAGAACCACTAGACGTGCAATGAGCAATTTTCTCGTCAGAGCAGACCACTTCCTGAAGCAGCTATTGGCTCACGGCAGCTCCTGAGGCTCTTCCAGCCTAACAAAGGCGCGTAGCCACTATTGAGCAGGACAGAGCACAACCTATAGCTCTTCAGGTTGGCAATCAACCTAAACCCCGTCGTTAGGACCTTCAAGACCTCCAAGACGTCGCTCAGGTTCTAACTCCTCATGGTGGCCATTCTGGTACATTTCGACGCTCATGAGCAGCTCTTGTACAAAGATACAGCTTCTTTGAACGAAGGAATCCATAACCAACAGCCAACTTGTGCAAGGCCAACGACGGTCGTTCGAAGCTAAGTCTGGGTCAAGCATGATGTTAGGAATGATAAGAGAGGAAGATGCGACTCTTCATAAAAATTCTCCCTTATATAGGGTGAGTGTGGTCCAAACCACAGGCCACGTGGCTGCCAGTTAAAGACTCCCAAATTATTGGGATGAACCTAGGGCTCAGTATAATGAATCTCATTTAATAGGTTCATTTTACTAAGTCCTAGCCCAAATTAATGGGATGAACCTAGGGCTCAGTATAATAAATCTCATTTAATAGGTTCATTTTACTAATTTCTATGCCCAAATTAATGGGATGAACCTAGGGCTCAGTATAATGACTATTCTTCTGAAGGCCATTCTCCGTCATTTTAACATGGAGAATGGAAATTCTCTGTGATTTTAACATGGAGAATGACCATTCTCATTCATTTTAACACAAAAAATTGCCATTCTCCGTGTTTTTAGCACGGAGAATGGCAAATCTCCGTATTTTTAGCATGGAGAATGGCAAATCTCCGTGTTTTTAGCATGGAGAATGGCAATTCTCCGTATTTTAACACGAAGAATGTCCATTCTCCTGCACTTTAAGACGGGGAATGGCCATTCTCTGTGAGATTTACACGGGGAATGACCATTCTCCGTTATTTTTGAACGGAGAATGTCTATTCTCCGTAATTTTAACACGAAGAATGGTCCCTATATTTTTCATCTGCTTGTGTCTTTACTTGGATGGATAAACAAAAACCTGAACATTAGTCAAATGCATTCTTGGGTAAAAAAATAAAGATAAATTTGCTGTAAACTGCTTTATATATATCATTTTTGAATTACATTTACATTGTTGTTTATAATGTCATTGCTTGGTTGGTACATATGGTATTACATGTTCACTTGAAAGCAACTTCTTAACCCATCTCAACCTCGTCATTGTAATCTTCTGGTGAATGACATCATCTTTTACTCTCGAGAATTCGAAGGGAGTATTCATCAAGCACTTCATATAAAATGCCGTGTACAAGAGGCAGTTGGCTGCTAGTTGTTGTGGGCATCGTGGAGAACATTTTAGCTATGTGCTCCCATAATCCATCATTATGGGCTGTTTTTCCTCATCACCACAACTTTCTTCCTGACGATAGGCTCTAATGTCTTTTTCATAAATTCTGCATCCTCCTTGCACTTTTTGTACGTGTTTTGCATTAAAGAGTTGTAGTGTGTCCAATCGTAGGAGCTGAAGGTGAATGTGAGAAGCGTATAGTGTTTGGAGGATGCATTAAAGAGGGGAATTAATAGCCACTCTATGTCGTCTTCTAAACCCATGATGATCTTGTTTAAAATTTTCATGGGCGCCGGATGTTGCTTCCGATTCAATGGCAAGGTCCCCGGTGGTCTATTTTCCAAAAATAAAACACAATATCATGAGTAAGTTTTTACGTCACTTTTCATCGGTGTACACATGAATAGGGATTTTTTAGTTTTGATTCTTACCAATGTGTTGGGAAACATGAATGCAGACCACCTATATTGCACGTCCTGTGAACTTGGCTGGATGTGCGTTCTTACCAAGTCATGAATTTTTTTCATCTTCATTATTATTCGGTTGAGTATGCCAGCCTCCATGTCTTCATTGTTGAGTATGTCTTGTATATCTTTTGCTGACAGGATGACGGCAACTCCGTTTTCTTCCTCTTTTGGGATATTCATGTATACCTGTAACTCTTTCCAAAAAATTTTGAAATATTTTTTTATTATTTATTTGATTTAAATGGTAATTTTTTAGATTTTTTATAAATAATTATTTAGTTAATTATTACAATTGATGACCTTAGCCATAGTTAAGATTTGGAGTACAAGATGACCAAGAATCATGGCACGGATAGTGCAGTGGCATACTTTTGACTAGTGTTTAGCCATGGTAGGGGAATGCCAAGCTATAAGTGAGTCCCAACTAGGAAAACCAGGCCAAGTTGCGGCATAACCACTATAAATAATTTAATTATTTATTATTAATATTATTTGACTTTTAGGTGACCCGGTTGTACCAATTTAGTTCGGACTGCACCCAAACCGAGCCTAAGCCTACTTAGTCGGGTAGGTGCATCCAGAGACGTCCGTGTAGATATGTATTGTGTATATGTATAGTTGTATTTTATTTAATATTTTAGCAGGAGATTGTATAAATGGGTGTTATACATTTATTAAATATTTTATTGGATATTTTTTATCTTAAAAATATGATAAATACCTTTCTTAGTTATCTTTGTACATTTTGAGGATATTCAGACTATACCTACAATTGTGTGTATACCATATTTTATTTTAATCTAATATACATGGTTACAAATAAGGGTGTCTATATAATAATTATGTTTGTTAATAAAATTAATATATGCTTTGAAGTTGTGCTAGATAATCCTTTCTAAAGCATCTTGGTGTATCTTATTTAGTTGTAGATTTTTCTTAGAACTTTGGGTACATATGGGGCATATAATAGTATACTGTACATGTAGAAATATATTTATTATGAGCCATTTTCTGTTTTGGGTATATATATATATATATAAATATATATATAGATATATTAATATATATATAATATATATATATATATAATATATATATATATATATATAAATAATAAATAAATAATATATATATATATATATATATATATATATATATTTATATATATATATATATATATTATATATATATATATTAATATATATCAAGATATATTATATATATATATATAATAATATATATATTAATATTTTGGTTAACCTGAGTATCATTGATATGGAAATACGAGGTATATTTTATTATATATAAAATATTATATATAATAAAATATATATATATATATATATAGATATATATATAGATATATATATATATATATATATGTATATATATATAGAATGTATATATATATATATAGATATATAATATTTTTTTTTTTTTTTTTTTTTTTTTTTTATATATATATATATATATATATATTATATATATATATTTATAGATATTATATATATATATATATATTTTATATATATATATATATATATATTAAGAGATTTATATATATTTTATATATATATATAGCATATATATATATATATATATATATATATATATATATATATATATATAAAATATACGTCGTATTTACATATCAATGAATACTCAGTTAACCAAAATATATATATATATATATATATATATATATATATATATATATATATATATATATATATATATATATATATATATATATATATATATATATATATATATATAGTCATAACCCGTGCCCATAGGGCATGGTTCATTTAAGGTATTCCCCCTCAAAATCTTGGACCCCCAATTTTAAACGAACAATAATAATTATGAGGCCCCCATCAAAATATTAAATCCCAACCACTGCTGGATGTAAATTTTCTTTGGATTTCCCATAAAACCCCACTCTCAATAATGCTCATCCACAACCATTATGAGTGCAAACCCCACACTTTGGATTTCCTATTAAATCCCACTCTCAATAATGCTCATTTCCCATAAAACCCCTCTCTCAATAATGCTCATCCACAACCATTATGAGTGCAAACTCCACTCTTTGGATTTTCCATAAAACCCCACAACCGTTGATTCACCAAGATTAAATTCCAACCACTCTTTATCTTGGCACCGTATCGATCTCTGTGCAAATTTTCCAATTACTTTGTGGTCATGTATGTCAAGTTTGGTCTATTTTGCGGGCCCCACGATCGGATTCAACGGGCAATTTCGTGCACGGCCTACCGAAATTTAAAATTAGACATACCGTTGGGTTCGTATCATCAAAACGAATCCATAGACATGTAGTTTGACGACTTTAGAGACCATCAACTCTGGCATGCTTTTCGGTACAAAGCGGGTCCAACGACGGATATCGTTTTTGTCTAAAATTACCGTTTTGCCCCTGTGTCCAGAATTGGACTTAAGGACAGGCAATCCTAGCTACTTTGACTATTCTGAGAATGTTGGTAATGTCTGTTTCAGGTCCTGGAGGCAGTTGTGAGACTTGGACTTTCTGACTTGCTGATTGGAGATATATTGTTGGTTCTTCGTATAACCCTCAGGCAAGTGTACCTTACCGAACATATACAATATTTACATTGTTTTCTCTATTTTATTTATTTTTATATTGTCACTTGATTTCCATATTGTGATCGGTTTGTCCTTGATTGTCTTACTTGTTCTAGATTACGTGCACGTATAGGATATTCGACATTAATTTATTATTGGTCTTTTCGTGTTACCTTGTCTCGTGATTGAGTTGTCAGTTTCTATATCTTATTCTTGACTTGACCATTCTTGACTGAAAGCATCTTGCATTATACTACAGTTGGGATATACTATAGATTGGGAGTATCTTAGATTGTACTATGACCTATAGCCGATTCTTTTATCTTGATATTGCTTGATTGACTTGACTTGAGACATACTATAGATTAGGATTATCTTGCATTGTACTACGACCTATAGCATATATTGATTGATAGATTGACTTGATTTGCGATACTATGAACTTGGAGCATCTTGCATTGTACTACGATTTATAGGAGTCTGCTTGACCTTGTATCCTTTTGGAGAGGAGATCGATACCAAAATTAGCTAATCTCGACTGAGAGTATCTTGCTTTGTACGTCAATTGAAACACTATAGATAGGGAGTATCTTGCATTGTACTTCAAGCTATAGGAGTTCTGATTGATAGTTAGCCAAGTCTAGTATTACATTTCCACATGACTCGTCGTTCTTAGATATTCTTTTTGTAGTGTTCTTATCCTCCATACATGTTATTTACTTTCATATTAGTAGACATGTTTTATGTATCTTGAAAGTCCTCTGAGGACCTGATGATCTCTTCAGGTAGCTGATTGCACGGAGTTAGTTAGCTGAGCATGTGGTAGTTGACTTCAATCACATGATTCGGGTATTTTGTTAGTGTTATTGATTTACTATCTTTCTCGTGCTTTTATGATATATCCTGCTTATCAGTTTAGCTTTATAGACTCATATTATTCTTAGAGTCTAATCGAACATATATGCTAGTGGGCTGCAGACCACAACCCATACTTGTTCATTCTTGTCTTATATATTCTTGTGGAGTGAGATACACTGTAGATTACCATATTAGACATGATACCATGATCTTGACAGCTTATACAAACTCGAGTCAGGCTGGAGTCTACTTGATACGTAGCTGGATTGCTCACGCACTTGCATCCCGAAAAGTGGGTGCGAGTCCTGACAATACCGTATCACTACATATAAATTTAGTTTAGATTAACTTAATAGAGATTATCAGGATATATTTATAAAAAAGACAAGAAACTAAAAGAAAAAAAATAGAAAAAAAGAGTAATTCACCGTCCAACTGACACGGCGAATGATCATTCGTCGTCCAATTGACACGGAGAATGATCATTCTCCGTCCAACTGTCACGGAGAATGGCCATTCTCCGTTATGAATTGGACGGAGATTGGTCGAGTTCAGAATACACATGGTGGACTCATCTTTCTTGGGAATATGATTGTTTGGCATAAAAATCAAAGACATGTATTATAGAACACTGAACTTGATTGCAAACTCGCTTGTACAAAGGAAAACCTAGGAAGAAATCCTAGGAAATAATCTAAGTACAATTATTTAGTTTTGATTCTGGAGGGTGACGGTGGAGGCTTGAGAAAGTGCTATCAACTCTGCCTTACTCCGTGGACTATCTGATGCAGTCTCTAGCTCGTGAAGAAATTGCTTTTCTCTTGAAGGTTGCCAGCCATTGTAGGGGTGTGGCACCCTGCTATTTATAATACGATGTATTTTGAGCCTCATAGATGGCTTGCGGCCACGTGGCTGATTAGCACACGAAGACCCGCTCTTGGGCTACCATCTGTTGATTTGTTGGAATTTTGTTACAACAAATCTGGGTGGTTAAGGACTTGGTCAAATTACCACGTGTCCTTTTGCGTATCGATCATGTGGGGTCGCATGAGAATTATGCGGCTTGGATCATAGTTGCTCTTGGCTGTATGAAGTTAGGATACTTTTGGGACCGCATAAGTCTGAGCCGTATAAGGTTCATACGGCTGATATGACACTCTTCTGGATGAATGGAGGCATACGATCCCTACTTTTGGGCGATGTCTCACGTCTTATCTTTTTTGTCTAAGTGTCAGAACTGTCATATCTTTTGCCAGGACTTGTCAGCTTTATCAGTCGAACTGCTCCTCTTTGGCCGCATATTTTCTTTCTTCAGCTGTTTGTCGACGGGCCGTATATGTCTTTGAACAATCATGCGGCTTTCCTTCAAATGGACCTGTTTGGCCTAAAGTACCTATGTGGCAATTTATAATCCGCATGAACCCCATATTTTTTCATGCTTCTATAAGAACCCCTTCAAAGTTTTCAAATTGCAAATTTGGAATACTTTGAATAAGAAGCATGAAAATATGTCAAGCCATAGGGAATCTTCAAGTTGCAGGAAGTTATTTTCGAACTACAAAGAGATCTTGAGTCGTAGAGAAATACTGAGCCTTAGGAAGATCCTGAGTCGCAGAACAAATCTTGAGTCACAGGGACGCTTCGAGCCACATAGAGTCTGCCAGCTGTCACTGCTGCATTTAATTCTCCTGACTCGGTTATGGATCTATTTTCGAGATAAAGTCGACGGTTACTAGGATAAAGTTCCCAAACTTTGACTTTATCTTTAATGATCTCGAAAACCGAAGAGACGTTCGACGGTTACTAGGGATAAAGTCCCCAAACGTCGCCCCTATCCTTAATGATCTCGAAAATCGAAGAGTCTCTCTTCAGCAACTCTATAAATAGGAGTCATTCAGAAAGAGATTTTCCTCTTTCACCTTCTCCTCCTTTGACTTCATCATACTTTCTGCTATGGCTCCAAAAGCTTCTAAGTCGATTGGTGCGGCGGCCAAATGGAAGAGACTTGCTTCTTCGTCGAGAGCAGCGGACACTCCTTCCATTCATGGTAAGCAGACGATGACTGAAATTTCAAATGGCCACAACGCATATTTTCATGCACGGGCCTGTCATATACTGCCTCTGCTATAAGCCTGGTTCATATATGCCCTATCTCGTCTGGACCACATGTGTTCTGTACGATAGGGCCACATGGACTGGGCCGCATAACTGCTGCTCATTCGAACTTGAACCGCCTGAGTACCTCAAGGTGGATCTGTATGAATTTTCCATGACTAAGTCGTATAGGTGCCGCATGAGCATTTTATGATTGGGCCGTATGAGTACTTCATGACTTTGGGGCTGTATGTTTTTGGCTGGGCCGCATAACTGGCTAGGCCGCATAACAGAGTTCTTTGTTTTTCGGTGCTAAACCCCTTTTTTCAATGTTTCTGTAGGGATCTGGCTAGCAAACTTCTTCAGGACCGGTGTCGGCAATGGAGTGAAAATACAACATTCTGGCGCCTACATCAGACAGCTCAAAACTCTTCATGCTTCGGAAGAGTTTTCTCCACGCCTTTTTGGCATATACATCAAACAACTCAGGACTCTTCATGCTTCGGAAGAGTTTTCCCTAGGTGGTAGGAATATACTTTATACCTCAGGGAGTTGGACGATGGTCAGCCGTCGTTATGAACATCCTGCCCTTACGGCTCTCCAAGTAGGCAAAACCACCATCAGGGACCATGTTTTGAAGGTATGGTCCCTTGGGAGAGAGGGGCTAAGGCATCCGCAATACTGAGGGGAGGATAACATGCTATATTTATCCTCCTCTCGGTAGCTCCTTGGATATTCAACAGCTTTGTTTTCTTCTCAGCAGTAAAACATGACTTCCTTCGAGGGCCACGAAACTGCTTGAAGATGAACCGCTGTCAATCCCAACTATGTATTGCCATATTTTTCCTTCTTTGCTGTCGATGTAGTCCTATGAATGTAACTGATCTTGAATAAGCAGAGTATGTTCACTCCATTTTATTTGTGGTATTTTGTGGTGCTTGTACTAGAGGGCCTAATAAATCATTTGTATTTGATAAAGGACATCCCATTGGGGGATTTTTGTGGACTTATTGCCCTTTTGTGTATCTAGAAATGCGAGCAAATAGATTTGAATGATATTTTATGGACCTACTACTCTTTGGTACACTGATGGTGCGAGTAATAGATTCGAATAACTTTTGTGGACTTATTACCCTTTTTGTGTACTAGCGATGCGAGTACAGATAATAAGTGGAGAGGAAACCAAAATATTAACTCAGAGGTAATGAGGACGTGGTAAATACGGGTTAAAAACAAAGCCTTCCTGCTCAGAGGTAATGAGGACATGGTAGGGGTAGACATGATAGAGGTACACAGAACAACTCAGAGGTGCTATCAACGTGGAAGTTCTATGCATTGGGTGATTTATTTGTGATGGATGGGAAAATAACTCAGAGGTAATATGGACATGGTTGTTTTTCCCCGTTTGGGGAATTTTGTGACCTATTACCCTCTTTGTGCACTGACGGTACTGTAGGAGCGTAAAAAGTGCTTCAAAGAACGAGTCATCTCATTCGTAAGTGGCCTGCTTTACGCCTAACAGAACGGGTAATTTCTTTACGCCCAAGACAAAGCTAATTGTATTATGCCTAAGCAGATTGATCATTTTACGCTTGGGTCTGCACCGGTGATTTTACGCCAAGGACTGAGCAGCCTCTTTCACACTGGACAAAGGCTATCAAATCTCGCATTTAATGCAGACTTTGACATGAAGATATCAATGATGGCATTTACCACAGAATTCAATGGAATTTGTCTCATACAAAGACCATTGTTGTCGTTTATAGAGATCGAGCTACTTTACGCTCACTGAATGGTTTTTTTTTATGCACGGAGGTTTACATGAGTCCTTACGCTCATAAAAAACAATGTGTGCGTGAAGTCTATTTGAGCCATTATATGCTCAAAGTTATTCAATAACCACTTTATGCTGGAAACCTATGACAGAGCTAGTTTACGCTCATCCTTTTATGCCCTATTCGTTCTGGCCAGTTTGGAACGTGGTGTGCCTACGTGGTCTTTATGCCACATATTTCGAAGAACGTGTGTACATGTATCCTATTCTTACTGAAATGATGGGACACGTGTCAGCATATACAGAGGATGACTCTGATCGTGGATGGCAGTTGTTAGCGTAAAGACAGATTTTGATGCCCTTTTACGCACGGAAGCCCTAGTCTATAAATAGACTAATTTTTCTCATAACAAACACACACGGAGAGAGACAGGAGAGAATACAGAGATCAGAGCTTCGAGATTTTAATTCTTTAGAGCATCCTTCTTTAACTTTTCTTCCAGAACAAAGTGAAGCAAAGCAGGAAAGCATTCGGCCTCGCCATCAGTGCCCAAGTGCGTCGATACCTTTCTGGTGCATTAGTTCTTCTAAATTGTTCTACTTCAAGCAGTGATCTTCATCATCATCATATGGTCCAAGGAACAAAGTGATCATTTACGAATCAGACTTCCATAGCAATACTTTCCCAGAATCAAATTAGTACTTCTTGTACTTTTCTTCTTGTTTTTGTTTTCAAAAGCCAATTCCTCCCAGGCATTTTGTTAATCAAAACAAAAATGGCGACTCTACTGGGGACAACCTTCTCCTCTGACGAGGAGGTGATTGCTCAATATGATGATGTTTCGGTCGGTTCGACCAAGAAGACTCTGGTGGTGCACTTCGACCAGACTGCCTATGAAGAAATGCTCCGAACTGGGGGTGGTTCTCGCCATTCCAATGTTCAAAAGTCTCGCAAAGCACAAAAAGTTTGGATTCCCAAATCCAAAGTGATTTCTGATCTCTCTGCTGCTTCTGATGACAAGGGAATTCTTCCCACTCCTGTCGTAGGGACTCCCGTTCATAACGAGGCAGTCCCTACTTCAAAGTTGCACTCGAAGTGTGACAATTTGTCTCCCGTTTGTAACGGTGAAGATAACCAGGTTTTACGCCCACTGCATAAAAATCAAATTTTACGCTCAGTGGGTAAGAACCAAATTTTACGCTCAGTTCATAAGAATGAGTTTTCCATTCGTAATGGGGCAGACTCTAAAGCTTGTGCTTCTGGGTGTAAGAATCAGTCTCCCGTCGGTGACGTGGTAGGCCCAAATAAATTACGCTCCTCGCGTAAAACAAAATCTCCTGTTGGTAACGTGGCAGATAACAAGATTTTACGTTCCATACGTAAAGATAAATCTCCTGTCTATGACAGTGTAGATAAAATTCACAATGATGCTCACATGTCAAATGTGAATGTATCTAAACATGTGCAGCATAAAAATATTGTTGGTAAAACTTCTGTTCTATACCAACAACCTTCTTATACTGCTTTACGCAAGGTACCAAACTTACAAATCACACGCCAAGAAAATGGAGTCCTGCGTGCTAAATCTCAAGATTTACGCACACAATTCCAAACGCATAGAAATGCACAATTTGGTTCTGCGAATGCAGCCAGTAATCTTCTTTATACACAAGGGACTAAACATTTTTCTACCCCAAATGTAATAAAGAAGAATACTTCATCCACTCCTTCTGACTTGCGCGAATTGCTAATGCAAAAGCGTAAGAATAGACAATCTCCGGTGACATTCCCCCAAGAAAAACATCTTTTGTGAATACCACCAGGTTGTGATTAACTGTTGTTGTTCAGCTTCAAGACGATCGGTTTTTGATCGATTGAGTTTCAATACACCTCCACATCAAGCTGAAGACCAAGAACATGAGTTGCCATATGTGTCAGTCAACATGGCATCTCATACTAACGGAGGACGACATCCAAGACGGAACATGTCCCAAACTCCAAGTCAACAACAGTTCAACAGACTTCTTGATTCCTTTGAAGGAGTATATCAGAATACTCGGTCAAGAAGACAGACATTTGCAGACTTCTGATTCAGAGGCTGGGGGTACTCAATCTTTTGAGTCTGATACCGATAGCGTGGATTCGTACTTCTATACAAATCCTTCTGTATCTTCAAGAGAGATTGAATCCTATGCTGTTGGAGATGAACCAGAGACGTCATCTGCTAATACAGAACAACGTCTCACTGCTGTTGAACAATCACTGAAGGATATGCTTAATATGGTACAAAGCATGCATCAAATAATTTTGAATCAGCAAACTGCTCAACCGACAGTAGTGACACCGGCACCAGTAGCAGCACAAACTTAAGATAGTCAAGGGGCTGAAATACCTTTGAACATTCAAGAGCCTGCTGCTAATCAAAATTCTGCATCTCCAGATCCCATTATTCCAGAAGATGAACCACCCCCAGTGGGGGTCATGGTACATCCAACGACTACTCAGTCAAATATGCTTCCTCAAACCAGTGAAGCCATTCAAGCAGTGCGTGAACTTAAAGCACAGTTTGAAGTTTTAAGGCACAAAGATCAACTCCAGAGGTTAGGGATTAAGCAACCTTATCCTCCTCATTGGAATGATGTGCCCTTTCCACCGAAGTTCAAGCCACAATCCATGGTTTTGTTCGATGGAAAAGCATCTCCCAGTCAATATATCAATTACTTTGATATTATGACTGTACACTTGCAGAAAAATGATGCTCTTCTCACTCGAGTATTCATCGGGTGTCTGACGGGTTCAGCTTATGACTGGTATCGTAGCTTACCCGATAACTCTATTTCGTCTTTTGACGAATTCAAGGCAATATTTCTCTCCCGCTTCTATGAAGGAGGAATGGACATCAACATGTCCTCCTTAATAGAAATAAAACAAAAGGAGAAAGAAGATACTCGGACGTTCATTGAACGTTTTCGACAGGCTACTCTAAAGATGCCTCCTGGTATGCCAGATTCAGCGTTGATCGATACATGCAAGATGAATCTGCGACCATCCATTGCTATCTTTACAGGTTCCCAATTCTCAGATTGGGCTTCATTTATCATAGCAGCAGTTTCTGTCGAGACCAATGGTAGGCTGGCTCGCGAACATGGGATGATTTTCGCTTCAGAAGATAAAGAAAAGAAAAATAATCCTGGTAATAATCCTGGCAATCGTAATGTGAAAGAAAAAGATACTCTTATGGTCAATCTTTCCAAGAATAAAACGACGTCAGGTAATCAGGAATCCTCCAGGTCAAAGGAAGAATACTCTTTTGACGAAAGTGATATTCCAGGGATATTCCAATGTCTGGTGAAAAGTGGTAAACTTCAGATTCCAGAGCCAAAGAGGCCTAATGAGGTGAATCTGACCGACAATCCCAAGTATTGTATCTATCATAGATACATTAATCATCCTACCAGTGCTTGCTATGTCTTGAAAAAGAAGATCCAAGAGCTGATAAATGGTGGCGCCATCGCTTTAAACCAATGATGACCATACGGTGACAACCAATATGGTTTCTCTTCAATTTGGGGATTTTCCTCCACAGCAAGTCCCAGATGGAATTATCCCAATTCCGAAGGCGACAATGAAGATTGTGAATATCCCGCCTGCCAGGGAAGAAAATACAGGATTGCTGCCTCTCACATTGAAGAATGGTGAAATCATGTGGGTACATCCTGACTTAGTGCCTGAACTGGAAAATGAAGGTAAAACTTCAAAATCCAAGAAAGGCAAGAAAGTCAAAACTTGTAACATGATTTCTCATATATTCCAGAGCCTGATGACTTGGATCATCTATGGGACGGCCTCCCTCTAGAAGATAGACTGAAAGGACTAAACATCTGTCCTCCAAGTCTAGCTCCTCCTACCAAGCTCAAGCTTACTCATCAGCAGTGGCTAGCCATGAATAGTGTTCCTTTATACCGGGCATAACAAGTCTTTGCTGCTTATGAAAAAGCTCCAACAGGGATTTCTCCTCGTATCCCGAATCCTTCTCCTCCCTTAACTACAGAGACGTCTGTGTTTCATTCTCCTGTAGTGGCAGAGATTCATTCCTCTTTCTGTGCTGAAACACCTGTTCAAAGTCCACTGCCTATCCATTTGTATAGTCAACAATCTGTTATTCTCATAAAGAAGATGGGTTACGACTTTCAAAAGGCCGAAGGTTTGAACCATGATAAAGGAATACGTCTTCCTTTACAAATTTAAAATCAGAATTCTACCGCTGGATTGGGTTCTGAAGTCCCTCGTAATAATCCTCACAAGAAGAAGGCTAAAGGAAGAAAGACTAAATCCTGTAATATGGTACTTTCTTCTCCTGAGTCTGAGGAAGAAACTTTTGCTGGTACAAGATCTGGAAAAGAGTACCACAAAGACTATGAGGGATCCTCCAAAGAAGCAGAAGATGTAGTAGAAACACTACCGGTTCAACCTTCTCCTGTTCCTGCTAAACCGTCTGTGGTTGAAAAGGGGAAACAGAAGGCAATACGCTTTGATATCCCATTAAAGTCTGCTTCCAGTCAGGGGGTGACAATGAAGCCTTACAAGTTCGATATTCTAGCTCAGTTAGCCAATACTCCGGCTAGATTGTCTATATTTGAACTGCTTCGTCTCTCCAGAGAAAGCATAGAGACTTTGAGCGAAGCTTTACTTCAAGCAGATTCATGCTTAGCTCAACTCAAGACTTCCGACAATATGCCAGTGTCATGTCCACAATGTCATAGCGTGATGGAAGCAATTCCCAACATCATCTTTACACAAGAGGATATGCTATTGAAACACAACAAGCATGATAGGCCTCTGTGCTACACTGGATATATCGGATCCACTGAAATTGACAGGATCTACATTGATCCCGGGTCCTCAATCAGCATAATTCTTCAGAGTATGCTAAGACCCCTGAGGATTCCTACTAGTGAGCTGACTTACACTAGTACCACTATTGTTGGTTTTAACTCTGGCAAGAGTAAGCCACTGGGGAACATTCGGTTGTAGATTCAGATTGGTGATCTTCGAACCATGGTAACTTTCTATGTTATCAACTCGGATGTATCCTACAATATTCTTCTTGGAAAACCGTGGATTCATGAGCACAATATTGTGCCTTCAACTCTCCACCAATGCTTCAAATATGTAGACTCCCAAGGAGTTGTGAAAACTGAATTTGCTGATATTAATCCTTTCAAGGGTGTCGAATCCTACTTCTCTGATTCAAGGCTTTATAAACAAGAGCATACGAAAGAGATATCAGACATGGCTGAAGAATCATCATCTGAGGATCAGTCTATCAATGAAGATCTGCCAGAGAAACAACCCTTGAAGATCATGGTCAAGGAACGAATCCAATCTCAACTTGTCAATGATCAACCTTTGATAATCAAAGTTAAAGGAAGAACTCAAACTTCATCTGAGGAATCAATAAAAATTCCTGCTAAGAGCCAAGTTCAACCTTTTATGATCAAAGTTAAAGGGCGTACTTCTGGTACAAATGATTCAGAATCACCATTGATCGTCAATATTGGCAATTCTACGCAGAAGACGGATGATGGTCCACCGTTGACTAATCCGAAGCATAGCAATCAGACTATAAATGATGTAAATATTGCTCATCTCTTTGATATCAATGAAGATTTCCTTTTCGAGTATATGGCTGTCAAGTTTATTGAGAGAATGACTTTATCTTCTGATAATCAAAGTCATCAATATAAAGACAACATAGAGCCGGAAGAAATTTTATACATTGATCATAAAGAGAATTCTTTCCCTCCCCGTGTTGATGTTGGACCTTATGCTCAAAAGTTCTTGACATCTTCTCCCTATCTGCTTCCTGTAGCAGCTTCATCACAAGCTTGCGTAACTTTCAGACGATACGAAGAATCCTATTTCGTGGTCCCATCTGATAAGAAAACAAGCGCCAAATTATATTTGGCCTGGCCAGAAATATCCCTATTACTCAGACAGATGATCTGAAGGATAAAGATAAAGGAAGAATCCGAATTGACAAATATAGTCAACAATCTATCAAGATCATCCAAAATATGGGATATGATTTAAAGACTATGCAAGGTCTTAATCAAGGAAAGGGTAGACGACTACCATTATGCGGTGATCCGTTTTACCAGAAGACTCGTCATGGGTTGGGATATGATCCGTCCCACATTTTTGATGACGATATACAAGAAGAATTCTCTTCTAGCTCATCAGATTCGGAAGAAATTCAATGACATCTGTCTTATTATCCCACAGCTACCAAAGTTTGGTCAAGCTGACTACTCATCTCTTTTATATATCTTGCCGGTTGGCACATAAAGTTGGATTCGTTATTTATCACGATCTTAAGTCCTCTGAATGAATATCAAATCTTCCTACCTATCATTTTGACCTCTGCGTAGACATTTACCTACTTCTTATATACTGTCATGTTCATATTACCTCTGGCGAGTATTTCTTTTTTTTATCTATCATGTTCATTTGACCTCTGCATAGATATTAATCTACTCTTCTTTGAGTTCTTACATACTATCACGTCCATATTACCTCTGATGGCATTATATATTCTCAAGAAGAGATTAATCTTCTGTCTCATCAGATGATTAATTGAATTTATTATTTCATCATGTTCTCATGACCGCTGGATGAATATTAAATCTACTTATCTATCATGTCCATATTACCTCTGGATAGATATAATGTATTGAGTTTAAAAGACTTGTTATGCTCCTATAACCTCTGATAAGTATCTCCTATCTCACACCTATTATTCCAAATAAACGATAGGATCATAAAACATATATTTCATTCATCTTGGAAACATTGCAAAATGGATTACAAGAAATTCTTTTAAAGTGGAGTAGAAATATCTAGAAGTAACTGCCGTAGTTCTTCTAGCCGTTTGCCAAGAGAACTCATAACTTTCTTTGTAGCCTCGGCACGTCGAGCCTCAGAGGTGCAAATACAAGAAAGCTTAGCGAAGGTGGTTATTAAACCCTCTGTAGCTTCATTGAGGGTCCTGATAGTTGATTCAGCCCCATAAGCTTTCTCTTCTAAAACCGAGCTCTGGGTAAGGTGCAGATTTTGAGCTTCGATCATCCTTTCTCTTTCAGCCTTAAGGCGAGCCAACCCTGCCTTGAACTCGTGGATTTCATGATTTTTGTTCTGAATATCTATGTTCAGAGCATCATAAGCTACCCTGTGACTGTGAAGTGAGGGCTTTATCCCAGCCAAGAATGCTTTCTCTTTGGCAACCTTCAGACTATGTTCACGAAGAGATTCATTGTATGTAGCTTCCCGAGCAAGGAAATCGGCTGTTAAGGCTTCATATTCCTCCTCAATAAGACTTTCTACAGTTCTACTTGACAGCCTGAGATATTCTCTGATTGGTTGTTCAAGGTCCTCCATAATTTTCTCCAATTTGACAGCTCTCTCTGCATCTCTGAACAGAGCAACATTATTGATGGTCGAAGCCATTGCCGTCTTCAAAGTCTCATAATTGAGGCCCTCGTTCAGGACCATTTTTATCAAGGTTGCCAAAATTTTGTAAAATGTGTCGGTATAAATCTCAACTAGGAGATTCATTTCTATACTGGAACTTGGCCTGGCGACAATATCCAACGGGTCTTTTTCTTGAAGATCAGAAGCAGATATCGGGGGTACAACAGCAGGATGAGACGAAGTCGTTGTTGCTATCACCGTTATAGCCAATGGATCCCTAGAAGCTTCACGGATTATATCTCCAATCGGTGTAACAACAGATAGGGATGGAACCGATAATGTCTGGTTCCCAAGGACCTCAGTATCAACATCTTCAATATCTGTCACCCCAGCCGTTTCTGGAGTTCTGGCGGCAGTAATACCAATGGGTGTAATGACAACTACAGGAGCTGGATCAGATTCTGACATTGTCTTATCAGAAATTAGTACTGGATCGGTGACAACAGTAGAGGATGTTATCATTTCCCCAGCTTCGGTTGGAAGTTCAAGTATGCCTCCAGCATCTCCTCCAGTTGATGGCTCCACAGGATTTCCCAATGTTTTAGCTATGGCGATGCTTTTTACAGCTAATTCTTTGTTCAATTCTGGATCACCTCCAGTAGTTTCATCATCATCTACAGTGGGATCGACTCTTGTCGCCTCTTGGTGCTGATCCTCAACAAGAGAAGACAATTCTGACTGTACTTGTTGGGCCTCAAGCGACGGAGGATGGTCTTTTAGAGGCTCCATCTCAGGCTTTTGCACTCCCCCTTCTCTAACATCTGAGTTTCCTGAAGAGGAAGCTTCCCCTTCAGATTCCTTATTTCCTTCATAGATTTCTTCTTCTTGAGGAAGAGGAATTACAGGCTTTGGTGCAATTATGACATCTACAAAATGAACAAAAATAAGTTAGTATGCGAAACCTTGATACATAATTCCGTATAGGTTTTGTATAATACTTGGAATATATGCATTTTTTTAAGATATGTGTCATAATCACCATCCCAGTCATCGTCCTCAAAGTCAAGAGCCGGTTCATCTGATGGAATGCGATCTTGATCAACAGCAGATACAGTAGTAGTACCTTCCGTAACTTGTGCCTTGGACGGCAAAGATAAATGAAGCGAGGTGCTAAGACGTCCAGGAGACAAAAGTATTACAGATCCTGATCCAACTGTCTGTGGAGGGGCTGAAGACCCTTCTCCAGGATGAACTGAAGAAGGACCGACGAGAGGATCTTCTTCAATATCCTCTTCTGGAGTGTGAACGCTTGTCTTGGAAAGCCCTTTTGTGGTAGACCTCTTCCTCTTTTCTGGAGTTCTTTCTGGAGACGTGGCAGCTGCACCTTGTTTTCTTTTACGGCCTTTACCAATAATGATAGGTTCTGCAGCTGGTTCTCCAACTCCTGTCGGGATAACTACTAGAAACGGATCTGGGATGCCAGTGTCGTCAGGGATGTCTGCTGGTACCCTGACCTGCTCCTCAATATCTCCTTCTTTCGGCCACCTCAGACTACCCTTCATATTGTAACCATGGGCAAAGGAACGAATTGAAGCATAGAAGTGGGCATATGTATGGAGTATACGCAGTTCTGTGGTACTGGTGGCAGTCGAAATTCTAAATTTAGCACCAGTCTGAGCACTACCAAAATACCTCCATCCTCTAGCTCCGTCAAGTAATTTCCCATAGTAACGGAAATTAGTTAGAGGATTACCAACATGAAGTTGGTCGTATCCAAATTGGCGAGCAAACCTACTGGGTAAGTATAGTTCGAACGCATAATTGTCTTCGTTTCTGTACATCAGATGAGACGGTCTGATGCACTGAAGCCACCTAAAGACTAACTGTGGCAATACAACTCTTCCGTCAACTTCATCTTCAAACTGGACACCGAAGCAATCTGCCGGAACATGCGGCCGGGTACAAAAGAAGTTCCAACCGTATGAATAATTCAAAACCGTTCGGGTATCTGCTACAGTTGTAGCAATCCATGTAGCTTTGCTAAATTTTTGGAGAAAGACCTCCGCATCATTGCCTGGACCAGGCGGTAATAATCTGCAGTTGTGATGCAACAACCAGCCCATCAGATAAGTGTAGGGTATCTCTACTCTAGGGAAAACATTCCGATGAGGAGCATTGTTGATTAACTCCTCACCGAAGGTTCTTAAACCTGCATTTATCCGACACACCATGGCCGACAGCAGGTTGATCCTGACTTTAAAAACCAGATGTACTGCTGGCCATAGCACACTGCGATGAATTCTGTTAACAGTACCAATACCCGGTACAACCCATCTTCTCAACTATAAAGAAAGAAAGCCTGCCAGCAAAGCTCTCCGTGAGATTTTCTGACTACCATATCTGAGAAAGCTCAAGGCTTCAGTTCCTGCAGGAAATTTCCCAGTCTTCGTAGACAGATATTTATTCGGGAATTTGTAAGTAACCATCATATCCCGAACCTTGTTAGAAGGGATTGTCGAACTTATGTTGATTACTGGAGCTTTGTTTTCTTGGAACCTTTCTTTATCTTCCTTGGATATCTTATCCTTATGGAAGAAAAGATAAGTCATCCACTTGTTGATATACGCCAAATGGGATGTACTTTCATGCATCGTGGTACAAATCAGGTAGTGGCACATCAGTTCTTCGTATGTCTCGATTAACTGAGGGTTAACTCCTCTGATTTCAGCAAGCTCCCTGTTGGAAGGAACGTATTCTTCATATGGGGCCTCCCCCATTGGCAGCTTCGAGATAAACTGCATCTCATGAAGGGCAAGACCCATTTCACCTTTCGGGGTGGCAAAAGCTCCAGTTGAACTTAAATATATCTCCATCAAGGCCAGAAATAAGTTTCCATTCGGAGGAATACCGTAACTGGTGGAAGCTACTGCTTCGACAAGCCAATATCTTTCAACTCTTCCTCAAAGTTCTTCATCATCCAAAGGCTTATCTGAATCCAACTCTGGTTGAATGGAGTCAACCATCCTGGCAGTCTGGGGTTGGTTTGAGGATATAATACAGCTTCCTTCATAAATTTATTGACAAACATCGGGGTTTGAACTGGCTGGATTAGGCCCGAATCTTCGCTTGGATTAGAGCCTGGCATAAGGCCAAAGATAGAAGTAACACCTCCATTGGGAACACTGGCAAAGTATCCCATATCATTGGCACGCTCTCTCTTGAAGACAATTCTACCCGGGCGTCCATGACTGTTGGGAGTCAAATTCCACAACATCTGTCGAGGATGAGTGGCATGGACGAATGCCGATAAAGGATAATCTCTGTCCATATCTGGAAGATACATAGCTCTATTCCCAAATTTAAAAACCCAAGACTCTTTCTTGGGATGTGTCTGGGATTTACAATCAATGGCATCTCCAAACAGAAAGGCTGGTTTTACAAAGTGTTGTCCATCTAGTGAATTCAACAACTCCCCATTTATCATGGATAGCAACAATCTATCCCCTTGAGCTGCTATCAACTGTGCCCTCTCTGCCGGATACTCGGGGTTCGACTGGGGAAATTAGACATGAGATAAATCTTCCAAATAGTTTGAACCTACCATGCCAACTGATGATCCGAAAACTTCAGCGAGGGGGTGAACTTGCAGATCCACTGGTCAAATAACAAAAGAGATCAAGTTAGTTCGAAGTTTTTAAGAGTTGAGGAAAAAACTCATGCAGTATTGGTTCGACAAAACCTCTCAGAAAAGATTGATTAACTTCACGCTACCATACAGTGACATGAGTGTAATGCAACTTTTTACGCTGGCATGTACGAACATGAGCGTTGTTAAGTTTTACGCTAGCATCTTAGCTGTGGACACAAAAACAGATTTACGCTGACACGTGTAACGTGGGCGTATTCTTGTTAAACTTTACGCTAACACGTACAACGTGGACGTACAATATTATTTTAACTTTACGCTAACACGTACAACGTGGGCGCACAATCTTATTTCAACTTTACGCTAACACGTACAACATGGGCGTAAAGAGCTGAAAGATTAGTTTATCTTCTTCTTCCCCGACGGATTTATTTTCTCTCAACTGAAGATTAGGGTTTTTACCTATCATAGACGAAGCCACGGCCGGGTTAGGGTTTCGTTGTGGTGGTGATGACTTCACATGATCGGACGACGAGGAATCAATGGATGGTTTCTTCCCCTTGCTGCCGGCGGCGGATGATTTCTTAGGAGCCATCAGATCAGAGTTTCGAAGAAAGAAAAGGCAAAGAGATTCAAGAAAATGAGTAAAAGTGTTTTCTCTCTCTAAAAAGGTCTATTTATAGAGAGATTCAAAACCGACTGTTGGATATCCCTATATTTACGCTGACTGTTGGATATCCCCGCTCTTACGCGGATGACTGTTGCATATCCCGAATTTTGCGCTTAACTTTTACGCTGCTGTTCAAAGTGTTTCAAATTTTGGAGACATTTGAAAACTTTGAAGGGGGTCTTGTAGGAGCGTAAAAAGTGCTTCAAAGAAAGAGTCATCTCATTCGTAAGTGGCCTTCTTTACGCCTAACAGAACGGATAATTTCTTTACGCCCAAGACAAGGCTAATTGTATTACGCCTAAGCAGATTGATCATTTTACGCTTGGGTCTGCACCGGTGATTTTACGCCAAGGACTGAGCAGCCTCTTTCACACTGGGCAAAGGCTATCAAATCTCGCATTTAATGCAGACTTTGACATGAAGATATCAATGATGGCATTTACCACAGAATTCAATGGAATTTGTCTCATACAAAGACCATTGTTGTCGTTTATAGAGATCGAGCTACTTTACGCTCACTGAATGGTTTTTTTTACGCACGGAGGTATACATGAGTCCTTACGCTCATAAAAAACAATGTGTGCGTGAAGTCTATTTGAGCCATTTTACGCTCAAGGTTATTCAATAACCACTTTACGTTGGAAACCTATGACAGAGCTAGTTTACGCTCATCCTTTTATGCCCTATTCGTTCTGGCCAGTTTGGAACATGGTGTGCCTACATGGTCTTCATGTCATATATTTCGAAGAACGTGTGTACATGTATCCTATTCTTACTGAAATGATGGGACACGTGTCAGGATGGTTTGTCAATAAATTTATGAAGGAAGCTGTATTATATCCTCAAACCAACCCCAGACTGCCAGGATGGTTGACTCCATTCAACCAGAGTTGGATTCAGATAAGCTGTATTATATCCCCTGCAGAGTCGGCATTTTTGTTTCGATTATCAAAATGCCTGGGAGGAATTGGCTTTTGAAAACAAAAACAAGAAGAAAAGTACAAGTACTAATTTGATTCTGAGAAAGTATTGCTATGGAAGTCTGATTCGTAAATGATCACTTTGTCCTTGGACCATATGATGATGATGAAGATCACTGCTTAAAGTAGAACAATTTGGAAGAACTAATGCACCAGAAAGGTATCGACGCACTTGGGCACTGATGGCGAGGCCGAATGCTTTCCTTCTTTGCTTCACTTTGTTCTGGAAGAAAAGTTGAAGAAGGATGCTCTAGAGAATCAAAATCTCGAAGCTCTGATCTCTGTATTCTCTCATGTCTCTCTCCGTGTGTCTTTGTTATGAGAAAAATCAGTCTATTTATAGACTAGGGCTTCCCTGCGTAAAAGGGCATCAAAATCTGTCTTTACGCTAACAACTGCCATCCACGATCAGAGTCATCCTCTGTATATGCTGACACGTGTCCCATCATTTCAGTAAGAATAGGATACATGTACACACGTTCTTCGAAATATGTGGCATGAAGACCACGTAGGCACACCACGTTCCAAACTGGCTAGAACGAATAGGTCGTAAAAGGATGAGCGTAAACTAGCTCTGTCATAGGTTTCCAGCGTAAAGTGGTTATTGAATAACCTTGAGCGTAAAATGGCTCAAATAGACTTCACGCACACATTATTTTTTATGACCGTAAGGACTCATGTAAACCTCCGTATGTAAAAGAAACCATTCAGTGAGCGTAAAGTAGCTCGATCTCTATAAACGACAACAATGGTCTTTGTATGAGACAAATTCCATTGAATTCTGTGGTAAATGCCATCATTGATATCTTCATGTCAAAGTCTGCATTAAATGCGAGATTTGATAGCCTTTGTCCAGTGTGAAAGAGGCTGCTCAGTCCTTGGCGTAAAATCACCGGTGCAGACCCAAGCGTAAAATGATCAATCTGCTTAGGCGTAAAACAATTAGCCTTGTCTTGGGCGTAAAGAAATTACCCGTTCTGTTAGGTGTAAAGCAGGCCACTTACGAATGAGATGACTCTTTCTTTGAAGCACTTTTTACGCTCCTACAGGTACGAGTAATAGATTAGGATAAGTTGTATAGACCTATTATCCTTCCGCGCACTGGTGGTACGGGTAAAAGGTTTTGAGACAAAAGCTATGACCAGAAAGTTCATAGATATGATCAGGGGATGAGATATGAATTCATTAGGAGTAGTCAGAGGGTAAGTTCAGTGGTACCTGAGGGTACGTAACTCAACAATCTGGGAGATTTGAAGTCGGAGTGTAAGTTCAGCGATACCTGAGGGTATATAACTCACAATCTGAGAGATAGTTGGAAGGTGTCATTTATATATAATATTTCTTAAGGAACTTGTCGTTGATGGACATCATGAGAAAGTCTCCATTTTATTTTACGAGACGATACACGCCGTTGGAGAATAAGGTCTCAATGACGAACGGACCCTCCCACTTAGGCTGGAATTTGTCGGGGTCTTATGAGTCATGACCATTGGTCTGCGAATGGCCAAGACGAGATCGCCAACTTGGAATATTCTCTGCTTGACTTTCTTGTTGAAAGCTCGAGAGATGCACGCTTGATAGAGCTTTATGCTTTGTTGGGCTTGTAAATGCTTCTCATCTAATGCCTCTAACTCTTGTAGCCGTCGGCGGTAGTTATCGTCCGTCGTTAACCGGTAGGTGAGGGCCACTCGGATTGAGGGGATCTGAGTTTCCAATGGGAGGACTGCCTCACTCCCGTAAACCAAAGAGAACGGTGTATTTCCTGTAGCCGTCCGAATCGTCGTCCGATATGCCCATATGCATTCGCCAAGCTTTTCATTCCAGTCGCATTTGTTTGCAGACACGAACTTCTTGAGGAGCTTGATTATGGTTTTGTTGAATGCTTCAGCCAGACCATTGGCAGAGGGGTTATATGATATCGAGGCCATATTCTGAATTCGATTCTTATCACAAAATCTATAGAAAGCGTATCTTACGAACTGCGGACTATTGTCGTGGATAATCCTCCGGGGCAGTCCAAAATGGTAGATGACGTGATGTTTTATGAAGCTAATCACGTTTGATGTCTTGACCTCTGCCAACGGAACATCTTCTGCCCATTTGGAGAAGTAATCGGTGATTGTAAGTATGAACCAATGCCCTCTAGACAACGGCGGGGTGATTGGCCCAATGATGTCTATTCTCCATGCTTCGAATGGCAAAGAGGCCACTGTTGGGTTGTCACGACCCGCACCCTAGAGTAAGGGCACAAGACGTGGGTACGTCCAGCCTACGTCACAGTATCGATGGTAGAACGCTATCCTAGGTCAAACATCTAACAATATAAAGGTACCTGTACAGTATATACACTTCGAATAGAGGTGACATAGCAAATGCAGTCTTAATTACATCTAAGGTAGAGCATGATAAAAGATAGATAAAATATGAAATCCACAAAGAGATACAAAAAATAGAAGTCTAAGTGTCTAAGATACACAAACCCAGAAAATATCTCAAATCTCAAATATAGTAATCCATAGAGTAAATACAGCTCAAGACAACTGAAAATAAGCTATAAGAAAAATCTTAGCTAACTATACAACCTCTACTGTGTCTCCTCTAGGCTAGCAGGCAACCTCCAAGCTATCTGTAAAATTTATCAACAGGTCCAGTCAGGACAGGAGCGAGTACAGTACATCTCAACAAATTATAACAGGCTAGGAAATATAAACATGCTAGAGAGTAAGACACAGAAAACTGAAGAACAACATGATGTAAAAGAGAGAGACTATAAGTAAATAGCTACAATATATAGAGAACTATCAGTGACTAGTGATTCAGAGCACAAGATGGTTACGTAAACGGCACGATGTTGTACACGAGTAATCTACAGAGGTTGTACACGAGTAATCTACTGGATTGATTACATAACCACTTCTACTCTCCCGTCCCAATCAATACACAAGGATCTAGCCAAGATATGTTATTGCACACGAAGTATAGTCGTACACGAAGATCATGTGAGTACATGAGTATACAGGATTTCACACGATTTGTATACGAAAAGCACGAACACAAGGAGTACACGATACTCATGATAAAGTACACGAACACGAAATACCCGATGTATCTGCTAAGGGGATAACATCACACGACAAGATCCATATAGTACTAATCCGTGTTACCAACGTGTCAGCAACAAGTAAAGTAATCTATAGTAGGAAATATACTCCTAAATTGGATATGAAATGATCAGAAAATGTACTCGTCTAGTATCCTGAATATCTGAAAAGAATATACTGTCCGAGGAGTGGTGTCTGGCTCCTATAGAATAGTACAAGTCACTACATGTCCAAAATAGTAAAATAGACTGCTACAATGCATTCTACATGATATTTTGGTCAATCTAGGCTAAAGTCAACCCTTGGTCAACTCTAGTCAACTACACTAGTCAAAGTATGTCAACTAGGTCAAGTCCTAGCCCAAACAAGTCTCACTAGGCCTAACCAAGCCTAGGCTAGCACTCACACAATCACAAGACAATGTGAACCACAACAATACATAATATAAAATAGATACTATGTATAAATACATACCTTCATACATATATGCATATCTACATTACATACATATTTATATATATAGGCATATGTTACATCATGAATATTTACATAGTCACATAGATATATACAGTCATGTACATTTACATACTTTTATACATTATATATGTTAACATTCATTACAATGCATTATATTTTACTTATACCTTTGATTCATTCATATATGACATTCATTCATGCATTTATACATTCATTCATTCATGTTATCACTATATACATATTTGATTCATGTATCCACACATACATACATGGATACACAACATACATGTATACATTCATACATGCTTATATTGCATACATGTATACATATATATCATGTATACATACATACATTGCATACATGCCTACATACGTATCATATATGCATACTTGCATTCATTCATGTACATTACATACTTACATGCATCTATATATTATATACATTGTATACAACATGTAAAAATAGAAGAAGGAAAAAAAGAGAAAAACTGAAATGGAAAGGAAAGGAAGAAAAAATGTAAGAAAAAGAAATAACAGTGGACATATACATGCTTGCATCATATATTTTACATTACCATACATGCTATCATTATATATTGTATTACATTATGTATACATTATACATTTATATCTATCATTACATGTATACCTTGCATTCATATCTAGCATTCATTATATACTTTTATGCATACATTGTATATCATTCATTCATTCATGCATTGCTTACATACATTACATTGATTGCATTCCTACATGCTTGCATTCAACCATATATATACATTAATGTAAAGAGGATACATATCATATATATATCATTTCATTCATCTAACATATCATGCATTACATACTCTACATTTATTTAATATTCATACTACATAGGCTCATAGGTTACACAAAATGTCTATGTCGTATAGTCACTCTTCTACTTAAAATAAATACTATACCAATTGGGCCTTCACTAAATTCTTGGATTAAAGTATGTAGTAGTCCTTCGTGTTAGCTTTCCGAAATTTCAAACGGATCACATTTTCGTGTCCGAAAGCTCCCGAAATCGCAAAAATACCGAAACATGTTCGTCTTTCGTACAGCTGACACTCAAATAATTTTACAAAAAGTTCCAGAACGATTTTGGCTTATTAAAATATATATTGGAAAGCTAACTTTGATACAATTCTTTTAAAAAAAAGGGAGATTAAAAGGAGTTCTAAGCTAAAAGTTATGACATTTCTAAGTTGCTTTGGTTAATAAAAACGTGGATGAATATTATGACGAATTTGAGTTGTTTTGGACAAAAGAAACACATGTAGGCCAAGATACTTGGATACCAACATAGGTATCCAAATGAAACTCATTCTAACCATCCTAACTAAGATCAATCCACTCTCTAACCATTCTAAAATTGAATTTAAATATTTATTTAAACTATTAACATACAAACATACACATGGGGTGTCCTAATTAGGGATCTATCAAGTAGGACACAAGACATATCTAAAATCCTCAAGAGAGCTCCAAATGGTATCAAATTTGAATCTAAAGGGGACACATGCATGAGGATGCATCCTACGGATTCATAACTAATTTATATGCAAAGAAAATCGATTTAGAGGATGGATTTTACCTATTGGGAGTGGAATCCCAATAAAATCCTTCAGGACACGGCTCCGATACGAAGATCCCTTAAAGTGGACACTCCTCCTTGCACTTCTCTTCCAATCCTTGGTAGCACCCTTCCCTTGGAGAATGGAAATGATTGAGGGAATATTTGGTGAAGGAATGATTTGATTTGGAGATCAAATCAAAGGGAAGGCTCTCTAAAATTAGGGAAGAACAAAAGGAAAATAAAAGAGGCAAGATTGTAATAAATGAAATGAATCATTCTCCCCTAAAGGTGGCTGCCATAAAGAGTCCATTAGGGCTAATGGGAAATATTCTAATTGCCCCTCTCTAGTCTCATATGGTTAAGTCTAGACTAGGTTCAAGTTTGGGGTCAAAATGATCTAGTTTGAGTCTCTAACTTAACCATTCTAACATAATAAAATTTAGTTTAACTAACTAACTTAAATGTTGGGTTTTGTGGGCCTTGCTTAACTTAATATTGGGTCCCACCTAGAGTTTAAGCTACCCGGGTCACAATACAAGTCGGAACGAGACGAAACTCAAACCCGACTAAACAAATCCAATAAAAATAATATTAAAAATATAAAATTTTACCAAAAATATTAAAAATATAAAAAATGACCAAAATCATAATAAATCAATTTAAATATTATTAAAATAATCTAAAATTTACCAATTAATTAAAATCCTAAATAATTCAAAAGTCACAAAATAACCAAAATACCCTTAGCCTAAAAAGTTGTAAATAGTCATTCTAATCACATGGTTAGGTTCCCATGGTCATGGTAAGTCTTTAGGCTCAAAAGTTCTAGGGTTCACTAGCTAACACATCAAAATTATAATTCACCAATTTTAAATAGTATTAAATTTATTAAAAAATTTCATAAATCATAAATCCTATTATTAAATAATAAACTTTTACAAAAGTTCAAAATTACCCTCATTTTAGAAAAGTGGGTGTTAGAAGTCTACCCTCCTTAGAAAATTTCGTCCTCGAAATTAAGATGGTCGTACTTCTTCTAGAGTCTTGTCCCCAACAATCAAAGTCTCAGAACTTACCTACATCATACAATTTAAAAGTATGACATACATGGTCATGGTATACGGTGGCAGTGAAAGTCTCATCTAGGTGTACTAGTCACACTAGACCAAAACAATCATAGGGTATCAAAACACACAAGCAATCTAGGGCGCTAAACTAGAAAAGATACAGAAATAACAAATCATTAAAACTGTAAGGCAGTCTACCATCCTATATGAAAACTGGTACTTATCAGAAAATAAAATAAAGATAACTACTAATTATCTATAAAGGGGTACTATTCAAAAATAATGGCAAGAAGGAAATAATGATAAAATCTATTCTGCTTATCTGTTTAAAAGAAGGAACCATTTTGAAAGCAGAGCTATAATATCAAATCCAAGATAAGGTCTAGCAAAATCATCGATTCATTGTATTATGAAGAAACTCATAGCAAGAAGTTACACAAGGTTTATAATAACAGCTAAAGCTACCCCTAAGTTAAATAATGAGAAGCAAAATAAAACAAAAACAAATAATAATTTTTTTTGAAAGACTGAACAAAAGTAGAGAAAACATGTTCAAAAGCATTTAAGGTACAATCTGATAATCATATGCGTCTATCCAAAATCATGGTGCTCTAAATCCTCGTCATACTAGTAAGCAAGGCTACGATAATCACAGAGTCCTCGACTAAGGCACATAACTCTAGAATCATGGTATTTAAAATTTTTGCGATGCCGCTAGCTTGGCTGCGAAAACCTTAAATTCCCACACCCGAGAAATATATCCAAAATCAGACTATATGTCCACACCTTGCTAGCTAATGTGATTGTAGAAGACTAGATTCCATAACTTAGATAACCTAGCCCATATAATTTTATCTTGACAAAAATTAAATTAAATCAACAATGGATACCCAAAAATCAAATTCATTAACTAACCAAGAAAGATAAATATAAGAATCAAATTTTGAGATATTTTATAATAAAATTCTCAAGGGTCATCCCAGGAATCTCTCAAGGAATCCTAACTGTGATTGAGTACCTTCAAAAATGTATCCTAATCCTACTGCAGGCTGTAATGGTACTCTAGTTCGAATACCACTACACAAACTCGACCTGCATGGGCTACCACTAAAAATGTGTCACGACCCGCACCCTAGAATAAGGGCACGAGACGTGGGTATGTCCAGCCTACGTCGCAGTGTCGGCGGTAGAACGCTGTCCTAGGTCAAACATCTAACAATATAAAGGTACCTGTACAGTATATACACTTCGAATAGAGGTGACATAGCAAATGCAGTCTCAATCACATCTAAGGTAGAGCATAATAAAAGATAGATAAAACATAAAATCCACAAAGAGATACAGCAGATAGAAGTCTAAGTGTCTAAGATACACAAACCCAGAAAATATCTCAAATCCCAAATACAGTAATATCCATAGAGTAAATACAGCTCTAGACAACTAAAAATAAGCTATAAAAAAAACCCTAGCTAACTATACAACCTCTACTGTGTCTCCTCTAGGCTAGCAGGCAACCTCCAAGCTATCTGTAAAATTTATCAACAGGTCCAGTCAGGACAGGAGCAAGTACAGTACATCTCAACAAATCATAACAGGCTAGGAAATATAAACATGCTAGAGAGTAGATACAAAAAACTGAAGAACAACATGATGTAAAAGAGAGACTGTAAGTAAATAGCTACAATATATAGAGAACTATCAGTGACTAGTGATTCAGAGCACAAGATGGTTATATAAACGGTACGATACACAAATAATCTACAGAGGTTGTACACGAGTAATCTACTGGATTGATTACATAACCACTTCTACTCTTCTGCCCCAATCAATACACAAGGATCTAGCCAAGATATGTTATTGCATACGAAGTATAGTCGTACACAAAGATCATGTGAGCACATGAGTATACACGATTTTATACGATTTTACACGATTTGTACACGAAAAGCACGAAGAAAAGGAGTACACGATGCTCATGATAAAGTACACGAACACGAAATACCCGATGTATCCGCTAAGGGGATAACATCACACGACAAGATCCATATAGTACTAATCTGTGTTACCAACGTGTCAGCATCAAGTAAAGTAATCTAAAGCAGGAAATATACTCCTAAACAGGATATGAAATGATCAGAGAATGTACTCACATGGTATCCTGAATATCTGAAAAGAATATACTGTCCGAGGAGTGGTGTCTGGCTCCTATAGAACAGTACAAGTCACTACATGTCCAAAATAGTAAAATAGACTGCTACAATGCATTCTACATGATGTTTTGGTCAATCTAGGCTAAAGTCAACCCTTGGTCAACTTTAGTCAACTACACTAGTCAAAGTAGGTCAACTAGGTCAAGTCCTAGCCCAAACAAGTCTAACAAGTCTCACTAGGCCTAACCAAGCCTAGGCTAGACTCACACAATCACAAGGCAATGTGAACCACAACAATGCATAATATAAAATAGATACTATGTATAAATATTTACCTTCGTACATATATGCATATCCACATTACATACATATTTATATATATAGGCATATGTTACATCATGCATATTTATATAGTCACATAGATATATACATTCATGCACATTTAGGTACATACTTTTATACATTATATATGTTAAAATTCATTACAATGCATTATATTTTACTTATACCTTTGATTGATTCATTCATTCATATATGACATTCATTCATTCATTTATACATTCATTCATTCATGCTATCACTATATACATATTTGATTTATGTATCCACACATACATACATGGATACACAACATACATGTATACATTCATACATGCTTATATTGCATACATGCATACATATATATCATGTATACATACATACATTACATATATGCCTACATACGTAACATATATGCATACCTGCATTCATTCATGCACATTACATACTTATATGCATCTATATATTATATATATTGTATAGAACATGTAAAAATAGAAGAAGGAAAAAAAGGGAAAAACTGAAATAGAAAGGGAAGGAAGGAAAAATGTAAGAAAAAGAAATAACAGTGGACATATACATGCTTGCATCATATATTTTACAATACCATATATGCTATCATTATATATTGTATTACATTATGTATACATTATACATTCATATCTATCATTTCATGTATACCTTGCATTCATATCTATCATTTATTATTTACTTTCATGCCTACATTGTATATCATTCTTTCATTCATACATTTATGCATTGCTTACATACATTACACTGATTACATTTCTACATGCTTGTATTCACCCATATATATACATTAATGTAAAGAGGATACATATCATATATATATCATTTCATTCATCTAACATATCATGCATTACATACTCTATATTTATTTAATATTCATACTACATAGGCTCATAGGTTACACAAAATGTCTATGTCGTATAGTCACTCTTCTACTTAAAATTAATACTGTACCAATTGGGCCTTCACTAAATTCTAGGATTAAAGTATGTCGTAGTCCTTCGTGTTAGCTTTTCGAAACTTCAAACGGATTGCATTTTCATGTCCGGAAGCTCCCGGAATCGCAAAAATACCGAAACATGTTCGTCTTTCGTACAACTCAAACTCAAATAATTTTACAAAAAGTTCTTGAATGATTTTGACTTATTAAAATATATATTTGGAAAGCTAACTTTGATACGCTTCTTTTAAAAAAAATAGGAGGTTAAAAGGAGTTCTAAGCTAAAAGTTATGACATTTCTAAGTTCCTTTGGTTAATAAAAATGTGGATGAATATTATGATGAATTTGAGTTATTTTGGACAAAAGAAACACATGTAGGCCAAGATACTTGGTTACCAACATAGGTATCCAAATGAAACTCATTCTAACCATCCTAACTAAGATCAATCCACTCTCTAACCATTCTAAAATTGAATTTAAATATTTATTTAAACTATTAACATACAAACATACACATGGGGTGTCCTAATTTGGGATCTATCAAGTAGGACACAAGACACATATCTAAAATCCTCAAGAGAGCTCCAAATGGTCTCAAATTTGAATCTGAAGGGGACACATGCATGAGGATGGATCCTACGGATTCAAAACTAATTTATATGCAAAAAAAATTGATTTAGAGGATGGGTTTTACCTATTGGGAGTGGAATCCCAATGAAATCCTTTAGGACACGGCTCCGATACGAAGATCCCTCAAAGTGGACACTCCTCCTTGCACTTCTCTTCCAATCTTTGGTAGCACCCTTCCCTTGGAGAATGTGAATGATTGAGGAAAGATTTGGTGAAGGAATGATTTGATTTGGAGATCAAATCAAAGGGAAGGCAAGATTGTAATGAATGAAATAAATCATTCTCCCCTAAAGGTGACTGCCATAAAGAGTCCATTAGGGCTAATAGAAAATGTCCTAATTGTCCCTCTCTAGTCTCATATGGTTATGTCTAGACTAGGTTCAAGTTTGGGGTCAAAATGATCTAGTTTGAGTCTCTAACTTAACCATTCTAACATAATAAAAATTAGTTTAACTAACTAACTTAAGTGTTGGGTTTTGTGGGTCATGCTTAACTTAATATTGGGTCCCATCTAGAGTTTAAGCTACCCGGGTCACAATACAAATCGGAACGAGACGAAACTCAAACCCGACTAAACAAATCCAATAAAAACAATATTAAAAATATAAAATTTTCCCAAAAATATTAAAATATAAAATATGACCAAAATCATAATAAATCAATTTAAATATTATTAAAATAATCTAAAATTCACCAATTAATTAAAATCCTAAATAATTTAAAAATAAAAAAATGACCAAAATACTCTTAGCCTAAAAAGTTGTAAATAGTCATTCTAATCACATGGTTAGGTCCCTATGGTCATGGTTAGTCTCTAGGCTCAAAAGTTCTAGGGTTTACTAGCTAACACATTAAAATTATAATTCACCAATTTTAAATAGTATAAATTAATTAAAAATTCTTATAAATCATAAATCCTATTATTAAATAATAAACTTTTACAAAAGTTCAAAATTATCCTCATTTTAGATAAGTGGATGTTACACGGGTACAAGAATTCAGATGGCAGATGTATAAAATCTGCATGGATCTGGCAAGCCTTGCACTTTTTTGTATAATCAACTGTATCTACGACCATTATAGGCCAGTAATAACCCATCCGACGAAGACGATCTTGTAATTTCGGGCCAGGTTGGTGAGCCCCATAAGTACCGTCATGAGCTTCACGTAAGGCTTCTTTGGCTTCTGTATTTGACAGGCATCTTAGTTGTAGCCCATCGTAGGATCGCCGATATAACATTTTTGTCTCTATATCGTAGAAGAATCTGAGGGAGCGTCTTCTGATTGAGGTAGCTTCCTTCACATTCTCTGGCAGAATTCCATAGACCGCAAAGTCGATGAGCGGGCGTCTCCAGTCTTGTATGTCGTTGGTTATCTGGGCGGAGCAACTCATACCCAGTCGAAGATTGTTCCTGGGGTAGACCAGTTCATGGCCTATTATGTCAACTAGATGATAAGTGTTATTCGGGAGTGCCAAGGAAGCGGTGAGACCTGCCAGGACATCGACTTCGATATTTTGAAGCCTAGGAACGTGCTCTATAAAGAACCCTTCCAAGGTTGTAATGATGGCAATTACTGTCTGATAATAGGGAATTAGGTCCTCGTTGCGAAACTCGTATGAACCCCGGATCTGGTTAACAACCAACTGCGAGTCACCATATGCTTCCAGGTACCTGATCACCACTTCTTTCACGAGTTAGAGTCGAATGACTAGAGCGTTATATTCGGCTACGTTGTTCGAGAAGGGTTCTGTAAGAGAATACGCTCGATTGACTACTAGTTCGGAGGGAAAAATTATTGCCACCCCGACTCCAGCGACGATATCACCTTGTGGTCTCGTTCTTGAAGCACCGTCAAAGAACGTGTGACAAATAGCATCGTACGAAGTCATATTCGAGACGACGATTTCATCAAAAAAATTTCATAAATTTTGGCTGTTTCTGAGCCTGGATGGGCTGCTAAGAAGTCAGCAAGGGCTTAACCTTTGATAGCCATCTGCAGAACAAAGACCATGTCATATGGAGATAACAGTATCGCCTAGGTGGCTAGACGAGAACTGAGTGTGCCTGGCATGGTCATGAGAACCCTGAGGGGATTAACTCGTGAAACAATATGGATGGTCTGCCCTATCACATAGTGCCATATTTTTTGAATGGCGAACACTAGGGCAAGGTACTCCTTCTCCACGACAGTATACCTATATTCTGGTCCGACTATCATTCGACTGAGATAGTAAATGGCTTGTTCCTGTCCCGCATCATTATTCTGTGCTAACAGAACACCGAGGGAGTGTTCCATCGCCCGTACATAGAGCAGGAAGGGCTTTCCGGCGACCGGAGCTACCGGAACAGGCAGATTCACCAGGTACTCCTTAATATCATCAAAGGCACGCTGACTTTCCTCGCTCCATACAAAAGAGACACCTTTCCTCATGAGTTGAGTGAAGGGTTGGCATTGCCCTGAGAGGTTAGATATAAACCTCCTGATATAAGCTAGTCTTCCCGCGGAGTTCACGAAGATTCTTTGGTGGATTCAGTTCTAGGATTGCTTTTGTTTTGTCAGGATCTATGTGAATGTCCCAAGAAGTAATGACAAATCCTAAGAACTTTCCGCTGTACACCCCCAGAAAAGACTTGGTAGGATTCATCTTCAGGTTGTGTGCCCGCATGAGGTCGAACACTGTTCTTAAATCATATAAATGATCATTTTTGGTGCAGCTCTTGACGACGATGTCGTCTACATAATACTCCACCAACTTGTGCAAATGATCTCTGAAGATGACACTCATGGCCCGTTAATATGTACCACCGACGTTCTTCAGGCCAAAGGGCATGACCGTATACGCCGATCGGCGTTCAGAATGATGTATGCTTCTCATCATCAGGAGCCATCTTGATTTGATTGTACCCTGAAAAGCTATCCGTAAAGGACATGCGCTTGAAGCCACACGTATATCGATCATTATATCGGTGATCGGAAGAGAAAATTCATCCTTGGGGCATACCGTATTCAGATTGAGGAAGTCGATGCAGGTTCGAATTTTCTCGTTCTTCTTGATGACTGGCACTACGTTGGCTACCCAGTCTGGGTGCTGCTCTTCACGGATGAAACTGCTAGCTATAAGCTTGTTCAATTCTGTCTCGATAGAATTTATAATTTCTGGACGAAAACGACGCTGTTGTTGCTTGACTGGTTTTGCGTCCGGATAAATGTTGAGCTTATGGAGTGTAATATCGGGGTTTAGCCCTGGCATGTCTTCATAGCACCAGGCAAAGACGTCGATGTATTCTCTGACGAGTTGTAACAACGACTCCCATTTGTCGTCTGTCAGACTTTTACTGATAAAGATTGGCTTTGGAGAGGATTCATTGCCGTGGTTAACTTGCATAACCTCATCTTCAGTGGAAGGATCACGAAGTTCAAAGCATTTCTTCTATTGTGCATCTAATTGCTGGACCCACGGCTCCAACTCAAGTGGTTCAAGTAGGTCTTCGTCTTCTTCTTCGAAATCGGCGGATATCATATTGGCAGATAATATCTGTCTGAATACATCTCCAATACTGCTATCAGAGTCGTAAATGGGTGACTCGGACGAATGAGAGTGCCGCTCGCATTCTTTGTCAGAACTTTCGGGCGTTGTTGGTGGAGTAACGTACCTGAGGCCGCGTCTAGATCTACGATAATGATCCTAAGGCTTCCCTGTCGGTGCCGGCGGCTATAGAGGCAGTCACCAACCACTGCCATAATTCAGACCCGGGGTAGCCTCCATGTCGTATCCCTGCTTTTGTATGAAGTACTTGGCTTGAAGACTATACAAGTAGAGCGGTAGTCTTCCAGTGTCGGGTCCGAGGTCGGACTCTGGTGGCGTAAAAGATTGAGGACCTTCTTTTCGGCCAAAGATGATTGTGTGATCCCATCCTCTTCTGTCTGGAACCAGAAAGTAAGCGCCTTTTATGGGAGCAAGTCAATTCGGGGTACAGACGGTTGTCACCTGTGTGTGCAGGCTCACGTCTAGACAGTCCCGTGCGGCATACGTTAGATTAGGCTTATCATACTCAGAATAGTCTAACGGCAGCCTCTTATTGATGAAATAAGGAATTTTATCCACCGGGATTACATCATCAGGAGAGGGGCTATCCGCCTGTGTAACCACGTATTAGGCGAGTTCCTCGTCCTCTTTGGCTACCCTCTGCGATCCCAAAGGTTAGGATGCTATCTTGGGCAACTTGACCACCAGGGTCAAACTTAAAATATTGGCTTGCTTGAGTATGTCAGATCGACATTTAGCGGCCGGCTCATCTTGGGAAGACGGGTGACAATTAGCTCGGCAAGGGATTCTGTGTCTTCCCTTGGTCTTCGGATGGATTTTGATAACTAAATCACCATCGGCCCTATGATGGGCTTTGGTTCTTGACTTTGGGAGTTGGATCTTCACTGGTTCCAACTGCGTAACTTGAACGAGAGAAGCAGGCGCCTCTTTATGCAAGGTTACGACAAGGGGTGCGGCTTTGCCTGGTTTACGAGTCTGGAGGTGAATTATCAAGGGTTCCTCTGACCCAGTGATGGTCTCCAGTTTGTTGATGATGTATTTCTTGGATTTTTTATATAAACAAGCCTCTGAAGAATAATAAGACTCAACTCCTTTAAAGGGATCGATGTCGGCGAATTTGGTCCTCACGAAGCCGTCTGTTGACATATTTGAAGCACTTGTGGAGGGTAGATGGCACGATCATATAGTCATATATCCACTGACGCCCCAAGAGGATGTTGTAGGAGGTGTCTGCATTTATGACGTAGCAGGTAACTTTCGACTTCAGGTCACCAATCTGGCACTTCAACTGGATCTTTCCTAGGTGATAGCTTCTTCCTAAGTTAAAACCGCTAATGGCAGTGTTGGTCGCCGCTAGCCGATGTATAGGGATGCCAAGAAGTTGGAGCAGGCTTTTCTGGATGATGCTTATTGACGAGCCAGGGTCGATATGCATCCGATCCAGTTTGATGTCGTCTATGTACCCAGTATAGTACAAGGGATGATCATGCAAATTGGACTTGATCAATATGTCCTGCGGAGTAAATACGATATTGGACATTGCATCTGCGCTATCGTCTCCCTGTAGATCTGCTGGCGGGTCTTCCCCTGGATGCTTGACCTGAGCTAAGTAGGCATCAGCATTCTGGAGTGCCTCGCTTAATACGACATGAAGATCCTTGGAGAGCCTTAGAAGCTCGTATAGTGACAACTTTGCTGGCATATTAGCCAATAGTGCTAATATGTCGAAGTTGTAAGGTTTCTCCAGTCCCTGAGGTATATCATTACGGAGTGGCCTGTCGAAGCGGGTCTTCCTTGTCTTGGACTTATCCGCCAGTGGAGGCTGAGATGGCCTTGGAACATCAGAGGGAGGCAACATTGCTGGCTGAGGATCTTCGGCTGGACTATCCCGTACGGGCTGGACTTGTGCTCTAGACCGGGTAACAACATCTGCAGCTTTTTCAGCTTCAGCTAAAATTGTGTGGCAGGCTCTAGACTTGCTGCCCTTATTCTTGTTGGTAGGAGACGACACCCCCTGGGTAACTTCGGGCATCAAGTCTGGATGCACCCATATGATCTCTCCTCGTGATGTGGTAAGAGGTACCAGTCCAGATGTCTGGTTCCGGACGGGTGGAAGATTAGTAACCTCCATTGTTGCCCGGGGGACAGGTATTACCCCGTCTGGAATACTTGTCGGAGGAAAGTTACCGAACTAAATAGATACTATATTCGCCGCCACGGTAACCTCTTCAAAATCTATCGACAGAGCTTTTGAGTCGATAAGACTTTGAATGTACCGCTTCAATTAGAAGCAATTATGAGTGGCATGATGGACATAGCAGTAGAAGTGATAGTATTTTGGATCCTCCATTTTTGCTGCTCGGGGCTTACGTCTTGGTGGGGGGAGCTGGATCCTACCCCCTTTCAGGAGTATATCGAAGATAGGTTTGACATGACTATCTTCAAATGAGTAGTTGATCTTGGGCCACGAACCTTCCGCCTATTTTTGTTTAGGCTTCTGAGTCACATCAGTGACCATGGCCTGCTTGCCCTTGTTGTCCCGGTTAGTGGTGGCACCACTGTTGCTGTTACTGGAGGTGGGCCCAGGACGTCTGTCCTTATCTTTTCCATCTGGGATGTGTAATCCCAACTGGCGAGTCTTCTTCAATTTTCCTTCCACGTTGGTAGTACTTATGATGAAGGTCGTCCAATCTCTGAACTGATCGTCACCCATCCAGAGGCTAATTGCAGGGAGCAGCTTCTTCTGGCAGATTTCAATCAAGGAGCTCTCGGGATTGCCTTGGGGCAACCGTATTACAGTTTGGTAGAACCGCTCGATGAAGTTCCTTGTGAGCTCCTTCTCTCCCTGAACGACGTCCATGAGAGATGACATCGTCACATCATGCCCTAATTCGTAGAATCTCTCCAGGAATATGTGCTTGAAGCCGTCAAAAAAGTGAATACAGTTGTCATGAAGGTTACGGTACCAGTCGAACGCGATCCCCTCCAATGCTCCGATGAATAGTCGCGTGAGGATGGCGTCACTATGCGACAAGTGGTCGGTTGTGACTTCAAAGTAGGTCATGTACCGACTAGCAGAGGTATTCCCATCATAAGAATGTCGAAATATCATCTTCCTACGACTCGAAAGGGGTGCTACCGCATGTGCAGGAAGCCACATTTTAAAATCCCTAAGTTTCTACTATATTTTTATCGATTTTGGTACTGATTTAAAATTTTTGTATTGTACGTCGCGTAGTCATATTGTACGTTGTGCGCCAACGACATATTTCGTAATTGCTCGTCGAGTACGAATATGGACAAGCGTACATATTTTTAGAAAAATATTTTAATTTTAATTTTTATAGTTCAAAATAATTTATATAATAAATACTTTGCTATCATACAAGAATTGCTAAGTTTGTTCTTTTCATATTAAAGGCCCTTCAACTACTAATAATAAATATTATTTTTATTGTATACTAGAAAAATATATTTATATAAATATTATTTGTGCATACATATATCATAATTATTTATTACCTTATTTTTCAATAAATAGTGTAATTTTCAAAATTATTATTATTAGTATTTTTGGAAAACATATTTTTGAAATATTTGTGACAATTTAAATTTTGATTTGATTCCATGGATACATTTAAATAGTAAACTAATATCCATATTTGAAATTGATTTGATTTTAAACTAAAAGAATTTAATTAGATTTAATTGGATTTAGATTTGGATTGGATTTGATTGATTTTAATTAATACATGAATTATCTACTTTGGGTTTTAAATAAATCCTAATCCTATCCAAATGGGAATTTCCACATCCTATAAATAGGCAGGTACTCCTCTATTATTTCTCCACAAGCCAAAATTATTCCACAAATATTTCTACCACAAACGTGCCGTGCACCGTGTTAGTGTTCATCCAGATTCTTATTCCATATTTTACAGACACATTAGTTTTTGTCGGACAAACCCCGACAAATCAACCTAACCCTAAACCTATTGCTGCCTCCGACAACCACCTGTCGTCCTAGCCAAAACCACCTCCGACACCCGAACCCAGCAACATCATCTACGTCGTGGCCATCATCTCCACCACAGCCCCACCACGTGCTCGACCAACACCGACCGAACCTCGGCAGAACACACACACCACCACCGGAAGAAACCGCCACCGCCAACCGCGGATGCGGGGACCTAACCCCTGACTCCACCCTGGCCACCTTGTCGGGAGGCCACCGCCCGACTACGTCTCCTGCGACCACCCCGGCGTCCCAGCCATCGTCACCCCCGGCCTCGAGCCGCACAGCCCCTGCCGACAACTCCCCGCTACTCCAGCCATCTCATCCTCCTTGCTTGACTCTCCAACCCTGCCACCGTCGGCGTTCTGACAGCCCCGCCAAACCCTACCACCACCGCCACCATATCCACACACCCGGATACATAAAAAAAGAAAAAAAAGAAATAAATAAAAATACACACACACCCACCACCGCCACCTTACCTCCGGCTCGCCGGCCACCGAAAAAACCCCAAAACCCCTCGCGATCGGCGACCACCGCTACAAACCCACAATACGTACCTCGTCGGCCGCCAAGACCAGCGCCTCCGCCGTGGTGTGACCGCTGGAGCACCCAGCGAGACAACGTCATGGCATGTGAGCCTCCGCTGCTGCGTTGCTCGTGCGCCACCGACGTTACACGCCCGTCCTCGAGCCCAGCGCTAGCGCCGACGAGCTCCGACCGTCTGTGCCACTTCCGACGGTGCCTTCCCCCTTCTCCGACCTCTTTTTGCCCTCTATCCTCCATAGAACCGCCAGCGCCGCCGCAAACACCGCCCGTGCGGGAAACCCTCTTCCGACGAGCCGCCTGAGCGCTCCACCCCGATCCTCGCCCACTCTCTCGGCCTCACTCCCCGAGCTCCGCCGCTTCAAACCCTCTCCGCCTCCGTGCCCTAGCCACCCGCTCCGTCGGCCGAGTCCGCTCACCGAGCTCAGCCGCTCTCCTCGCCGACCCTTTTCTCTCCGCCGCCTGGCCGAGAAATCCTCCACCGCGTGCGCCTTCCGATGACACTCTCTTCCGTGCCCTAGTCGCCTCTCCGCGCCAGCTGACTCCACCGACGTCCGCCGGAGCTTCCCCGTTTTCCTTCTCTCTCACCTCTTTCTCTCTCGTCCCCTCTTTTGTGTACTGGTTCATTAATTTTTTATTTATTATTATTATTATTTTTGTTTATTGTTTGCTATAGTGTATTTCAATTAGTAGCTTAAATCATTAAATCATTAAATTATTATTATTATTATTATTATTATTATTATTTTCTTTTTCTTTTTTTCTCTTTTTGTTTGATAGGTATTTGTTTACAGGGAACAAACGAGTGGAACAGTATATTTTATTATTCATTTTGTTGAGGATGGGATAGATACTGTTATATTTATTATTAGTATATATTGTATTTAAAATGATATATATATATATATATATATATATATATATATATATATATATATATATATATATATATATATATATTTGAAATTATTTAGTAATACACCATTCATTATTATTATTTTATTATATTTTAGTGTGAATTATCGGAAGTTATTATTGTCAAACTTCTAAAAAAATTTTGACCAAAATTTAGGGCTTAACCCTAAAACGATTTTTCGATGTTTTCAAAGGTATTTATTTAAAAATATTTTGATTTGGTAAAATTATAGTTTCCAAATAAATAAGTATTTTACAAAATAGTTATCTAAATTTTTGGTAAAACATAGTTTCAAGCTATTATAAGTATTTTCTAAGAGTTATTAATATTTATTTCTCTTCGAATCAATCTTTGTCCATGACTAGTCATATTCCTATCTTCTTGCAATCTCGAACCTAACTATATTGTTCCTAGATATTTCAAATATTCGGGACCCAATGACAAGATCTGTACCACCAAATGAGATCGTCTTGCGTAGTTGTGACATCGAAGGCAGATTTCGTGCCAACTTGATCATTGCAGTACACCCGGCGTCCTACCAAGCAAGACACCTTGCCATTTGTTGTTTATTTATTCTAGCTCATATTTCATGCATTATTTATTTTCTTTTTGTAAAATAAACTGTGATACATGGCATAACCTGTTAGAACTTACTGTTCATTTATGTTTCCTGCTATGTATTATTTTCTTACACATTAAACCTAGATTTAAGGGACCACCTTTGTGTGTTGCATTCATGGCCTTGACATGTTGTACCACGAAGTTGTGTGTCGTATGTAAAACACGAACATGCGTGATTGGCTGGCCACCAGTACGTACAAGCCGTGCGATAGGAATAACCGCTAGTAGAGGTTGCATGCTAGTTTGACTTAGCGGTTATAGTAGTTTTGTGTTGTGGATACAACACAGTAGGCATTGGGTGGGGAGGGCAATTCCTTAGCGTATGCGCTTCGATGCACTTCCCTTGTGACCCGGACTCTCCGCTGGAGTTACGGGGTTGATGACCCATGATTACTGACGGCCACTGACGATTCTGCAGAACGTCATGCTCTTACTGATGGGGCCTCTGGTGCCCAAGGGGGGACTATGCCGATCCTATTCAGCCAGGTTCTATGCGTAGGAAGGATTGTTCTTAACTACATTTCACTTAGAACGGTTAGGCTACCTTATCCGTTAGGTACGAGTACTTTTGGTTTGGGTACTTGTATCTGACCGTGGCTTGGAACAATAACTTGTCGCTGATTAGTTCGTCACATCTTGTCCTTGTTTGGTTATAGGTATGACTTACTACTTCGATGAGAATGTATTGAACCTTGTTGGGATTCGGATACCATATTGGATTCATAGCATGGAAAGATACATCACCATGAATTAGTTTACCATCTCCTGTCCTTGTTTGGTTGGGGGGATGGTACGCTCGTTCAATAGGTGTGTATTGGATCATGTTATAATTTAATTGACTTATTTATTTGAGCAATATTTATTCAGTTTATATGGCATGATATTATGTGTCTTGTTACGTCCCTCTGAGGACCTGGTTATCTCTCCAGGTGTGTGCTCTTATCTTTCGCAGGTGTTCTAGCTCTAGCCGTGATCCTCGCTATTTCTTCGAGGATGATTGCGCTTGGATCGTCTTCGCTTTGCTCGCCAAAAAAATTATTTTTTTTCTCATGTATTTTTCCTTTACTTGTTGATAGTGGATTTGTCTCCGCCCAACATATTGTATCAAGACAATTTTTATCATTATATAATATCTTTTATTCATTTATTTTGTGTAGATGAGATTAGTTCTGGTTCTACTGCATTTTACAGCTTACATATATTTATTATACGGCTGGCATGTCTACGTTCCTAGTCCTACGTATTTTGGGACTGGGGTGTTACATGTTTTTATGGTGGCCCATGCAGGTCAAGATAAATTGTTTGGTTACTTTACCGTACCAAGCAAGCATGCAAATAGGATTAAAAGTCTAGGATCTCATCCACACACTTGACCTCTTTTCTCGATTCGATCGACTCATCATTGCATCTTGCTTGATTCCTTCCATCATTATTCCTATCTTCCCTTCGTGCTTGCTAGTGATTGACCCTACTAGTTAGATGTCCCAAACACCCTTAGCTTAATTCTTTAAGTTGGGTAGAATACCCCACAACCTGATACACCCTTGACCATTAAGGGAATACCAATAGTATTATCTAGACCATAGAGACTAGAGGAACTTAACCTATTTGGTCAACCAAGCCTTGGGCAATAAAACCATAGAATGATTGTATAGGAATAAACAAGACTTAGATTCTTATGACACTTAGACTATTCATAATTATTTTTATTCATCTACCATCGTGCCTATATTTTTACTATATAAACTAATGATGCTAATGTAGCCTAGTTTTTGCAAGCTAAATTCTTTATCAAGCTTGTTCAAGACATATGTTAATTGGGTCGCTCCCACTAACATATTGTCTAAACAGAACCGGTGCATGATGGTCTGATCAACCGAGTGCATTTTGGTTCGCTTTTATCTATCGTTCTACGTGGATGGGGACATAGCTAAACTTGCCCTTTAGAATTCCATCCACGACTGCCTTAACAATTCTTTGAAATTACTCGATCGTTTTTGAATCACGTATTCATATTCGATAACGCCTCCTTCGAATTCTATATTGCTTTCGCCTTCACCTATTTTAGAAGGACTAAGGCGTTATACTAAAACTTCTTCTAGCGTTCCTAATGACTATGACCATTCTCACTCGATGTTGCTATATTTTCATCCTAAACTACTCGACCCTTCCCTCGACCCTAAATCTACAAGCTTGACTTTCTAATCATTTGAATTTAAGAAGTGATTACAATCGTCTCTTAATTGTTTTCCATAAATAAATTCACTTTATTTATTGTGTTTCTGGAAAAATACAACTGTAGGAATCCGATCTAGAAGACGATCGCTTTATCCCTTAGACGATGCGAAGAAGAAAAGCTCTCAAAAATTCGACAGCAATTTAGATATCTGTGTATCTGTACAATGAATGAGAAAAGAACTCTATTTATAGAGTCAAAAATAACTGAAAAGATAACTGTCTTCACAACCTGTGCATAGTTGAAAATCACGCAGGATTTAACATATGCAAGGTTATGGGCAGTTACTGGACGTGGCCTGTAACTGTTGGACACATGGCAATCGTGCATGAGTCGTGTGCAAGTTACAGGACACACAGGTGAGAGATCGGTGGCATGGCTGCCACGGACTCCAATTTGATAAAATCCACGCAGGCTTGTTGAGGACAAAATCCACGCAGACTAGGGGCAGAAAGCTTCAGAATCCACGCAGACTTGGGGCAGAAAGCTTCAAAATACACGCAAGCTTGAGACAGAAAGCTCTAAAATACACGCAAGCTTGAGACAGAAAGCTCAAAATTCACGCATACTTGAGGAAGGAACATAGAAGTTCAAAATACACACAGACTTGAGTCAGAACTGCCAGCTGTCTTGATTCGACGTACCTCGACTGACACAAAATCTCTGACATTGATTGCCTTGTCAGTCGCATTAAATGACAATAAGCTCTTTTGGTACGCCAACTTGATGAAGGCTGAGTCTTGTTGAAGAAGATTTCAAAAGTCACGCAATAGTCGGCTGTGATCTCTCGAGTTCCGTACATACGCGGCATACGAGGAGACATTCTTTGACTGCCGTGCTGTCAGTCATAATGACACTCTGACAAATGATGAGCTGTCACTGCGTATATTTGAAGAAATAGTCTGGTAGAACCCAGCGTAACTTTTAAACATTGTCTTGATCAACTCAGCATAACTTTTAGACTTTGTCCTGATCAACTCAGCGTGACTTTTATTTTTTAGGCCTACAAAACCCCCTTCAAAGTTTTCGAAAAATGATAAATTATTTCGAAATACTTTGAAATCGAGATGATAAAATGAATTTAGTCATGCTGAGATGACTTTAAAGAGAGATTTACTCCGAAATGATTGGACTGTTGGGATTCTGTGCGGTTAGGATCCCATGCAAAGCTCCTAAATCAAGGCAAATAATGATGTTGCCGTTTGGAATTCTTCATGAGCCTATAAATAAGCCATAAATCACTTCTTTCCTTCTTTACTTGCTTTAGAGAGAGAAAAATCCACAGAAGAGAAACTTTATCTTCCCCGACAAACTTCATCTTTCCCGACTTCTTCTTCCCCTTCTCAGCAGCAATGGCTCCTAAGAAAACCGACGCTCAGGCCAAGGGGAAAGCTCCTGCGACTTCCTTGCGTGCCACCACCGACAGACTTCCTCGACGCGAAGTCACGCATCCTCCTATGCAGCGTAAGTGATGGATGGGGATACGAACTGTTGAAGATGACTTAATGAAGATGACTTTGATGAAGATGAACTCCACATAGAAATCTTAGGATCTTAAGACAAATAATGAACTTTAGAAATATATCCCCCTTCTTAGGGCAAAGGATATTAATAAAGTATGCCCCCTCTTTAGGGTTGGCCATACTTCACATCTTCGTGTTTACGAAGCTCTATGTTTCACGAAATGAGCATGGCTCTCATGACTCTGCGTAATTTTTTATGTAATGGCAGGGATATCAATGTTTGAATTATTCACGCAGCTTTCATGACTCTGCGTGATTTTTCACATGTTGGCAGAGATGTCAATGTTGAATTATTCACGCAGCTTTCACGACTCTGCATGATTTTTCACATGTTGGCAGAGATGTCAATGTTGAATTATTCACGCAGCTTCTGAGAGTCATCCTCTGGATAGATTAGTCTTGATCTGTCAGCGTATTTTTGTCATTTTTACTTAAATGTGATTCTGGCAATGATGCATGTCTTTCATTCTAAACTGTCTAGACTTTGCGTGAATTAATCACCTGCGTGAATAAATCATTCAGCGTGTCTTGATAGTATATCTGTCTGAAGTCTGCGTGACTTATGAAATTTCCTTCGAATACTGCTATACACGCATAAGGCTCGTAGACATAGATTTTATTAAAACACATCTGACCTTGTCTTTTTTTATTTTCTGTAGTGAACATCCGAAGTGAAGGGGCAGATTATGAAGGGCACTTGAGTTTTTCATTTAAACATGATTTATCTCATGTGCAATTTCCTCAGTTTGACCTTCCAGAAGCCAGACTGTCGTTGTTGACAAATCAAGACCATACAACTCTGCTCTGTCTGATGAATGGTCAACCCTTTCAGAGTCTTTATTTGGTATCCCACAAGAAACCAGCATTTCTGTTCGGGGATGCCATAGCACAGAAGTCACAACCAAAGGGCATCAGAGAGAAGGTCTGCTTCTATTTCGAAGGTGATACAAGACAGCCCATGTACTGGCCGAAGGTTTCTAGTGGTTTATCTATCATGAGATTCATGCATGCCAGCTATCCCAGAAAGATGTCCTGGCACTTAACAGAATATCAGCAGGCAAAGGTGAGCCATATCATTTACAGGAAGGAGGGATTCTTTAGTTCCCCAGAGAATCATGTATCCGTGTTTCGAGGTTTGAAGCCGGGATGTGTACCACCCGAAGACTCATCAATATTGATGCCATTCAGGATGCCTGTTTTCATAAATGAATTCATGGCAAATGAGAATGCATTCTACTCCACTGATTCGACGCCGAGGATGAACGGTTTAATGAATCAGGAGAACGTGAGGTGGAGGACTTTGGTCCATTGGGCTTTGGAGAAGTTTGAGAGTGAGCTGAAGAAGATAAACCTTTATGACGCAATTGTCAATTCATCCTACGGTTTCAGACCTAACCCCTTTCTGTTCCTGGCTTTGGTTGAGAGGTATAACCACAGGACGGGGACATTTATGACTCCCAAAGGAGAGATGGGCTTTGCCCTTCATGAGATGGAATACATCTCGCATCTGCCTTCAGGCACACTACCGTATGAAGAGTATGTGCCTACGACAGAAGAGCTGATCTTTCTGTCGGAGAAGAATCTGGAGATGGTGCACCTGTTTGAAGAGATGATGTGCCATTTCGGCACATGTACTCTGTATTACAATAGTACTAAAGAAGAAACCGGCAACCACATCCGGAAGTGGATGTCTTATCTTTTCATGAACCGTAAAAAGGATGAGAAAAAGATAAACGAGAAGAGATGGTACCAAATTAACTCTTTCAAGCCTCTCTCTGAGAGTGAAATCATTTATCTACTAGAGAAGTATGACTGCAAGGATTTCACGATCGATGAAGACTGGTATGAGTTTAAAGCTGGAACCACCTTCAGCTCGTATGTGAGACAGAGTGGAAAGACTCTGTCAAGGAACGGTCATTTAGCCGGATTCCTATCTCTTTGGTTAAGAAGATTCGTCGTTCCTGGCTCCAGCTCTCTGGACAGAATTTATAGAGGCGTGATTTTTGCAGCAGTGCGCCTTATATATGGTTATAAGATAGACTTATTATCAGCGATGACCTGTAGGCTGAACGCAGGTCTTCGAAATTTTGTAACCAATATGCTATCTAATCAGAGGAGGATGACCGATGAATTCCAGAGAATAGAGATGCCCTTTACATATCTATATGGTTGGCTTCTTCTCCATCACGACGGTCTGATACCTCCGGGAGCAGGAGGGAGTGGCAGTCTCTTTTTGGAGAAGTACTCCGGAGAAACTTTCTGGATGGTTCACACTCTTCCAGAATGCAGAAATATTCTGAATCGAGCGTCACATTGGTCCATTCAATGTGTCCCTCCACCACTGGGTTATGAAAGCATGCCCTTGAATATGATAGACGGAGATAAAGGAAACAGACTAGATGATGTAGCCTTTCAGTGGTTGCAGAGAATTCGGCCCTCTCATCTGGTATACCGTCATGAAAAAATGACGTATCTGGAGCCGTACTTACCGAGCCGATTTGTCAGGCAATTCAGATATGACCAACTTCACGTTGGGAATGCCACCACCTGCCTTTCTGCTCGTGGAGGGCTTATTGACGGAGCTCGGGCCTGGAGATACTTCGCGGCTAGAGATACAAAAGCTGTATTCTCTATGCCCAATCCTTTATCCAACATGGGGACGAAGATGCTTTACACATATGCTCGCTTCTATGTTTCGTCAAGCACCTTCATGCCGAGTTTCCATCTGAAGACTTTTGTTGCGGAAGATGATCCAGCTCCATCAAAGAGGTCGAAGAAGAAGATTGTTATTCAACGATTTTCTCCGGAACCTGAAGATGAGACAGCGGAGGTTGAGCCCCTATATGACTTATTTCAAGAGCAAAATTTTCCCGATGAAGTTCTTCCTCCCATATTTGTATCCCTTTCTAGGAGGAAGCGAAGTGATGAATCTGAGACAGTCTCCAAAAAGAGTACTAAGTCTCAGACATCTAAGAAGAAAAAGAAAGGGGTCTCAGTAACTGCCACTTCATCTTTAGGTGGTATCTCAGTTGACTAAGTTGACGCCGCCGATAAAGACGAAGATACAGATGAAGACGATGCTCCTTTGATAACAAGGAGGTCGAGAGGCAGGTACGTCAAGAAGACCGTCGGCAAAATGAAGGGCAATGAACTCCTGGAAATGATTATGAGTGGAGGGGTCTTGCCAGAGATCAATGAAACGGCTTCCACTGAAAAAACAGAATCTGATTATGTTCATCTTCCAGCAACTTCAGCTGAACGGACTGAGGTAGAGTCCACTCGAGCTCAGGAAACGACTGCTCCGACAACAAGTGGAGTAGCTACTGAACCCTCAGAGATGAGGATGATCCCTTTTGAGCATGGGACAGAGGGCATCATCCAGGCATTGGATGACCAGATTGAATATTCTGAAGAAGAACCAGCTCCGGCAGAAGTTATGGAACAACCGGAAGTTCCAGAAACTCAGGTTGAAGAAAACATTTCTTTGGCCAGAGGCGATGAAGACGTGCCAACGTCCGAGCTATCAACTGCTGATGATTTATTGAAGAATGTTTGTAAAGACATCATTCTTCGAACTGATATTCCAAAAAAGACTGAACCGGCAGTCAATACTGAGCTTGATATCATTACTGTTCCTGAGATTCATCCATCTCAAGGAATAGATGAGGATGTGAACATCATGGACTCCGGATCAGAGACTCATCCTGAAGCTGGGGATAAAAAAGAGTCTGAAGAAGAAGAAGAAACTGAAGAAGGAGAGGATTGGCACGCTGGCACTTCTACTTATTATGATGAAGATAAAGTCAGAGGGAACAGAATGGAACTCAGCTCCGAACCTGCTCAGTCTCCGGACAACGCTCCGGCGCCCAGTAATTCTGGAGCTGGAAGCAGTCACATGAAGCAGGTGTCGGACACCATCATGGACCGGCTACGAGAAGACGCAAGACTCCCTCAATATATAGAATATGAACCTCAGCCTGGTAGAATTTTATTCCAAATTCTGTTTCTACTATTTCTTTTTTTTTCTTTAGATGCTGATTATTTTTTTTGACTAGTAGGAACTGCTGCAGCAATGAGTTCAACTCATGCTCCACTTGTCCAGACTGATGCTGATGAAGGGAGCTCGCACTTGCCAACTTCTCCAGCGGCGCATACCTCCGTTCCCAGGATAGAAAACATACAAGCTTCTTCTTCAATAATGACAGCGACTCCTGGGTTCGAGACGGGACTGGCAAGGACTCTGGGGATGTATTCAGATATCATCTATTCATATCTGGATACATACTCCAAGCGTTTCTTGAAAGATGAAGCTATGCCCTTCTCTGAGCTTCGAACGATGGTCAATTTCCCGCTCCAAGCACTGCGACATGCTGGCTGCGAATCTCAATGTATCTTCTTCGAACATCTCCTGGATGAACTAGAGATAACCTTCCAAAAATACTGGGAAACTAAGAAGGAAGATATTCAATCTTTAACTGTGGCTGAGATCAGTCAATTGGATCATGAAGCCCAGTCCTAGCAAGTTGCATTAGAAGAATTTCTCGCTTTTTCATCTGAGAAATTAGTAGAAAAGGGTGCAGAAATATCAGCTACTCGTCAGAGAGTAGAACTTCTGGCAAAGGATGAAATATCAAAAGCTGAAGAGCTTAAGAAGTTGAAAGAGGAGCTAGCTCGTCTTCAGGAGCGAATTGCCTCCATGGAAAAAGAACGAGCTGAAGTCGTCACTGCTCGTATATCAGAAGCTGAACGCTATCAACTTCTTCAACAAGAGCGAGAGCAAATACAGGCAGAGCAAATTGAAGAAGTTAACCATCGCCAGCAAGCTATTATTGTTTTTGATGAACAAAATGTCGCAGTCGAAGTGGCAGGAAGAGTTCGCAAAGCTCATGATGAGAAAATGAGCATTGTACTTGATCGTATTAAGGAGCTAATAACTCCTAATAAATAGATCTTTTATATTTTCATTTGTAATCAATATTTTGATTTTGAATGAAGACAAATGAGAACTTTTGATCTGATTTTTGACTTTGTTGTTTTGATAATGAAGAAAATATGTTCAGAGGTAAATAATACATGACACATTTTAATAGAATAGAATATACAAATGAATTTTGTAATTCAATCAGATGATATTAAACCAGAGATGATCTTAGTTTAATACTGATTAGAAAAAATAGAATTCAGACATAAAAATATCTTCGAACTCAATTTTTCATGAAAAAGACTAGATATCATTTTCATAAATATGATACTGACGTGTATGATGAACGATGATGAATCGTTAATGTATATGGGATGAACGGGAAAACTGACAAATGATGGAATGAACGGATAAACCGTCAAAAATGGATGATAATGAACGGATGAACTGTCAGATGATGATGAATGAACGGGTGAACCGTCGAGTGGTAATAAATGAACGGATGAACCGTCAGATAATAATGAACGGGCGAACCGTTGGGTGATAATAAATGAACGGATGAACCGTCAGAAGATAATGAACGGGCGAACCGTCGGGTGGTAATAAATGAACGGATGAACCGTCAGAATAAATATAATGAACGGACGAACCGTCAGGTGATAATGAACGGATGAACCGTCGAATGAATGTGTCGCTTCATTGTTTAAGGAATCTTTGTATATAAATAGAACAGAAGTCTGATAGGAATGAGCACTTCTACTCTTCACATAAAAAATGTCGTCTGAAGAAGCATCTAAGAAGGCTGAAATCGCCCCGAAGGCTCAGAAGGGCACTGAAGAACGCCCTGCCGATCCAGTTCAGCCGAAGGAGGTAGAAGCAGGCGAAGGTTCGTCTGCACCCAAGCCACCACGAGACATCCTGGACTTTCTGCTTGAACCGGAAAGGACTGAAGAAGAAGAAGCCATGAGGATGGCTGCTTGCAAGTTCCTCGTGGGTTCCAGTAAGGAAGTTCTCAGCTCCTTTGCTGATCGTGTTTTCGAGAAGGACGGCAGCGATCCGCGTCCAAATATAGAGAAAGATGATAGTGATCTTCCTTAATATCATGTACTATCATCCATGATGAAATAAAATTTGAATTTTATTTATAGACTTGAACTTGTCTGATGATTTACAAGCATTTATATTTATACATAATACTTTTTAAGGAATTTGCCATTAATAGGCATCATAGCAATTCGACCATCCAGTTCTGAGAGTTGATAAGCTCCATTTGAGAAGACTCGGCTCACAACATAGGGACCTTTCCACTTTGCGTCGAATTTGCCTTTGCTCATATGAGTCATAGTCATAGGACGTCTGACTGTTAGAACAAGTTCTCCTTTTTGATATGCTCGAACTCTGACTTTCTTGTTAAAAGCTCTTGAGATTCTAGCTTGATAGAATTCGATATTCTGTTGAGCAGATAATCGCTTTTCATCCAGAGCTTCTAATTCCTGAAGTCGAAGACGATCATTATTCTCGGTGGTAAGTTCATTAGCGATTGCTATCCTTAAAGAAGAAATTTGAATCTCTAATAGAAGAACAGCTTCGCATCCGTACACCAGAGAGAAAGGTGTACATTTAGTAGCATTACGAACTGTAGTGCGGTAAGCCCACAAACATTCACCAAGTTTCTCACTCCAATTACGTTTGTTGGTAGAAACAAACTTCTTTAAGAGTTTGATGATGGTTTTGTTGAAAGCTTCTGCTAATCCGTTAGCTGCCGGATTATATGCGGTAGAAGCCATATTGTTGATCCGATGATCGTCGCAGAATCGAGTAAACTTCTGGCTGACGAACTGTGGTCCATTATCATGAATAATGCGTCGAGGAACACCAAATCTGTAGATGACATGGTGTTTGATAAAGCTGATGACATTGGAATTTTTGACTTCAGATAAAGGAATGGCTTCGGCCCATTTGGAGAAATAATCGGTTATTGCGAGAATAAACCGATGACCTTTTGATGACGGCGGATTGATCGGGCCGATAATGTCCATGCTCCAAGCTTCGAAGGGCCATGATGCTACCATTGGATGTAGGAATTCTGAGGGTTGATGAATAAAATCCGCATAGATTTGACAAGCTTTACACTTTCTCGTATATTCGATAGCATCTGATACCATAGTGGGCCAATAATAACCCATATGTCGAATACGGTCTTGAAGTTTTGGTCTAGGCTGATGTGCTCCACAAATTCCATCATGTGCTTCGCGAATAATTTATTGAGCCTCATCACCGGCAATACATCGAAGAAGTAAACCATCATAAGCTCGACGATATAAGGTTTTTGTAGTATGATTATAATAGAATCTGAGTGATCGTCATCTGATAGATGCTGCCTCACTCGGATTATCTGGAAGGATATCATACAATACGAAATCTAAGAAAGGAAGTCTCCAATCTTTATCTGTATTCTGAATCTCAGCCAAACTACTGAAGGTGAATTCCATACTAGAATCAGATGAAGATGATAATGATTTACGACTTAATCCAAATCCTCTTGTTGTATTGACATCATGAGATGTTGATTCTTCAGTGTCAACTGGAAGTCCTAGAGTTAGGTTGTTTTCAAGATGAAATAATTCTCGATTGTAAACAACAATCATTTGTTGCCGTCTAATCGGAATAGCCAATACTACCGTGAGATTAGCAAGAGCATCAGCTTCTGTGTTACATGTTCGCCTAACATGCTCGATGAAGAATTCTTCAAATGAAGAAGCCATAGATATAGCCGATCTATGATAAGGAACCAGATCTTGATGGTGAACTTCATAAGTTCCCCTTATCTGATTGACAATGAGTTTAGAGTCTCCATACGCCTCCAAATGTTGAATATTCAGATGTTTAGCGAGCTGAAGACCAATGAGTAATGTATTATACTCAGCAACGTTGTTTGAACATGGCTGATCGAGAGAATAAGCTCTTTGGATAGCAAGACCTTCTGGTGATACAAGAACAATTCCAACTCCAGCAACAATGTCACCATTAGGACCTATTCTTGAAGCTCCGTCAAAGAATAGACGCCAAGTAGAATCTTCTTCATCAATTTGGTTTGAATCTAGGACTTCATCTGGGATTTTATCATAAAGTTTTGAATTTTTTGGAATTGAATGAGCAGCCAGAAAATTAGCTAAAGCTTGTCCTTTGACCGATTTCTGAGGGATATAGTACATATCATACTGAGCAAGTAAGATTCCCCAGTTAGCCAATCGAGAATTTAAAACACTTGGTTTCTTCATCATGACTCGTATATGATTGATCCTGGAAATGACATGAATGGTCTGGCCAATGATATAATGTCGTGTCTTTTGAACAGCGAACATCAGGGCTAGACATTCTTTTTCGACCGGTGAATATCGAGGTTCAGCTCCGGTCATAGTACGACTGAGATAGTAAATGGCTTGTTCATGACCATTTTTATTCTTTTGAGCGAGCAATGCACCCAATGAATGACTCATTGCTCGGGTATATAGGAGAAACGGTATTCCTGAGACATGAGGTACCAATACTGGAGGGCTCATCAGATATTGTTTTAGATCATCGAATGCTTTCTGACATTCATCATTTCAGATAAAAGAAACACCTTTCTTCATAAGTTTATTGAATGGTCTGCAGCGTCCTGAAAGATTAGAGATGAATCTCCTGATATAAGCGATCCTTCCTTGAAATCCTCGTAGCTCTTTTAAGGTGCGTGGAGGACGCATCTCTTGCATGGCTTTGATCTTCTCGGGATCCACATGTATACCTTTCGAGGTAATGACGAAGCCGAGAAATTTGCCACTAGAGACGCCTAAGAAGGACTTAGTAGGGTTCATCTTTAATTGATGCTTACGCATTAGATCAAAAATAGTTTTCAAATCTTGGATGTGATCCTCTTTTTGTCGACTTTTGACTGCGATGTCATCAACGTAGCATTCGACTGTTTTTCGTAAATGTTCACGAAATATAGTGCTCATGGCTCGTTGATAAGTTGCTCCTGCATTCTTGAGACCGAATGGCATAACTGTATAGCAGTATGTACCGATCGGCGTTCTGAAAGAAGTATGTTTCTCGTCATCTGGAAACATTTAAATCTGATTGTACCCAGAATACCCGTCCATGAATGACATCTGTTCAAATCCATAGGTATTATCGATCATAACATCAGTAATTGATAGAGGAAATTCGTCTTTAGGACATGCCGCATTGAGATCGCGGTAGTCTATGCATACTCTGATCTTGCCAGTCTTTTTAAGGACAGGAACTATATTAGCCACCCAATCGGAATGTTGTTCCTCTCTAATAAACCCAGAGGCCATGAGTTTATTCACTTCAGCTTCAATTGCATCCATAATGTCTGGACGAAATCGTCGCTGTTGTTGTTTGACCGATTTAGCATTCGGCATGATATTGAGTTTATGAGTTGCGATTTGTGGATCAAGTCCTGGCATATCTTCATAACTCCAAGCGAAGACATCGATGTATTCACGAATAAGTTTGATCATGTCTTGCTTATCAGTTTCTGAAAGACTTTTACTAATGAATATTGGTTTGGGGGATCCCTCTTCAGCAACATCTATTTGAACAAGTTTGTCTTCAGTCGGAGGTTCTTTTTGCTCGAATCGGAACTCCCATTGATTATCTAACCTTTGGGCCCATTGTTCTGATTCAGGTGAGATTTCAAACTCGTCTTCGTTTTCATCATTTTCTTCAGAACTGTCAATGGAGACCATGTTGGAAGACAGAATATTGTAGTGGAAGTTACCGATACTTGTATCAGAATCCCAAGAGGTAGTACTAGAAGAATCAGATCTCTTATCTTCGTCAGATTCGGGATCTTCATGGATAGTATTGATAAAGGGAGTAGGAGCAATATAACCTAATTCGCATTTTGTCCTCCCATATTTCAGAGGAGGAATCCGAACAGGCATTTTTCTTCCTTGTCCATTATTGAGGCCAGTTCTGAAGTCATAGCCCATATTTTTAATGATGTCTTTAGATTGCTGACTATAACGACGTAGTTGTAATATTCCAGTATCATCGTTTTTGTCATCATCTTCTAAATCGGAAGGATTCTGGGGTCCTTTGTAGAAAAATATTGGAATATCTCCTGGCTTTCTACTAGGAACCAGAAAGTATGAAGTTTGTACTGATTCTAGGGATACATCTGTATAAAAAGTCTGTACAACTCCTATGGTTATTGTTCTCAAGTCATCTAACAATTGCAAATAACTATGAACATGATTACACACATCAATATACTGCAAAGATGGAGACTTTTCATTAAATTTAAAAGTAGTAGTATTTACATTGGAAGAAGGCTGAGCCTTAGAAATCTTAGCCAAATCAATGACTAAAGGGGGAGAAGAAGAACGAGAGGAAGTTTTGTTTCGATTAAGATCGATAACAAATGCCTCAAAAGATGTGAGCTCCCTTGAAGCCTGAGATGGAAGAGTAGTCCGCCCTCTAACAGGGATTACCAGAGTATCCTGTTTTATATGTGAAGACACAGGAACTGTAGTACGCCCACTGACAGGGATGATCAGTGTATCTTGAGTAGGTGACTGAGGTAATGGAGAGATCCGTCCGCTCACTGGAATAATGAAAGAACCTTCTCCAGAGGGTTTAGGAGATTGTTGCTGAGTAGTTCGACCTTTAATAGGAATTATCAAGGTCTCACTTTGCGGATCCTCTTTCTCCATAGCTTGTATCACCCTTGTATACTCTTCTTTGTACATCCGGGAATCATTGAAATAAGCTTCAACCCCATGGAAAGGATTTATATCAACAACTTCCTTTTGTACTTTTCTATTGCTGTCAATGTATTTAAAACACTGATGAAGAGTAGAAGGCACCACATTATTTTCATGAAGAAAGGGCCTTCCCAGAAGAAGATTATAAGATCCCACGATCTCAATCACATAGAAAGTGACTTTGGATCTGAAATCGCCTATCTGAAGTTTCAGATGAATCTTTCCCAAAGGTTCGCTTCGGCTTTGATTGAATCCCAAGATAATAGTTGGAAAGCTTGTGAAAAGGAATTTTTAGTTCATCCAACAGACTCTTTGGCATTATACTTATAGCAGACCCTGGATCAATGAGGATACGATCTATCTTCATCGTATCGATATAATCGGTGTAGTAGAGAGGCCGATCATGTCGATTATTCTCTAGTAGCATGTCGTCTTGTGTAAAGGTGATATTTGGGATAATCTCCAATACACTGTTGCAATGTAAGCAAGTGGCAGGTTCTTCATCTGGCTTCTTTAATTGTGCAAGACAGGAGTCGGCCTGTAGAAGTGCCTCACTTAACGTCTTTCGAGTTTCTTTAGAAAGACGTAGAAGTTTAAAGAGGGACATTCTAGCTGGAGTATTAGCAAGTTGGGCTAGAATGTCAAAGTTATAAGGCTTCTGAAGCCCAAGAGGAGGGGACTTCTTGATTGGTTTATCAAATCGAGCCTGTTGTTTGCCTTTCTCAAGAGCTGTGGGCTTGGAAGGAGTAGGTACAACCGGTGTAGTTGAAGGAACATGTGTAGTGGATGATTCTTTCTCAAGAGGAACATCAGGAGCATCTTTGTCAGCAGGAGGGATATCAGGAGTATCCTCAGGACTCTTGGAATAATCCTTTAGATAAGGTTTCCCTGTTCTAGTAGCACCAGCAAGTGCTTCTTCTTTATCTTTTGGTTCTGTGTCGGGAGTAGATCCGAAAGAAGTCATATGACATGACTTAATTTTCCCAACCTTCTTAGATTTTTGGGAAGTAGTCTTTTGAAGAGGAGGAGATTCAAAATCTGCCACCAGATCAGGATGAATCCATATGATTTCTCCTGTTTCCATAGTGATTGGTACTAATCCTTCAGACTATGGAGGAGGAATATTCACTATTTCAAGAGTTGCTTTGGGAATAGGAACGATCCCGCTTTCAAGGAGTTGAGGAGGGAAATCTCCAAATTGCATAGAGACAACGTTGGAGGTGACAGTCTTCTCTTTCGGAGTAAGAGTGATAGCTCCAGATTTAATCATTTCCTGGATCTTTCCTTTCAGTACATAACATGTACGAACTGTGTGACCCAACATTCTGTGGTATGGACAGTATTTAGGATGATCCGTCTTACCAGCTTCATCAGGTTTCTTGATTTCAGGTAATTATATTTTATTACCTTTCAGCAAATATTCAAAGATACTAAGGACATCATCTTCATCAAAAGAGTATTCTTCTTTGGGGTGAGATGCTCTTGGTTGTTGAGTCGTAGAGGCAGGAGGAGTTTGAACAGTTGATGCATCTTTACTCTGAAGATTAACTTCAAGGGTTTCTTTTCCTTTGCGAGTATTGGATTTAGCATTATTGTTAGTACTTTGACCTGTTTCTTTAGGAGTTATCTGCACTCCTAAACCTTTGAAAGTTTCAGCACTAATTTCTGCGGCTTTGGCACTAACTATGAAGGAAGGCCAATCTTGAAATTGAGTAGATTCTGTCCATATGCTGATAATTGGCAACAAATTTGATTTGCATGTGTCGATGGTGACAGCATCAGGAGTTCCAAGAGGCATCTTCAGAGCTTCTCTTCGAAATCGTTCAATGAATTCCTCTGTAGTTTCATTATTTTTCTGCTTGATTCTTATAAGAGCAGACATAGTCATGTCATTGAGCCCTTCATAGAACCGTTCAAGAAACATTTGTTTGAAACCGGCAAATGAGGTAATACACCAATCCGGGAGACTTCTATACCATTCATAAGCCGTTCCTTTGAGACATTCGACAAACACCCGAGTAAGGAGGGCGTCACTTGGTTGCAGCTGGTCAATCATCACTTCAAAGTGATTAATAAATTGACCCGAAGAAGTGGTTCCATCATAGAATGAGATAGTAGGAGGCTTGTATTTAGGAGGATACGATACTTGCTTCCATTCTATTGGATAAGGTTGCTTGATGCCTAACCTTTGTAAACCATCTTTCTGTTTGAATGCCTCAAATTGAGTTCGGAGATTTCTCAATTCTTTAGTGACAACTCCGGAAGATTGTGGAGTTGTAAATTGTAGAGAATAGTTGGGAGGAAGAACAGCATTATAAGCACTACCCCCAGCTCCCGAGTGACTAGGAACTGGTTGAGCTTGCCCAGGAGTAGTGGATTGTACTGCTGAAGGAACATGTACTGGGCTTACATCAGTGTTAATTGGTATGGCTTCTGGTACAGTCTGTCGATTTTGCAGCTGGGTTGCCATGAGTTCATACATCGACTTCATAGTATCAGACATAGATTTCATTTGCTGTTCCAAAGAAGCAATTCTTTGGTCTTGAGGAGTCAAGGAAGAAGAAGGTTCATCAGTATTCCCATCGACCATATAAGTCGTGACTGTACGAGGGATTATTGATGAACTGGTGGATGTTGTCTGTTCTGAATCATTACTGTGTATCAAAGTCATTTGTAGGAGAATTACCTCCAGTAGGCAGAGGTGGGAAGTTAGATTCTCCAAGAAATTCAGAATCCTCTTCAGAAATCAAAGTCCTTTGATTAGAAGCCATGACCCTTGCTCTGGTGCCTCTGTATACTCCATCTGGACTTTCAGTTCTACCTCTAGAATCCCGAGAGGTCATGTTGATAGAAGCAAAAAGAGGTTCATCTTCATCAGGCATAGGTTCACACTGAATCCGATTGAAGACAGATTGTCGTTTAGCTTGACATCTGCATTGCATCATGACTCTTGGCTGGAAGTCACATTCATGATCAGCATGGTCATGATCCATTGATTGACATCCGTATTGAATTATGACTTTTGGCTGGAAGTCACATTCAACATGGACATGATCCATTGACACAGAATTATTCCTTCTCTTCTGTTGAAGATGTTCTCGTAAATCTGCCTGTGAATATTGAGGTACATCAGAGAACATTCTTTGTGTATTTTTAAGAATATATTTCTGGTTCTTGGGTTTTGATGGCTTTTGATTATAAGAGAGTGATTAATCTGAGTCACATAATTTCTAGCATACTCTGCATCTGGATCTCTTGCTTTTGCTCCCGATTGGTATAGTTTTTTGACATCAGAAGTGCTCCCTAAACGGGTTTGATTAAGTTTTGCTCTTAGATCAGTTGGAGATAACACATTGGTTTTTGAAACTTGGAGTTTTCCTTCCATTGATCTGGATATTTGAAGAGAAGGAAGAGTTGAACCATCCCCTTGATTAGGAGTTGGTAGCAGACCCTCTTTTATAGACAAATTCTGTGCCCAATTCAAAGAAGTCGTAGAAGAAGACATTAAGAAATGTTTCTTCTTAGACTTATTCAAGTTTTGAGACAGAATGTCCAGAAGGAAGAGTAGTCAAAAGACCATCTCCTTTTCTTTGACTAACACAACTGTCAGTCAAATCTGTTCCTGAAGTAAACACTACAGGAGCAGAAGAAACAACTAAAGAGTTATTTCTTTTCGAAGGGACTTTATGAGCCATTTGTGGAGGAGTTCTAGCAAGATCACCCCCAGTTCTAGTAGATCTTGGCAAAGAAGAAGAGATAGCTAAAGAGCTATTCTTCTTAGAGTATGCTGGTGACAATTTGGCTAAGGAGCCAGTATTGTCAGCGTATAAAGTCTTGGCTAAAGAGCCAGATTTTGGTACGCACGCTGAGTCAGAGAGAATTGACTTGTTGGATGATGTATGCGGAATACACGCTAAAACAGGCTTGATTAAAGAACCAGTGCTGTTAGCGTGACTTTTGAATTTAGAAATACACGCTAGAACAGATTTGGCTAAGGAGCCAGTGCTGTCTGCGTGACTATTGGGATTGAGATTGCACGCTGGAACAGGCTTGGCTAAGGAGCCAGTGCTGTCAGCGTGACTTTTGACTTTGAGATTGCACGCTGGAACAGGCTTGGCTATGGAGCCAGTGCTGCCAGCGTGACTTTTGACTGCTGTCGTCTTCGAGCACACAAGAGCGTGCGTGCTTACAATAGAGTCCTTGCCAGTATTAGGAGTAGACAGATCGTCTCTTCGACTTGGAAGTGGTGATGGAGGCTGAAGTGGGCTTGCCACCCTTAGCCCGCTGTATTTCTTCGTAGACGAGTTGATCGAATTGGATCGATATCACCTTCTTCGTCGAGCCGACTGACGAAGTATCGCATTGAGTTGTTGCCATCTCAGAAGAGGAGATGGTTTTCCCAAGTAGAGTCGCCAATTTGTTTTCCATAAATAAATTCACTTTATTTATTGTGTTTCTAAGAAAATTCAACTGTAGGAATCCGATCTAGAAGACGATCGCTTTATCCCTTAGACGATGTGAAGAAGAAAAGCTCTCAAAAATTCGACAGCAATTTAGATATCTGTGTATCTGTAAAATGAATGAGAAAAGAACTCTATTTATAGAGTCAAAAATAACTGAAAAGATAACTGTCTTCACAACCTGTGCATAGTTGAAAATCACGCAGGATTTAACATATGCAAGGTTATGGGCAGTTACTGGACGTGGCCTGTAACTGTTGGACACATGGCAATCGTGCATGAGTCGTGTGCAAGTTACAGGACACGCAGGTGAGAGATCGGTGGCATGGCTGCCACGGACTCCAATTTGATGAAATCCATGCTGGCTTGTTGAGGACGAAATCCACGCAGACTAGGGGCAGAAAGCTTTAAAATCCACGCAGACTTGGGGCAGAAAGCTTCAAAATACACGCAAGCTTGAGACAGAAAGCTCCAAAATACACGCAAGCTTGAGACAGAAAGCTCAAAATTCACGCATACTTGAGGAAGGAACATAGAAGTTCAAAATACACGTAGACTTGAGTCAGAACTGCCAGCTGTCTTGATTCGACGTGCCTCGACTGACACAAAATCTCTGACATTGATTGCCTTGTCAGTCGCATTAAATGACAATAAGCTCTTTTGGTACGCCAACTTGATGAAGGCTGAGTCTTGTTGAAGAAGATTTCGAAAGTCACGCAATAGTCGGCTGTGATCTCTCGAGTTCCGTGCATACGCGGCATACGAGGAGACATTCGTTGACTGTCGTGCTGTCAGTCATAATGACACTCTGACAAATGATGAGTTGTCTCTGTGTATATTTGAAGAAATAGTCTGGTAGAACCCAGCGTAACTTTTAAACATTGTCTTGATCAACTCAGCATGACATTTAGACTTTGTCCTGATCAACTCAGCGTGACTTTCATTTTTTAGGCCTACATTAATCATATCCTCAACCTAGACTACGACTATATAAACTTCTTTAAGGAACCCTTCTATCTACCGTTGTGCCTTCTCACCCCCTACGAATTCTTAATTTCGAGGATGAAATTCTTTTAAGTTGGGTAGGATGTAAAACCCCTAAATTTCTATTATATTTTTATCGATTTTGGTACTGATTTAAAATTTTTGTATTATACGTCGCGTTGTCGTATTGTACGTTGTGCGCCAACGACGTATTTCGTAATTGCTCGTCGAGTACGAATATGGACGAGCGTACATATTTTTAGAAAAATATTTTAATTTTAATTTTTATAGTTCAAAATAATTTATATAATAAATACTTTGCTACCATACAAGAATTGCTAAGTTTGTTCTTTTCATTTTAAAGGCCCTTCAACTACTAATAATAAATAATATTTTTATTGTATACTAGAAAAATATATTTATATAAATATTATTTGTGCATACATATATCATAATTATTTATTACCTTATTTTTAAATAAATAGTGTAATTTTCGAAATTATTATTATTAGTATTTTTGGAAAACATATTTTCAAAATATTTGTGACAATTTAAATTTTGATTTGATTCCATGGATACATTTAAATAGTAAACTAATATCTATATTTGAAATTGATTTGATTTTAAACTAAAAGAATTAATTAGATTTAATTGGATTTAGATTTGGATTGGATTTGATTGATTTTAATTAATACATGAATTATCTACTTTGGGTTTTAAATAAATCATAATCCTATCCAAATGGGAATTCACACATCCTATAAATAGGCAGGTACTCCTCCATTATTTCTCTATAAGACAAAATTATTCTACAAATATTTCTACCATAAACGTGCCGTGCACCGTGTCAGTATCCATCCAGATTCTTATTCCATATTTTACAGACACATTGGTTTTTGTCGGACAAACCCCGATAAATCATTCTAACCCTAAACCTATTGCTGCCCCCGACAACCACCTGTCGTCCTAGCCAAAACCACCTCCGACACCCGAACCCGGCAACATCATCCACGTTGTGGCCATCATCTCCCCCACAGCCCCACCACGCGCTCGACCAACACCGACCGAACCTCGGCAGAACACACACACACCACCACCGGAAGAAACCGCCACCGCCAACCGCGAATGCGGGGACCCAACCCCTGACTCCACCCCGGCCACCTTGCCGGGAGGCCACCGCCCGACTACGTCTCCTGCGACCACCCCGGCGTCCCAGCCATCATCACCTCCGGCCTCGAGCCGCACAGCCCCTGCCAAAACTCTCCGCTACTCCGGCCATCTCCTCCTCCTTGCCCGACTCCCCAACCCTGCCATCGTCGGCGTTCCGACAGCCCCGCCAAACCCTACCACCACCGCCACCAAATCCACACACCCGGATAAATAGAAAAAGAAAAAATAAATAAATAAAAACACACACACCCACCACCGCCACCTTACCTCCGGTTCGCCGGCCACCGGAAAAACCCCAAAACCCCTGGCGATCGGCGACCACCGCTACAAACCCATAACACGTACCTCGACGGCCGCCAAGACTAGCGCCTCCGTCGTGGTGTGACCGCTGGAGCACCCAGCGAGCCAACGTCGTAGCATGTGAGCCTCCGCTGCTGCGTTGCTCGTGCGCCACCGGCGTTACATGCCCGTCCTCGAGCCCAGCGCTAGCGCCGACGAGCTCCGGCCGTCTGTGCCACTTTCGACGGCGCCTTCCCCCTTCTTCGACCTCTTTCCCGCCGCCTATCCTCCCTAGAACCGCCAGCGCCGCCGCAAACACCGCCCGCGCACGAAACCCTCTTCCGACGAGCCGTCTGAGCGCTCCACCCCGATCCTCGCCCACTCTCTCGGCCTCACTCCCCGAGCTCCGTCTCTTCAAACCCTCTCCGCCTCCGCGCCCTAGCCACCCGCTCCGCCGGCCGAGTCCGCTCACCGAGCTCAGCCGCTCTCCTCGTCGACCCTTTTTTCTCTGCCATCTGGCCGAGAAATCCTCCGCCGCGCGTGCCTTCCGATGACACTCTGTTCCGCGCCCTAGTCGCCTCGCCGCGCCAGCCGACTCCACCGACGTCCGCCGGAGCTTTCCCTTTTTCCTTCTCTCTCACCTCTTTCTCTCTCGCCCCCTCTTTTGTGTACTGGTTCATTAATTTTTTATTATTATTATTATTATTTTTGTTTATTGTTTGATGTAGTGTGTTTCAATTAGTAGCTTAAATCATTATTTTATTATTATTATTATTATTTTTATTATTATTTTATTTTTCTTTTTTTTCTCTTTTTGTTTGATAGGTATTTGTTTACAGGGAACAAACAAGTGGAACAGTATATTTTATTATTCATTTTGTTGAGGATGGGATAGATACTGTTATATTTATTATTAGTATATATTGTATTTAAAATGATATATATATATATATATATATATATATAAATATTTGAAATTATTTAGTAATACACCATTCATTATTATTATTTTATTATATTTTAATATGAATTATCGGAAGTTATTTTTGTCAAACTTCTAAAAAAAAAAATGACCAAAATTTAGGGCTTAACCCTAAAAAGATTTTTCGATGTTTTCAAAGGTATTTATTTAAAAATATTTTGATTTGGTAAAATTATAGTTTCCAAATAAATAAGTGTAACGCCCCAGTCCCAAAATACGTAGGACTAGGTACATCGACATGCCAGCTGTATACATACGAAGTATACTCCAATATATGGAAACCTCGTATGAATACATAAGCTGTAAAATACAGTAGAACCATAATAACTAAATCTCATCCACTAGATAAATAATCGATATAAAAGCAACTTTGAATTCGTCATGTACTCAATAGTTGGGCGGAGACAAAGTCCACTACCAACCAAATTAAACATGGAAAAATATACAAGGAAAGAATTTAGCAAGCGAGAGCAATGACGAGTCCAAGAGCAATCACCACGAAGGGAGGAATGGCCTTAGCTAGAGCACCTGCAAGAAATCACGAAACACACACCTGGCGAGATAACCAGGTCCTCAGAGGGACGTAACAAGATACATCAACATGCCATATAAATACTGAATATAAAATATGCCACAATCAAAGAAAGTGACAAGACACAATAAGGTAATCCATCCATACTAAAGTGAACATGCAATTTGAGAAACAATCCTTCGACACATGAGCCATGGCTGTAAATGGGATCGGCATAGTCCCGATATAGGGCACCAGGGGCCTACGTCCATAACGTCCGAAGATCGTCAGAGGGCATCATGTGCAAGGGGCTACGTCCATAACGCTCTGGATAACGTCAGAGGGCACCTGGAGCCTGCGTCTCCGGCGGAGCGCACAGGTAATAAGGAAAGTGCATAGAAGCCCATACGTCAGGTAATGTTCTCCCCACCCAATGTACCTGTCAAGTCGCATCTACGACCATGTACCTTTACTAACTGCTAAGTCTTCTAACACGCCTCTATTAGCAGTTAGTCCTAACGCATGCACATGGGGGATCAGCCCACGCACAAGAACCTCTACATGCTACTCATCTCACACATCCTCGTGGTACGACTGTGTCAAAGTATATGCAATACACTACAACGGTAGTCTCTTAACTCTAAGTCCATATGCAAACAAAGGATAATAACAAAGTATATCTAATATCACTGTGCAGACAATAAATCAAGAACTATAAGAACTAAAAATAAAGAACAGTGATATGTAATAAAATGCAACTGAATATAAACAGTATAATGGCAAGGTATCTTGCCTGCGGGTGGTGCGAGAAGCAGCAAAATCCAATAATCAGAATCGTCAACACGAAAGTCAAAATCCACAAGAAGCTCCCGATGCTGAAACAAACATCACAAACGAGTTTGGAATAAAAGATATACCTAGGAAACGCCTGTCCAAAAGTTAAATTCTGGAACAGGGGCAAAATCGTAATTTCGGGTCAAAACGATGTCCACCGTTGGACTCGCTTTGCACCGAAATGTGCGCCAGAACCTACGGTCTCTAAAGTTGTTAAATTACATGTCTACGGATTTGTTTTGATGAGACGAACCCAACGGTATGTCCAATTTTGGATTCCGGTGGGCTGTGCACAAAATCGTCCGTTGAGTGGGATTGTGGGCCCGCCAAAATAGCGTTCCGATCAACGGTCTCAGAATCGGACCAAACTTGGCTCACAGCACCAGAAAAATAATTCGAGTCCATTGGCACAAGTTTTATTGCGATATGATGAGTGTGCACAAAGTTGTGAATTAATTTGCAAAGGGTCGATACGGGGTATCCCGACGGATACGCACTGATTTTGTCGCGCACATGCAACAAAATTAGGTTCCGTCAGTTCCCACACGTCGAAAACATCCATACGCGCCTTTCGATGCATATAGTGCGCGACCACGTCGCCCGGTTTGTCGGGACAGACGTCGTATCGGGGTGTTTCTCTACTTTTTGAAAACAGAATTTACAGTTTTTCAGAAAACTTTAACAACGTGTAACTTTCTACATACTAGATGAAAAATGAATCCAAAAGGTGCGTTACAATCTCGGTTAGGTTGTCTTTGACTGCATTCAATTAGTTTTTATGAAAGCTTAATGGACAACAAGAAAAGTGGCCGACGAGTTGGTGTTTCAAAACAGTTTTTTTAATATTCAGAAAAGTGGGTTTTTCTCCAACTTCGTCTCGCGTTTTCGAGCAAGTTGGATGTCCATGTCAAAATCCATTTGCAAGATCTCGAAGAGGGTCAAGTCTACTTTCCAGAACATTTTACGGATCGAAAATCGGAGTTACGAGCAAAAAGTTACGTCGTAGGGAAGTAGGGTACCTTGAGTGGAAAAACTGCTCCGTGGATGACGAGGGGCTGACTTCCGATGCTCTGTTCGTCGTCCACACAACTCCGTTGCTGGTGAAACGAACTCATAGGCGAAGAGGGTATGTTCAGCCCCAACTTTCGTTTTGGAAGTTTAGGGTTTTGAGGCTTGTAGAAAGAGTTATATATATATATCAAGTTGGTCAAAAAAACCTAATATAATATTATTACTAATACCCCCCTAAAGTCTTTCCACAGGTTGCCAACCCCTAATGCTGTGCATGGATGGGGGGGGGGGGGGGGGGGGCGCCCACTTAAGTAGGCGGCTGTACTTTGGTTTATTTTTTTTTCCTTTTCTTTTCTTTTCTTTTCCTTTTCCTTTTTCTTTTCTTTTTCTTTTCTTTTCTTTTCCTTTTCCTTTTTCTTTTCTTTTTCTTTTATAGATAAAACTATATATATTCAAAAATTATTTAAATACAAATAACATTTTAAACATCACATAACCACATATTTAATATATTTAAATATATTTACATATATATATATATATAAATTCATCTTAAAATAAATCTATCTCAATAATAATAATAATAATATCTAAATAGAATGAACATATTTTAATCTCCATGAAATAACTTAAATTACAATAAAATAATAATAATCGTCCCAATGGGTGAACCTTACCGCTCACCCATGTGTGGGTCCAAAAATCATACCATCTTGTAAAACATTATTTTATTAATAAAATATAAATTTTGTACCGAAAGTCAATAAATATTCAACAAGTCTCAAAATACTAAAAAAATATTTGTACACACATGAAATGTTCCTACATGGCCATCTTTGTCACCCCACATGCTCACATGGGCTGAACTTTTGTTTGGGCCCTGTTCGGGCTGAATTGGCCATACCGGGTCATAAAAAATAAAACCATAAATTGTATAAACTCATTTTTTAAGTCTAATAAAATAATAAAAAAATTTATTAAAAAAAATAGGGGTTTTACATCCTACCCAACTTACAAGAATTTCGTCCTCGAAATTTATGATTAATAGGGTATATAGGGTTGAGGGATAGGAAGAGCTCGTCAATACCAAAATGCAACTAAATTTTAGAGGAGGCGATAAAACGACGTTCAATACCACCATGCCGTAGAAAACTGTAGAGTCGATATATACAAAAATATATCATGGTTATAGGATTGAATAAGGATCGCTAGTGATGGAAACAAACTTTTGAATATCCAATTTAGAAGAACAGTAGGGAAATGAGTAAACCAACTAACATAAATTAGACATTTGGGAGATGTGGTTCTTAGAGAGAAACTGGAGACTAATCGCCTCGATTGAGAGTTTGATTTAAGTGAATGATTAGAATCATTCTCGAGTGCTCAAGAACATTTGGAAGGGCATGATAATAATTCTAGGATCAAGAATGAGAAGTAGTTAAAGGCGAGGATATAGCCACATGAGTCGGTTGGTGGCTATCTACATTTGTGTATAATTAACCGATTGGGCAACCAAAGATGATACCTTGAGTCTATCTAGCAAGTACAGTGCCTTGTCTTTCCAAAATAAATGAAAGACAAGAACTACAAGGGTTTCAAAGACGGTGTTATATATTGAGTACGAATTGCGGGGTTCATAGACGGCAAAAATAATTCAAACGAGAATTGCCAAGGCTGTCGCGGATGAGACTCTAAGGCAAGTTTACTATGTCTCCATCCACGTAGAATAATATGTGATAAGCGAACCAAAGTACAATAGGTTGATCAGACCATCATGCACCGGTTCTGATTAGACAATATGTTAGTGGGTGCACCCAATAAAATATGACATGATCAAGCTTGGAAAAAAAAAATAAGCTTGCAAAACTGAAGCTACCTTAGCAGCATAAGATTGTCAAAATATGAGCAAGGAAGGTACTGATGAAGGAATTTAAAATAGTCCAAGATCTTTTAAAATCAAGGCTCGTCCGAAGTTTGGGCCAATACAGTTGTCCCAGTATTTCTTCATCTATGGCTGGGTAGACTTGATAAGGTAGGATCCTCTGAATCTATAGTCTAAGTGAATTTACCAATGTGGTTCACAAGAAAAAAAATGTTTGTTAGGTGGTGAGGTATTCTACCCAACTTACAAGAGTTAAACTAATAGTATCATAGGACAATGGGTCAAGCAATCAAGATAAGTACAAATTTACACATTTAAGGAACTAAGTAGATCAAAATTCACCTATCGGGTTAAGGGATTGCGTCAAGGTTGGATCTCTATCCGTGGTAAAAATATCGGTATCATGGTAAAGATTATAGTTTGGCCATTTTGACCATAAGGTCATGTCAAGAAATAGTGTACAAGAAGATGGGTTTTGGTGGGACATGATATGTTTACAGGAAGGTGGGCTTTTCTAGGTCTTATATATGAAACTTGTTGGAAGAAAAAGTGTAGTGATGTACTCCAAATATACAAGTCACGGTAGGGGATGCCAGAGGATCGAAAATAGAAGTGGGAGTTCACGAGATGATAATTAATGCACAATAATAAAGGAGATCAAGTTAAAGCATGAGATAAAATTAATTAGAGAATCCCGCAAAAATAATTTAGGAACACAATTTCGGAGAGAAGATAGTCTCCTAGATGAATACAGTTAAGGAAGCATTAACTAATTATTCAAATTGCAAATGGGTTAGAAGGTCGCAATTAAAAGATCTAGAATTGAAGGAAGGTCGAGTAAGCCGAGGTGGAAATACAGTCACATAGTTGGGTAGATGACTAACAACACTTGTGTATATACTACTATCATGGTCATAAGTGACATGGCATTTAGTGTGGAATACTTCTAACTCATTAGGACTACCTTTGTGGCCTACAATTAATATTTCAACTCGAGTTTCCTCCAAAAAGTTTCAAAAATAAACTTTCAAAAGTAAACCACCAAAATTTGTATTCACTCCAAGCCGTTCAAATTCATCATAAAATTTTTAAATCACTTCATAATCTCAAAGCAAAATTTTTATCATGTTTCTACTAACCTTTTCCAAAATTAACGTTTAAACTCAACTATTTAATTCAAGAGTTCATAATTCACGAATCCATAAAGATTTCACAATCAATAAAAAATTTAGCACTCTAAAATTTTCAATTAACTCATAATAAAACTCTTAGCATTTAAAAGCAATAATAAAAAAATTTAAGCTCCATGCTCTCATAAATTTTAACTTCCATTCATGCTAAGTTATTCCAACAAAATCACAACTTTTAAATGGTAACTTCCTGTAATCAATCCAAAAAAATTCCATCACATCCTTCGAAATTCTCCAAAAATTTAATATTAGCAATCCCACATTAAACTAAAATTTTCAAATAATCTTATAAGTCAAAATCTTTTTTTTTAAATAGATCTGTAAATCCTCAATCATAGGACACAATTTAAAATAAAGAAAAATTTTTAAAAAATTGTTTTCATAACTTTCAAATATTTAAACCAAAATTTGCCATCATTACTTCCACTTAAAATTTAAAATTTACTAAACACGAAAATCACAAGTTGTACAATTCAAATTTAAATAATTCCTATGGCCATTTTTTTTAAAAGCTAAGATCATTCTCAATTCAAATTTATAACTGTTCAAAGGTGTATAACTATAATATAATAATCATAAACATCAAAAATCGAAAATCAAATAAATTTTATAATTGTTCAAAGATGTATATCTATCACCCAAAACCCACAATTATCATAACTCGAAAAGCAACTCAATATTTTACTTGTGCAAAGATGTGTAACTATAATCCAATAAATCATAATACCAAATCTCAAAAGCTAATCAATTTCTTAAATCAATGGTATAAAGATTCTAGCTATTTTCCTGCAGTATCATAATGAAATTCTATAAATCCTCTGGTGTTTACTATTTAGAAATCTCAAGGTAAAAACTTTCCGTGGAAATATCCTACTTTACCAATTACTAATCATTAAATCACACCAAAAAATATTTTTAACTCAATTAGAGTCTTGAATGTATTCCAATTGCCAATATAACTATTCTAGCCATGTGTTTGACCAATGAGCATATACTAGTGCAGTCATCTTCCTAGTTGACACTAAGCACGAAAACAAGAATCAACGGTAGAAAGGAATCAAGCAAGATGCAGTTCAAGGAGGTCAAACAAGAGTTCGAAAATTGAAGCCAAGGGAAGAAGTCAAGCTGTATGGATGAGATTCCTAGATTCTAATCCTATGTTGCAGGCTCACACCGGTACAATTACATAACCGAAGTGACAAACTCGACCTGCATGGGCCACCACAAAAACATGTAACGCCCCAGTCCCAAAATACGTAGGACTAGATACATCGACATGCCAGCTATATACATACGAAGTATACTCCAATATATGGAAACCTCGTATGAATACATAAGCTGTAAAATGTAGTAGAACCATAATAACTAAATCTCATCCACTAGATAAATAATCGATATAAAAGCAACTTTGAATTTGTCATGTACTCAATAGTTGGACGGAGACAAAGTTCACTACCAACCAAATTAAACATGGAAAAATATACAAGAAAAGAATTTAGCAAGCGAGAGCAATGACGAGTCCAAGAGCAATCACCACGAAGGGAGGAATGGCCTTAGCTAGAGCACCTGCCAGAAATCATGAAACACACACCTGGCGAGATAACCAGGTCCTCAGAGGGACGTAACAAGATACATCAACATGCCATATAAATACTGAATATAAAATATGCCACAATCAAAGAAAGTGACAAGACACAATAAGGTAATCTATCCATACTAAAGTGAACATGCAATTTGAGAAACAATCCTTCGACGCATGAGCCCTGGCTGTAAATGGGATCGGCATAGTCCCGATATAGGGCACCAGGGGCCTACGTCCATAACGTCCGAAGATCGTTAGAGGGCATCATGTGCAAGGGGCTACGTCCATAACGCTCTGGATAACGTCAGAGGGCACCTGGAGCCTGCGTCTCCGGCGGAGCGCACAGGTAATAAGGAAAGTGCATAGAAGCCTATACGTCAGGTAATGTTCTCCCCACCCAATGTACCTGTCAAGTCGTATCCACGACCATGTACCTTTACTAACTGCTAAGTCTTCTAACACGCCTCTATTAGCAGTTAGTCCTAACGCATGCACATGGAGGATCAGCCCATGCGCAAGAACCTCTACATGCTACTCATCTCACACATCCTCATGGTACGACTGTGTCAAGGTATATGCAATACACTACAACGGTAGTCTCTTAACTCTAAGTCCATATGCAATCAAAGGATAATAACAAAGTATATCTAATATCACTGTGCAGACAATAAATCAAACTGGAAATAAAGAACAGTAATATGTAATAAAATGCAACTGAATATAAACAGTATAATGGCAAGGTATCTTGCCTGCGGGTGGTGCGAGAAGCAGCAAAATCCAACAATCAGAATCGTCAACACGAAAGTCAAAATCCACAAGAAGCTCCCGATGCTGAAACAAATATCACGAATGAGTTTGGAATAAAAGATATACCTAGGAAACGCCTGTCCAAAAGTTAAATTCTGGAACAGGGGCAAAATCATAATTTTGGGTCAAAACGATGTCTGTCGTTGGACCCGCTTTGCACCGAAATGTGCGCCAGAATCTACGGTCTCTAAAGTCATCAAATTACATGTCTACGGATTTGTTTTGATGATACGAACCCAACGGTATGTCCAATTTTGGATTTCGGTGGGCTGTGCACAAAATCGCCCGTTGAGTGGGATTGTGGGCCCGCCAAAATAGCGTCCCGATCAACGGTCTCAGAATCGGACCAAACTTGGCTCACAGTACCAGAAAAATAATTCGAGTCCATTGGCACAAGTTTCATTGCGATATGATGTGTGTGCACAAAGTTGTGAATTAATTTGCAAAGGGTCGATACGGGGTATCCCGACGGATACGCACTGATTTCGTCGCGCACATGCAACAAAATCGGGTTCCGTCAGTTCCCACACGTCGACAACATCCATACGCACCTTTCGATGTATATAATGCACGACCACGTCGCCCGGTTTGTCGGGACAGACGTCGTATCGGGGTGTTTCTCTACTTTTTGAAAACAGAATTTACAGTTTTTCGGAAAACTTTAACAACGTGTAACTTTCTACATACTAGATGAAAAATACATCCAAAAGGTGCGTTACAATCTCGGTTAGGTTGTCTTTGAATGCATTCAATTAGTTTTTACGAAAGCTTAATGGACAACAAGAAAAGTGGCCGACGAGTTGGTGTTTCAAAACAGTTTTTTTTAATATTCAGAAAAGTGGGTTTTTCTCCAACTTCGTCTCGATTTTTCGAGCAAGTTGGATGTCCATGTCAAAATCCATCTAGAGGATCTCGAAGAGGGTCAAGTCTACTTTCCAGAACATTTTACGGATCGAAAATCGGAGTTAAGAGCAAAAAGTTACGTCGTAGGGAAGTAGGTACCTTGAGTGGAAAAACTGCTCCGTGGATGACGAGGGGCTGACTTCCGATGCTCCGTTCGTCGTGCACACAACTCCGTTGCTGGTGACACAAACTCGTAGGCGAAGAGGGTATGTTCAGCCCCAACTTTCGTTTTGGAAGTTTAGGGTTTTGAGGCTTGTAGAAAGAGTTATATATATATCAACTTGGTCAAAAAAACCTAATATAATATTATTACTAATACCCCCCTAAAGTCTTTCCACGGGTTGCTAACCCCTACTGCTGTGCATGGATGAGGGGGGGGGGGGGGGGGGGGGGGGGGGTCCCGCCCACTTAAGTGGGCGGCTGTACTTTGGTTTTTTTTTTTTCTTTTTCCTTTTCTTTTCTTTTCTTTCCTTTTCCTTTTTCTTTTCTTTTTCTTTTCTTATCTTTTCCTTTTCCTTTTTCTTTTCTTTTTTCTTTTATAGATAAAACTATATATATTCAAAAATTATTTAAATACAAATAACATTTTAAACATCACATAACCACATATTTAATATATTTAAATATATTTACATATATATATATATATATATATATATATATATATATATATATATATATATATATATATATATATATATATATATATATATATATAAATTCATCTTAAAATAAATCTATCTCATTAATATTAATAATAATATCTAAATAGAATGAACATATTTTAATCTCCATGAAATAACTTAAATTACAATAAAATAATAATAATCGTCCCAATGGGTGAACCTTACCGCTCACCCATGTGTGGGTCCAAAAATCATACCATCTTGTAAAACATTATTTTATTAATAAAATATAAATTTTGTACCGAAAGTCAATAAATATTCAACAAGTCTCAAAATACTAAAAAAATATTTGTACACACATGAAATGTTCCTACATGGCCATCTTTGTCACCCCACATGCTCACATGGGCTGAACTTTTGTTCGGGCCCTGTTCGGACTGAATTGGCCATACCGGGTCATAAAAAATAAAACCATAAATTGTATAAAATCATTTTTTAAGTCTAATAAAATAATAAAAAAATTTATTAAAAAAATAGGGGTTTTACAATAAGTATTTTATAAAATAGTTATCTAATTTTTTGGTAAAACATAGTTTCAAGCTATTATAGGTATATTCTAAGAGTTATTAATATTTATTTCTCTTCGAATCAATCTTTGTCCATGACTAGTCATATTCCTATCTTCTTGCAATCTCGAACCTACCTATATTGTTCCTAGCTATTTCAAATATTCAGGACCCAATGACAAGGTCTGTGCCACCAAATGAGATCGTCTTGCGTAGTTGTGACATCGAAGGCAGATTTTGTACCAACTTGATCATTGCAGTACACCCGGCGTCCTACCAGGCAAGACACCTTGCCATTTGCTGTTTATTTATTCTAGCTCATATTTCATGCATTATTTATTTTCTTTATACAAAATAAACTGTGATACATGGCATAACCTGTTAGAACTTACTGTTCATTTATGTTTCCTGCTATGTATTATTTTCTTACACATTAAACCTAGATTTAAGGGACCACCTTTGTGTGTTGCATTCATGGCCTTGACACGTTGTACCATGAAGTTGTGTGTCGTATGTAGAACATGGACGTACGTGATTGGCTGGCCACCAGTACGTATAAGCCGTACGATAGGAATAACCGCTAATAGAGGTTGCATGCTAGTTTGACTTAGCGGTTATAGTGGTTTTGTGTTGTGGATACAACACAGTAGGCATTGGGCGAAGAGGATAATTACTTAGCGTATGGGCTTCGATGCACTTTTTTTGTGACCCGGACTCTCCGCTGGAGATACGGGGTTGATGACCCATGATTACTGACGGCCACTGACGATTCTGCGGAACGTCATGCTCTTACTGATGGGGCCTCTGGTGTCCAAGGGGGGACTTTGCCGATCCTATTCAGCCAGGGTCCATGCGTAGAAAGGATTGTTCTTAACTACATTTCATTTAGAACGGTTAGGCTACCTTATCCGTTAGGTACGAGTACTTTTGGTTTGGTACTTGTATCTGACAGTGGCTTGGAACAATAACTTGTCGCGGATTAGTTCGTCACATCTTATCCTTGTTTGGTTATAGGTGTGACTTACTACTTCGATGAGAAGGTATTGAACCTTGTTGGGGTCTGGATACCATATTGGATTCATAGCACGGAAAGATACGTCACCGTGAATTAGTTTACCATCTCCTGTCCTTGTTTGGTTGGAGGGATGGTACGCTCGTTCAATAGGTGTGTATTGCACCATGTTATAATTCAATTGACTTATTTATTTTAGCAATATTTATTCAGTTTATATGGCATGATATTATGTGTCTTGTTACGTCCCTCTGAGGACCTGGTTATCTCTCCAGGTGTGTGCTCTTGTCTTTCGCAGGTGTTCTAGCTCTAGCCGTGATCCTCGCTATTTCTTCGAGGATGATTGCGCTTGGATCGTCTTCGCTTCGCTCGCCAAATAAATCATTTCTTTTCTCATGTATTTTTCCTTTACTTGTTGGTAGTAGATTTGTCTTCGTCCAACATATTGTATCAAGACAATTCTTTATCATTATATGATATCTTTTATTCATTTATTTTGTGTGGATGAGATTAGTTCTGGTTCTATTGTATTTTACAGCTTACGTATATTTATTATACGGCTGGCATGTCTACATTCATAGTCCTACGTATTTTGGGACTGGGGTATTACACACATCGTCTTGGTGAGGGTGGTGGCCCTCAGGGAAATCTGATTCTATTGTAGAGTTCTGGGGGATCTCTACCCCCTGTGTGTGCTCTTGGTACACTGATTTGTCGCATAAATTGAGGGGGCTGCTACCCCCAGCTTCATCTACTCTCAAGGAGGCCGACGGTGCACCCCTGGGTGCCGAAAGCTTCTTCTTGGATCGAGTGCCAAAATAGACACCCCCTGTGGTTGATGGAAACTCCCCGGATGAGGGTCTCCTTGCAATACTTGCCGAGATGGCCGGGCTGAAAGAGCCTGTCTTCTTTCCTCCTTTGCCGGGAGGAACTTTTTGAGTTGAATTACAGTAAGCAAAAGAAAACTCCTTGTGCCCTGGAATTTGTACAGGTGCTGGCTGCTGCAGTCGCTGGAAAAATGACTGCCGATCTTCAGGTACTGCTGATTTGTTGCAACAGCAGTTGATAATGACTTGTGTACAACGACGCCCCGAGAGGGACTCATTACATACTGACACTTTCGTCTTGCGTTTGAGAGTAATCACGTCACGTAAGTCGGTAGGAAGCTTCTCTGCCTTTACACCCAACTTGTGAACTTGGGAATCCCGAGCGCACGAGTGCTTAGGCATCATATTTGCTCCCTGATCCATGGCTAGTAAAAGCACTTGCTCTGGATCTTCAGAGGGAGACTTTAAAGACCCACCCTGTCCGTAAGTCATGGGGGACTGGACGCGGGTGGTTCTGTACAACTTTTCGTCAGGAGCCCGTTTAACAGTCAATGGGGCCCACTGACAGTCAACAACTTGGACAGTTGACTGGGCTGGTTGGGCCCGTACTGCCCTAGACTTTTTTACTTAGCACCAAAAGGCACATAGTAAAAGGAGTCCAGATTGATACATCCCCCATCTTTAGTGAGCCGTATGGCGCCGGGCCCGCATAAGAGGCGGTCAAACACAGAGCTTCTGACAGGGCCGCATGAGACGTCCTGTTTGAGGCCAGGACTGGTCGTCGCATGGACCATCTTAATGCGGCTAGCGTTGGCTGTCACATGGATCATTTTCCTGCGGCCACAGTTGGCTGCCTCATGAGTCGTCTGTCTGTGGCCAGAGTTGGCTGCCGTATGGACAGACTGTCGATCTTCTCTATGCGACTTCTATTTTTGTTCGCATGGAGTTCCCTTGTGCCCCCAAAAACTCAACATCGTAGTATTTTTCTCTGCTCGTTTTGGGGACAGTGGGGTCCTCTGCGGTCGAAAGCAAAGCCGCATGAGAGCTTTGGTCACTGTCTTGGGCTGCAGAAGGAGCTTCTTCGAGGACTTGGTCGGGGGCAACAGTTTTACGCACCGATGCCTTGCGAGTCCTCTTTGGGTTAGCTCACTTCTGAGATGGGCTGGCGCTCCCTTTAGAGAGAAATTCTTCAAAGGCTTGTTGTCGAAGCGAACCACAAGCATCTGCTGTATAGAGCCGAGCTTGGACGCGTCAGATTGCGTCATAAATTTCTCATCGAAAGAGAAGGAAGTCCCCAGCAGAGTCGCCATCGTGTTTGCCATAAAAATCAAAGACAGGTATTATAGAACACTGAACTTGATTGCAAACTCGCTTGTACAAAGGAAAGCCTAGAAAGAAATCCTAGGAAATAATCTAAGTACAATTGTTTAGTTTTGATTCTGGGGGGTGACGGTGGAGGCTCGGGAAAGTGCTATCAACTCTGCCTTACTCCGTGGACTATCTGATGCAGTCTCTAGCTCGTGAAGAAATTGCTTTTCTCTTGAAGGTTGCTAGCCTTTGTAGGGGTGTGGCACACTGCTATTTATAATAGGATGTATTTTGAGCCATATAGACGGCTTGCGGCCACGTGGCTGATTAGCACAAGAAGGCCCGCTCTTGGGCTGCCATCTGTTGATTTGTTGGGATTTTGTTACAGCAAATTTGGGTGGTTAAGGACTTGATCAAATTGCCACGTGTCCTGTTGCGTATCGATCATGTGGGGTCGCATGAGACTCATGCGGCTTGGATCATAGTTGCTTTTGGCTGTATGAAGTTTGGATACTTTTGGGACCGCATAAGTCTGGGTTGCATAAGGTTCATGCTGCTTAGATGACACTCTTCTGGCCGCATGGAGGCGTACGATCCCTGCTTTTGGGCGACGTCTCATGTCTTATCTTTCTTGTCTAAGTGTCAGAACTGTCATGTCTTTTGCCAGGACTTTTCAGCTTTATCACTCGAACTGCTCTTCTTTGGCTGCATATTTTTTTTTCTTCAGCTATTTGTCGACGGGTCGCATATGTCTTTGAACAGTCATGCGGCTTTCCTTCATGCAGACCTGTTTGGCCCAAAGTACCTTTGCGGTAATTTGTAATCCGCATGAACCCCATATTTTTCATGCTTCTATAATGATGTCCCTGTAAAGCTTCTTCAGCTCTTCATCCGCGTCCCCTCAAAGTCTGAGGTCCTCACATTCCCTTAGTATTGTACCCTTTCTCACTAGTTCAGCCATTTCGGGGTCCCCCTGCTTATTTTTGTTGGTCCATTCCATGGTCACACCCGATTTCGATAATCAACATACACTTTAGTCAATACACAAAATATAGGAAATGTTGCTAATCATTTCAGGATTCATGAAACACTACTAAAATACCCCACTTTACCGACGGACGTTTAGCGACGGACGGATTCCGTCGCTAATAGCGACCAGTTTCCGACATCTTAGCGACGGTTTAGCGACAGACAACATAACATAATTTTTTCCAATTTTAAATGTAAAAATTTGTCGGGTTTCCGTCGCTAAGTCGACGAACGTTAGCGACGGATTCTTTTTCGTCGCTTATTCGTCGCAAATGTTGGCGGCAAAATCTTTAAAACATTGGCGGAAACTTTAGCGACTAACTGGCGACGGATATATCCGTCGGAAAACACCTTTTATTTGGCGACGGTGTAGCGACTAATTTATTCCGTCGCTATTCCGTCGCTAGGTTCTGTGCCCTAACTTAAATTGAACCGACGGGGGGGGATTTTTCATTCCCCCCAAAACTCTCTCTCTCTCTCGCGGCTCTCTCTCTCTCTCTACCAGGTATATCTCTCTCTCTCTCTCTCTCTCTCTCTCTCTCTCTCTTTCTCTAATTTTGGGTTTTGGGGCCGGGGGGGGAGTGGGGGGGGGGTCGGCTTCGCGGGGGGTGGAGAGGGCGGGGGGGGTGGTGAATGGGGTCAGGGGGTCGGGGGGTGTTGGTAATGGGGGCAGGGGGTGGGGGGGTGGGGAATGAGGGTCGGGGGGTCGGAGGGGGTGGGGAATGGAGGCAGGGGGGTCGGGGGGTAGGGGGTGGAGAGGGCAGGGGGGTCGGGGGGGTGTTGAATGGGGGCAGGGGGTCGGGGGGGGTCGGGAATGGGGGCAGGGGGGTCGGGGGGCGGGGGGTGGGGGGTGGAGAGGGCAGGGGGGTCGGAGGGTGGGGAATGGGGACAGGGGGGTCGGGGGGGTGGGTAATGGAGAGGACAGGGGGGTCGGGGGGGGGTGTTGAATGGGGGCAGGGGGGTCGGGGGGGTGGGGAATGGGTTGCATTCCCCGATACGGATACGGTTTGGCATGTCCCGATCCTAAGAAATAATACTATTTCATTTAATTTAATTTCATTTAATTTCAAAACTACTAAGAAATAATACTTAAAACACTTAAAATTATGCCTAAATGTATAAATTATATGTTTTTAAATGTAAATAATTTATTAATAATTATTTGTTTTCCAATACCAAAAAAATCCGATACTTCGATCCGATACCGCCGATACTACCGATATCGCCGATACCAATACTAGATTGCTTAGACTTATATTGCAAGGTAACTAGATACAAGTTATGATACAATGTAAATGCAAGTATACATGTTAGCTAGATAGCTTAGACTTATATTGCAATCTCCTATTCACACGAGTATTGATATCGCCGATGCCAATACTCGTAGGAATATATAGTCCGATACCGATTCCGATACCGATACTTTGAACCTTGATTTAAATACATGTTAGTATAGTGTCTTCACATATATGTTAAGAGTATATACATGATTAGCAAGGTAACTAGATACAAGTTATGATACAATGTAAATGCAAGTATACATGTTAGCTAGATAGCTTAGACTTATATTGCAATCTCCTATTCACACGAGTATTGATATCGTCGATGCCAATACTCGTAGGAATATATAGTCCGATACCGATTCCGATACCGATACTTTGAACCTTGATTTAAATACATGTTAGTATAGTGTCTTCACATATATGTTAAGAGTATATACATGATTAGCAAGGTAACTAGATACAAGTTATGATACAATGTAAATGCAAGTATACATGTTAGCTAGATAGCTTAGACTTATATTGCAATCTCCTATTCACACGAGTATTGATATCGCCGATACCAATACTCGTAGGAATAGTCTGATACCGATATACATTGTAGAGCTCTGTTTTGCTATTCTAGACATGTTGTGACCTGTGCTGTTCTAAATAGGAGCCAGACACACTCCTGAGACGGGGGAGTATGTATAGTGATGTGGATTCTTACTAACTTATCATGTGAACCCATTTATGGGCCCTTCATTGAACCTTCTCATGTGCAACTTTCAGTCCATTCACAGTTCCCTATATTGTACTCTACATCACCTAGTTCACTTATATCTAACATCCTAACCCTAATCCAAATTTATGAGTATCGGTATCGGGCTATTCTTATGTTTAGTTTGTCTTACGATACAGATTTTCACATCCAAATTGAGGATGAGTCGTTATTTTGTTGATCGTACATGGATGTACAAACGGCAACACGAGAGTAGAATTGGTGTGAGTGACGATTTTCAGGCAGGCGTGGAAGTATTTCTTAATTATGCAATGAGCAAAGCTCAGTACATGGACGGTAACAAAATTAAGTGTCCATGTGTTAAATGTCACAATAGACGTTACGAAGAAGTGGTGACTGTGAGAGATCATTTGACCCGTAAGGATTTCGTACGTAATTACGGCCTGTGGTCATCGCAAGGTGAACTATATTCGGAAAGACAGGCTGCGGAAGCTGCTACTTATGCTTTTGATGATAATGCTGCAACGGATGTCATCGAAGACCACGGATGCTCTGTTGATTATGGAGATCTGCAGAACCTTGCACGAGATATGGTGTATGATGCGGCAGGGCCTAATTTTGATCCGGAGGATCCTAATCCCGAGGCGAAGGAGTTCTATGACATGTTTCAGGACGCAGATACTTCTCTATATCCTGGTTGTGAGACTCATTCCGCACTGTCAGTGACGATGCGGTTGTTGAACATAAAGTCTGATTTTAACTTGCCACAAGCTTGCTATAATCGGATCACAGAAGTAATCAAGGAGGTGTTACCGAAGGAATCAAAAGAGCTACCAAAAAACTTCTACAAGTCAAAGATAATGGTCCGACAACTGGGACTGGGGTACGAGAAGATAGATTGTTGTCGCAACAGATGCATGTTGTACTACAAAGAGAATTGCGTATCAGAAAGTTGCAGCTTCTGTAATGCGGATCATTACAAGCCAGGACAGGGAAAAGGAAAGTCGACTAGAAAACGACGTCCTTACAAGTATATACATTACTTGTCGATCACGAAGCGCTTGCAGAGGATGTATATGTCTCTAAATACAGCAGAACACATGACGTGGCACAGCGAAGAACGCATAAAGGACGAAGGAGAATTGTCACATCCTTCGGATGGAGAGGCGTGGAAACATTTTGATTTGTGTTATCCAGATTTTGCTGCAGAGCCTAGAAATGTATGCCTGGCGCTATGTGCTGATGGCTTCGCCCCTTTCAGACAGTCGGGATCTCAGTACTCATGCTGGCCGGTCATTCTTACCCCTTACAATCTGCCACCATGGATGTGTATGAAGACTCCTTATATGTTTCTGACAGCTATCATACCCGGTCCTAAAAATCCGACGAAGAACATCGATATATATTTACAGCCGTTGGTGGATGAGCTGAAACAGCTGTGGAAGATCGGCGTCACGACCTATGATATTTCCAGGAAACAGAACTTTCAGATGAGAGCTTCACTCATGTGGACAATCAATGATTTTCCAGCATACGGTATGCTGTCGGGATGGAGTACGCACGGCAACATGTCTTGTCCGATATGCATGGAAAATAGTAAGGCGTTCTGCCTTAGGCATGGAGAAAAAACTTCTTTCTTTGACTGTCACCGTCAATTTCTGCCCGCGACCCATCCTTGGAGAAAGAATAAGGACGCGTTCAGATATGGAAAACAAGAATTTTCTCAACCTCCTGCCAGATTTTTGGGATACGATATTTGGGAAGCTGTAAAGGAATTGCCCACCGCAATGGAAGATCCATCGAACCATCGTGTCGAGGGGTTCGGACAAAGCCATAACTGGACCAAACGGAGTATCTTCTGGGACTTGCCTTATTGGAAAGATAATCTTATAAGGCATAATCTTGATGTCATGCATATCGAAAAGAACGTGTTCGATAATGTCTTCAATACCGTCATGGATATTAAAGGAAAGACGAAGGACAATCCAAAAGCAAGACAAGACATAGCCGAGATATGCAAGCGTCATCATCTGAACTTGATACAAAGGGGTGCTGGTGGACAATTAAGTAAGCCTATAGCGCCATACACATTGAGCAAGGAAGATAGATTAATAATCTGCAAGTGGATATCTAATTTAAGATTTCCCGAGGCTATGTTTCGAATTTGTCTAGATGCGTTGATCTCAATGAACGCATGCTAACGGGAATGAAGAGTCACGACTGCCACGTGTTTATGGAAAGATTACTGCCCATTGCTTTGAGAGAGTTGTTGCCTTCTGCTGTATGGGTTCCGTTGGCCGAGCTGTCTACATTCTTCAGGGATATCTGTTCAACTAAGCTGACGGTGCAACATATGGTACAACTTGAGGAGAAGATTGTCTTAACAATCTGCAAGTTAGAGAAAATATTTCCACCGGGCTTTTTCGACAGCATGGAGCATCTACCGATTCATCTAGCATACGAAGCCCGTGTCGGTGCATCTGTTCATTATCGATGGATGTACCCCTTTGAAAGGTAAATAAAAATCGATATAATTTAAGTGAAATTTAAGTGGATTTTACAATTCATTGTTAATTCTCAAGATAATTTGTCTCTTTAGGTACCTACACCATCTAAAGAAAAAAGTTGGCAACAAGGCTCATATAGAGGCTTCGATATGCGAATCATATCTTATCGAGGAGGTGTCAAATTTCTGCTCCATTTATTTCGATACTCATGTCGAGACAAATCGAAATAGACCTCAAAGGAATGAAGAAGACGTTGAGGATGGAGGTATATTCAATTTAAGGGGCAAGCCTATTGGAGCTAGTAAGAAACGGTGGTTGACCGACGATGAGTATGATACCGCTCACCGATATGTCTTGTTAAATTGTGACATACAAGAAGTGAGAGATTTGGAGAAGTAAGTGACTACGCCTCGTTATAATCTCTAATTTGGTGAATTAAGTGACTACACTTATTTTTATTCTCTCTAACAGTGTATTTAGAGGTGAAGTCAAAATGAGGACACCATATATTACAGATGAGGGACTTCAAAGAGAGGTTGATTGTACCTTTCCGTCCTGGTTTCGTAAATACGTAAGTAACTGAGATAATATGTTATGCGGCTACCATTAAAATATATGCAGCTAAAATATTTAAATTATCAATACATGTTTACAGGTTTTATTGCCTGAAACAACACTCATAAATGAGAGCATTCGTTATTTGGCATTGGGACCGAAGAAGCATGCAAAGACTTTGTCAGGCTATGTCGTTAATGGCTTCAAGTTTAAGTCAACTCAGCATGCTATAAATGCCGAATTTCTCAATGACGGCTTCGATACCAAGAATTATGGTGTTTGCATAAGAGGCACCATCTATGACGACGAGCCGGACTTTGACTATTATGGAGTGCTTCGGGAGATTGTAGATTTACAATATAGTGCCCCATATGATATGCATATTGTGATGTTCAAATGTGAGTGGTTCGATACGAGACCAAATATCGGTTGGAGAATCGATAAACAATTTGGATTCGTCGATATAAATCATCGCAGGAGGTATAGAGGGTCCGACACGTTTGCGATAGCAAGTCAGGCTGTTCAAGTCTACTATACAAGCTACCCAAGGCGTCGTAGAGATCGATTTGACTGGTGGGCAGTATGCAAGATTAAATCTAGAAATACATTCAACGTTGGAGACCCAGCATACCAAGAGGACCAGATCGAGAAGCCCCAATACATGGGACAACAGTCGGATACCATGGACGTGGAGGATGTCGATATACCTCATGCTGAGGAAAATAGAGGGGAGGAAGAGGTTGATATACATGACTTAGCTGTCAACCAGGGGAGAAAGAGGCGTCTTGTCCCAAGTATTGAGCCTGAAGAAGAAGTAGAAGAAGAAGAAAAAGAAGAAGAAGAAGAAGAGGATGAGGATGAGGATGAGGATGATGATACAGATGAAGTCGACGATGAGAATGATGATATAGATGAAGTCGACGATGAGAATGAGGATGAGAACGATGACGATGACGATGAGGACGAGGACGATAACGATGATTAGATTAAATATCGGTATATATTAGAAGCACTTACAACTAACTTAGTGAATTCAGTTTAGACGGACACATTCTTATTTCAGTTTATGTTTTTGTCGTTCGATCATCTACTTATTGTATGATTTTCTTTTTACAGATGGCACTCTTAGTTCTCATTGTCTTGACGGCACTCGCCGCCCTGCTGCTGGTATATATATTTTAGTTCAGTTTTATATTCATTTATACTTCTATATTGTTAATTATATTTATGTGTTCTATTTACAGGTCATGGTCACTACCACTCGTGCTGCTGGCAGTGGCCGTGGACGTGATGGTAGTGGTGCTGGTGGTGGCGGTACTGGCCGTGGTGGGCGTGGTGGTAGCGGCACTGGCCGTGGACGTGATGGTAGCGGTCGTGGTGGTAGCGGCACTGGCCGTGGACGTGATGGTAGCGGTCGTGGTGGTAGCGGTCGTGGTCGCCTTCCACATTCCCCGGATATAGAGTCCTCCGATCCCGACCTGGAGAGCCCGGCCACAGACTCTTCCCGTCGTCGATCTATCTCTGCGCTACCTTCATCTTCATCGAGGCCTGAGACTCCATCCGCTAGCGGATCCGTTCCGCCCCCGGATGCACCAGCGGGTACACCATCAGTTACTGCAGGGTGGGCTCCGGAGTACCCCCGGATTCAGCTTCATCCTGCTACCGGTGAGTACATCCGCGGACCCACGGATCCTCTGACGCCTCCAGAGAGGCCGATAGGCGAGAACCGACGAGAGCTATGGCCCGCGGGTGATACGTAAGTAAATTTAAGTTAATTTATTAAATTTGTTTTATTTATTCAAGTTAATAATCCAGTCTTTGCTTCTTTGTAGGTTTTTCCCGTATGATGCTGCCCGGATACTCGGGCAAATTATCCGAGAAAACTACCATGGCCCCTACCTCAATTTTTCTGAGGTGCCTCAGAACATGCAGTACGTATGGCTCGAGGAGATGAAGGTATATATATATCTTTTGGTTAATTATTAATTATTCTTTAATCCACTAATTTTTTAATTACGTGATAATTTAATTTGTATGTCAGACGACGTTCTGGTGGCCCCCCCATCGCGAGAAGTTGATTCGCAAGGCCTACAAAGCCGTCGCCGGGAAGAAGATACGGGATGCGGTGTACGACGTTCGTACGGCGCATTCGAGGAAGAAGTGGCTCCGGGAGGAGTACTACGAGCAGATGTTGGATAAGATGAATACTGCTCAGTACAGGGAGAAATCAGAGAAAGCGAAGGCGAGCAGACAGGCCGCTGGTCTGCATACGGGAGGTTCAAGGCCCCACGCAGCGACGCGTGCAGATTTGGTGAGATACCGCAAATTCATTTCACTATTAAATTCGGTACTATTAATATACGTAGTTAATTAAATTCGACGTATATTTCGTATGCAGGCACAACGGGCGGTAAAGGAGGGGAGAGAGCCGGAGTCGGTCACCGCCTACGATGTATTCCTGCATACACACAAGAGACGGGCAGACGGGAGCTTCGTCGACGCGAGGGCCCAGGCGACTGATGTAAGTAATTACGTTTATGAGATTTATATTAGAAATATAATTATTGTTAACTTAATTAGGTGAACGTAGGATTCAAATTATAACTTAGGGAAACATAGGATTTAGATTATAACTTAGGAAAACTTATAGTATAAACACATTCATTGGATAGGCTGCATATCGTGAGGCCCTTAGTCAGATTGAGCCCCCTGCCGAGGTTGTCGGCGAAACGACGCCCACCCAGACGCCCTCTTCTATGGCCGCTCGCTACGACGACGTGTTCGTAGAGTCTGTCGGCGGCTTTAATAAAGGGCGCATCTACGGCGTAGGTTCCCTGGCGGCGTCGTTGCAGGGCGCGACTCCGAGATATCCACCGCCCCCGCCTCCTCCCGCGCCCCCGTCGGACGATATGAGGATGCAGCTTGCGACTCTCACCTCCGATATGTCGGAAATGCGGAGTCTAATGTCGGATGTGCTGGAGCGACTTCCGCGTCCTTCTTCTGCTCCCGGTCCAGATCCGTCTGCTCCCGGTCCGTCTAGTGCGGTTGCCGGTCCTTCCGACCCTGGACGTTATTCATTTGACCGTTCTGCCGAGGTCCGCCTGGTACCGGATACTGCGCTCATTGGGCTCATGGACTTGATGTCGCCAGAGCAGCTCCGCACGCTTCCAGAGCATGTGTTGTCCTAGGTACCGGCGTACATGGTGGAAGAGTACATCCACAGAGCCGAACGACGACGCGATCCATCTCAATGATATTTGTACTGTTTTTGGATATTTGTACTGTTTTTGGATTTTGAATTCTGGATATTTTGGAAGCGTACATGAATGTTTGGATATTATGAATTTGTGTATTTGTGTTTGGATATTTGTACATAAATGTTTGGATATTTCTGTTTGATATTGGATATTATGAATTTGGATATTTGGATATTTGGATATTTGTTGATCGTACATGGATGTTTGGATATTGGATATTATGAATATGTGTAATATTTACGAAAAGGAAATAGAATGTTTATGTAATTTTTTTTTATTAATGTTGCATTTAGCGACGGACTAGCGACTAATTAGCGACGGATATATCTTTTTAGCGACCGATGAGCGACTTACTAGCGACGGAAAATCCGTCGCTAACTGGGTTATATAAATATTTGCAGTTCCCGACGGACGAGCGACGGACAATCCGTCGCTAACTGGATGAAATAAATTTGCAGGTAGCGACGATCTAGCGACCAACTAGCGACGGAACTTCCGTCGCTAACTGGGTACAATTAATATTAGCGACGGACAATCGACTACCTAGCGACGGCAAATCCGTCGACATGGTTCTGGAAATATGGTAGGTTTCCAGAGACTTAGCGACGGATAATGGGTCGCTAATCCGTCGCTAATCTGTCGAGGATGACGACGGACTAGCGACGGCTTAGCGACCCATTATCCGTCGACATGGTTCTGGAATTATGGAAGCTTTCCAGAACCAGGCCGACGCCCTACCCGTCGCTAATCCGTCGCTATAACGTCGAGGTTAACGACGGAATGGCGACGGAATAGCGACCGATTTTGCGTATCAGGAACCTCTCTGATACGCTTTTACCGACCTATTTACGACGGCTTAGCGACGGATATTTTAATATTATATGGCATGTAAACCGACGGGAACAAGTCGCTAATCCGTCGCTAATCCGTTGAAAGGCAACCGTCGGTAATCAGTCGCTAGTCCGTCGGTTAATCATTTGTCCGACGGCTTAGCGACGGACAAATTTTAGCGACGACGTATTTCCCGACGGCCATTTTCATCAAATATCCGTCGCTATGCCGTCGGTAATTTATGTTACCGACGGATTCGCGACGGATGTGGCCGTCGCTAAAGTTGGTTATTTTGGTAGTGAAATCATATTCAACGGACAATGTACCGCATCAATCAAAGCGTCAACATCATCAAATCTACTGGAGACTCATTTCTCATTTTATTCTGTATTTTATATTTTACTGAGTCTAAGATTTATTTTGTAAAATCAATTATGGTAATACTGGCTTAGGGTTAAAACTGCCCACATTCCAAAAAGCCTACCTATTTACCATTCGCATTTTCGTTTACAAATATTTCAAAAACATATTTCGAAAATAGTTTTTCAAAATGATTTTACAAATAATCAAAAACAAATTTGAAAACTGTTTTTGCAAATGATTTTCAAATATCTCCTGACAGAACTCGTAACCGAGTTCGGTCCGAGTTCGGTCCGAACTCTATCCCAGTTCGGTCAAAAGTTATTCAAACTTCTGTTGCCTCCAAATCAGTGAGCAACGTCTCTTTGCGAGATATTTGCATCCGAACTCTGTCCGAGTTCTGCCCGAGTTCGGTTGGAGAAAACACCTATAAATAGAGAAGAACTTTTCATTTCAAATCATTAATTCATTCTTCATTCTCTCTTCTCTATTACTCAAGTGTTTTCTAACGATCTAAGATTTTTAAATCTCACCTATACATCTCTTAGCCAAAAGCCAGTACTATCAAAGTTGATTTAGAGTCTTTTGGTTACTCAAGAGTTGTAAAGAGGTCGTTCCAAGTTTCAACAACTTTTCGTATTGTGGAGCTGGTCGTGCGCTCGTCACCAAGCACGGTGTGTGTTGTGGAGCTGGTCGTGCGCTCGTCACCAAGCACGGTGTTGTAAGAGACTGCAAGCTCTCAGTTAAAGCTTGTGCCATAGTGGATTAACATCGAGCAAGAGTACTCGGGACTGGATTAGTCTTCTCAGAGGGATACCAGTATATATCGCTGTGTTACTGAGTTTGAATTCTCTATCTCTATTTACTGTCTCTTACATATCTGCCTTAGTTTAAATTTTTAATTGGTGATTATATTCCGCTGCACACACACACTCTATTCACCCCCCCTCTAGAGGTGCTCAACGGTCCTACAATTGGTATCAGAGCAGGTTATATTCTTATATAACATACCTTAGACAGTATATATGGCAGCCATGAAATCTATATTCAACGGTGAAGGGCAATCCACAAATAGACCTCCCCTATTTGATGGAACAAATTACACATACTGGAAAACATGGATGACTTTCTTTCTAAAGTCTCTTGACTTTGATCTATGGTCAATAGTTATTGATGGTTATAAGAAGCCAGCACCTACAGTGGTTGAAGGCATTCTTATGGAAAAGCCTCATGACAAGTACACCGATGCTGAAAAAGCAAAGGCTAGTCTTGATGCTCGAGCCATCAATGCACTATTCTGTGCAATTGACAAAACCGAGTTCAACAGAGTTTTAACCTGTAAGACGTCTCACGAAATTTGGAAACTCCTTGAGGTAACCCATGAAGGTACTTCCCAAGTAAAGGAATCCAAAATTAGTAGACTAACACAGGAGTATGAATCTTTTAAGATGAAACCCAGTGAGTCAATTACACAGATGTTTACTCGTTTCCTTGATATAACTAATCCTCTACAATCTCTTGGCAAGGATTACAGCAATCACGAGAAGATCAGGAAAGTGCTGCGGGCTCTAACAAAGAACTGGAATCCAAAAGTCACGGTAATCATTGAAGGAAACGATCTCACCACTATGACTCTGGAGACATTGATGGGCAAACTCATGACCCATGAACTCGACTTGCAAGATTTTGAAGAAGCAACACCAAAGGAGAAAACTATTGCCTTCAAAGCCCAAGCAAGAAAATCAACATACAACGATTCCGATGAAGAATCGTCAAGTGGTGATGAAAGAGCCCTACTTGTGAGGAACTTCAAGAAATATCTAAAGTTCACAAGCAGAAAGAAGAAAGACGTCCAAGAAAGCAACGAAGATGAAACTATATGCTTTGGATGCAAGAAATCAGGGCATATGAAGAAGGACTGTCCAACCACCAAGAAAAGCAGTCCATACGATAGATCAAGATCAAGCAGAAAAGCTACATCTGGTCGAAAGTATGCGAACACAAGCATCTGGCACGAAAGCGATGCCAGTGACTCAGAAGAAGAAGACAGACCCTGCAACAATGCAAATGTTTGTCTCATGGCATTTGAAAAGGTATCATCTAACCCTTTGTTTGATGATTTTACTTTCGATGAACTAGAGAACGCCTTTAGCGAACTACTTGAAGATCACAAAACTTTGCTCGACAAGTATAAGCAATCTCGAAAAGAGATTAAGGCACATACAACCGAGATAGCTAGAATGTCTAATCTAATTGAAGATATTAAAGAGACATCTACTACCGGTAACACGGAAGAGATAGCCAAACTTAAAGCAGACTATCATGAGGCTATCCTCAATATTGAAAAGAAAGAAAGGGACTATGTCAAAGTACAAAAGCTTTATGACATAGAGAAGAAGATGCACCTAGTAACTGAACAAAGACTCCTTGATATGACTGCTAGATACGAAGAGTCTATTACGATTTCTAAAAAGTTAGAAATCAAGTTAGGCAAACAGGCAATACCTGTGACACAGCATAAAATTAGTCCTAATTCAAAGCATGCACCTAGAAGGACTAAACACAAGAAAGCACAGAAGAAACACGAATACTATCATGTTTTCACTTACAGGTTCTCCAAACAAAATAAGCTTGCAAATACAGTTTCTACCACTAAACTGACTTGCACATATTGTGGTACGTACGGACACATATCACAATATTGTCTTGCAAGAAAGCTTGTTGACAATCATACTTTAGTCTGGAGACCTAAAGCTAATCTGTATGGACCCTTTAGAAAATGGGTACCAAAGGATTCATCTACTTGTCTTGTAGGTGGACCCTCAACCCTCTCATGCTAAAAGCAAATAGATTCTCGATAGCGGATGTTCGCGACACATGACTGGTGATGCATCCTTATTCGCTATGCTATCGATGAAGAAAGAAGGATACGACTCCTTCGGAAACAACTTGAGAGGTGATATAATAGGTAATGGTACTGTAGGTATTTCTCCTTATCCAATAATAAAGGATGTTTGTCTAGTAACTGAATTGAAACATAACCTGTTGAGCATAAGTTATTTGGCAGATAATGGTTATGGTATCAATTTTGTGAAAGATAAATGTACCATATATGATATATCATCTGGTGACCCGTATATAAAGGGATTAGAGAAGACAACATTTATGTTTTCTTTTTGGAGAATACTAATAATGCAGGTAGGTGCCTAGTAGCCAATCAAGATGAAAGCTGGCTATGGCACATGAGACTAGGACATGCAAACATGGATACTATCTCACGTCTGAATACAAAGAAGTTGGTAAAAGGACTCCCTGAAATTCTATTCAAGAGAGATATGGTATGTGCAGACTGTGAAAAGAACAAAGCACATAGGTCTACTTTTAAATCCATCAACGCTGTAAGTACTTCGAGACCTTTGCAGTTGATTCATATGGATTTATTTGGTCCTAGTAGAGTCGCTAGTCTTGGCGGTAAGCTCTATGCTTTTGTTATTGTTGATGATTTCTCTCGATTTACTTGGGTTTACTTTTTATCAAACAAAAGTGATGCTATTTTTGAATTTTAGATATTTTGTAAAAAGGTACAAAACGAAAAAGGCTTCATGATTACTCGTATCCGAAGTGATCATGGTGGCGAATTCGAAAATTCTGACTTCAAAAAGTTTTGTGATGATAGTGGATATTACCACGAATTTTCTTGTCCTAGAACTCCCCAATAGAATGGTGTTGTGGAGCGGAAGAACCGTACTCTAAGCGAAATGGCTAGAGTCATGCTGAATCAGTATAATCTTCCTAAATACTTTTGGGCAGAAGCTGTTAGTACAGCCTGTCATGTTATAAATAGGGTGTTAATTCGACCAATCTCGAAGAAAACACCATATGAGCTTTGGTTTGGAAGAATTCCAAATATTTCTTATTTTAATGTTTTTGGTTGTCGCTGTTTTATCCTGAACACCAAGGATAACTTGGGAAAGTTCGACTCTAAAGCAGATGACGGGATATTTCTCGGATATGCTGCTAAGAGTAAAGGATATAGAATTTTTAATAAAAGATGTATGATTGTTGAAGAAAGTATTAATGTTACTTTTGATGAGTTGAATAGTCACAGATCTAGCGACAGTAATGATGAAGATGCACCTAAAAAGACTAAGAAGAGTTCTGAGAAAGATCTGACCCAAGAGGCAAGGACTGATAAAAGTTTCGAAGATGCAGGAACTGAGAAAAGCCTTGTGAAGGATATGGCCCAAAGATTTGAATCATTGAGATTCAAGCCAGATCATCCAGAAACTCTCATTATAGGTGATGTATCCAAAGGTGTAAGTACATGTTCATCTTTTAAAGATTCTGAATTAGCAGCAAATGTAGCATTTATTTCACAAATAGAACCTAAGAACGTAGAAGAGGTGTTTTCTGATGAGTTTGGGATTTCTGCCATGCAAGAGGAACTTAATCAATTTGAGAGAAACCAAGTTTGGGAACTTGTTCCTAAACCAATTGGTCAATCGATAATTGGTACCAAATGGGTGTTCTGAAATAAACTTAGTGAAGATGGACAAGTTCTACGCAACAAAGCACGTCTAGTTGTACAAGGATATAATCAAGAAGAAGGAATTGATTATGATGTGACCTATGCTCCTGTTGCTAGACTAGAAGCCATCCGCATGTTTTGCGCATTTGCATGTTTTAATGATTTTAAACTTTTTCAAATAGACGTGAAAAGTGCATTTTTAAATGGATTTTTGAAAGAAGAGGTTTTTGTGAAGCAACCCCCTGGTTTTAAAGATTTTCAAAAACCTGATCACGTCTTCAAGCTTAAGAAAGCACTTTATGGACTCAAACAAGCACCTCGTGCTTGGTATGAACGCCTAAGTGCCTTCTTACTTGATAATGGATTTTCAAAAGGAAAGATTGATACTACTTTATTTATAAAATCTATGAATGATGATATACTTCTAGTGCAAATCTATGTAGATGACATTATATTTGGTTCTACTAATGAAAAACTCTGTCAAGATTTTGCCAAGTGTATGCAGAGTGAATTTGAGATGAGTATGATGGGAGAGCTAAACTTCTTCCTAGGACTGCAAATCAAACAACACTCGAACAGAACATTCATCAACCAAGCTAAGTATACGAAGGACATACTGAAAAAGTACGACTTCGAGAATGTAAAGCCAATCGGGACTCCTATGGCTACATCTACAAAGCTTGATGCTGATGAAAGTGGCAAACCTGTCGATCAGCGTAAGTATCGATGTATGATTGGTAGTTTATTATATTTAACTGCTAGTCGCCCTGATATTATGTTTAGCGTTTGCATATGTGCACGTTATCAGGCAAACCCTAAGGAATCACATCTTAGTGCCGTTAAGCGTATCTTCCGATACCTTAAAGGAACTTCTACAGTTGGCTTATGGTACCCCAAAACCAAATCCTTTGACCTTATAGGTTATTCGGATACGGATTTTGCTGGATGCAAAGTGGACCGTAAAAGTACCAGTGGCACATGTCATTTCTTAGGAAAGGCCTTAGTCTCTTGGTTTAGCAAGAAACAAAATTCAGCAGCATTATCAACAACTGAGGCTGAGTATATCGCCGCAGGACGTTGTTGTGCTCAGATTTTGTGGATGAAGCAAACCTTAGAGGACTACAATCTACACTATACAAATGTTCCTATTTATTGAGACAACACTAGTGCAATAAATCTGACTAAGAACCCTGTTTGTCATTCACGCACAAAACACATAGAAATTAGACATCATTTTCTTCGTGATCATCAACAATACGGGAATATTTGCCTAGAATTTATTGATACTGATCATCAACTAGCAGATATATTCACTAAACCATTGGCTGAAGACCGTTTTAACATTTTGAGGCGTGAGCTCGGTATTCTTGAATTCTCGGACTCATAGTGCATATGGTAATTAAAATTGAATTTATGACTTGATATTTTATTTAACAAAAATTATTTTTGGGTACAAACTTAAAAAGGGTATGTCTGTCACCACGGCTACGGTCGAAGCGAAGCGGTATTTAAGAGTTCCCCGGTGAACCTCCGTTAGCTGGAACAACCCCTGCAGTTAACCCAGAAATAACAATCGTTATTTAATAAACAGTCAAAGTTATTAAATTTCACTTTTAAACTTACCAAACAGTACTGTTTATCTCGGGAATGCAAGTGGCCAAACTCGGCCCGAACTCTAACCGAGTTCGGACCGAATTCGGACCGAGTTCGGTCGGCGCTGTGGTAACTTCCAGAACCGAACAGCCGGCCCTAGTGCCTATATATTCCAACTTTCCTTCCACTTTTTCTTCACAACAAAACGTGGAAAGCCTTCCTCTCCTCCTTGAAGCCTCTCCTCCTCCATCTTAGCAAGGGTTTGACGAGTTCCAGTGGGCGTTCATCTTCCTTCTCCTTCCTTTTTCTTCAAAGGTATTTTCTATCCATCTCCTCATGGCCCCCAAGCGTCAAAGAGGAACCTCTTCCCAAGGTGCTTCCTCTTCCTCTGACTATACCCCTGCTAGTCTCTTTTGTCCAACACGACCTAGAGATCCCGAAGAGTACGATGCTACTTTGTTTCCCGACAAAGACTTCTCGGATCTCTGGTTCGACTCCTTCTCTGGTCGTCGTATTTGCTCTGGAGCTTTCATCAATTTTACTACTTTCTTTGAATATGCTCAAATTTTTGACCAACTTGGATACCGCAATTTCTTCGAGGTCCAAGAGAGCATTTATGACAACGCCGTACGTATGTTTTACTGCAATCTGCAGGTAAAACCAAACGGCAATTTTTATTCTTGCATTGCTGGGCAAGAATTAGAATTTAGCGCCGCCGACATCAGTGAATTCTTTCATATTCCTGATCTTGGTGATGCATTAGTTGACATCTACCACATTCAGTTCCCTGCTGATGTCACTCTGGCTTCCTTTAGGGAATTAATTTATCATCCTAACCCTCCTCCCAGGAGAATTTTTGCCAAACATTTGAACCAAACATTCTATGAGCTTCATCGTATGATATTTTCTGCTCTTCTTCCGAAGAAAGGCTCTACTGATGAAGTTACCTTTTTGGAACTATCTGCTCTATATCACATCCACTTTGGCATCCCATTCTCCGTTCCCAAAACTATGATGTCCTGGATGCTTAACTGCAAAAATGCAGGTAGGAATCTAGTATATCCTATGCACCTTGCTTCCATATTTTGACGTTTCGAGATTGATCTTGAGACGTGTGCCATCTCCTCTCCTCCTGTTGAGCTGACTCGATCTCGTCGATTTTCTGCACCACCTGGAGCTGCTCCTGCTCCAGCTGCTGACTAAGGTCCCTCCAGCTGATGCTCCTCCTGCTCCGGCCGCTGCCCCAGGATTCGATCAGACTTTCTACCAGCGCTTCGATGATTTTGTTGCGGTCTCTACGCAACGTCATCAGGACTCAGAGTTCCGGCACATTTCTCAGGCCCAGGTGCTGAGAAATAGTATTGCTGACCTCCACTATAGCCTGGCTCAGGATCCAGTCCATCCGGTCACCATCCTTCCTCACCCTGCTTTTCCGGGTCCTCGATTTACTGATGAGGTTACTTTTCAGTATTTCGACCCGACTGCCGCCTACTTCCCACATGATCCTCCCGGTGCGGACGACCCCACGATGTGACGTGGATTCAGCTATGGGATAGTGGATATTGATTTGATTAGTTGATGCAGTTGATGTAGTAGTTTCTTTTATTTTTTATGTCTAAACTATTTAGTTAGACATTATTAGTTGTACTTTTTGGATTTCTAGTGGAAACTTCTATGTTATTTCAGTTTATTATGAGCTGGTTTATTCTATATCTTTTGTTTCCATATATGTCTATGCTGTGATTATTTCTTTTTGCTTCACTTTGTCTTGTGTTTGTCTATTGTTGGCTTCACGATTTACGGGGGAGCCTATTCATTTTACTACTTGACAAAGGGGATGAAAAAGAGTATACCAAAGCGCAAATCCAAAAACAAAATCCAAACATTTTTTTCAGGTACTTTGTATTTTGTTCTATTTGATATAAATATATTTTGGTATAGACTCAAGTTTGTCAATTATCAAAATGGGGGAGATTGTTGGCCCATTCCATGGTCACACCCGATTTCGATAATCAACATACACTTTAGTCAATACACAAAATATAGGAAATGCTGCTAATCATTTCAGGATTCATGAAATCATATTCAACGGACGATGTACCGCATCAATCAAAGCGTCAACATTATCAAATCTACTGGAGACTCATTTCTCATTTTATTATGTATTTTATATTTTATTGAGTCTAGGATTTATTTTGTAAAATCAATTATGGTAATACTGGCTTAGGGTTAAAACTGTCCACATTCCAAAAAGCCTACCTATTTACCATTCGCATTTTCGTTTACAAATATTTCAAAAACATATTTCGAAAATAGTTTTTCAAAATGATTTTACAAATAATCAAAAACAAATTTGAAAACTGTTTTTGCAAATGATTTTCAAATATCTCCTGACAGAACTCGTAACCGAGTTCGGCCCGAGTTCGGTCCGAACTCTATCCCAGTTCGGTCAAAAGTTATTCAAACTTCTGTTGCCTCCAAATCAGTGAGCAACGTCTCTTTGCGAGATATTTGCATCCGAACTCTGTCCGAGTTCTGCCCGAGTTCGGTTGGAGAAAACACCTATAAATAGAGAAGAACTTTTCATTTCAAATCATTAATTCATTCTTCATTCTCTCTTCTCTATTACTCAAGTGTTTTCTAACGATCTAAGATTTTCAAATCTCACCTATACATCTCTTAGCCAAAAGCCAGTACTATCAAAGTTGATTTAGAGTCTTTTGGTTACTCAAGAGTTGTAAAGAGGTCGTTCCAAGTTTCAACAACTTTTCGTATTGTGGAGCTGGTCGTGCGCTCGTCACCAAGCACGGTGTGTGTTGTGGAGCTGGTCGTGCGCTCGTCACCAAGCACGGTATTGTAAGAGACTGCAAGCTCTCAGTTAAAGCTTGTGCCATAGTGGATTAACATCGAGCAAGAGTACTCGAGACTGGATTAGTCCTCTCAGAGGGATACCAGTATATATCGCTGTGTTACTGAGTTTGAATTCTTTATCTCTATTTACTGTCTCTTACATATCTGTCTTAGTTTAAATTTTTAATTGGTGATTATATTCTGCTGCACACACGCACTCTATTCTCTCCCCTCTAGAGGTGCTCAACGATTTTTTTCCTCATCTCTGGGTTTTGGCTTGAGGTTTTGGTTTCGGAGCGGCATTTGTCTTCCGCTTTTTATTACTCTCAGCTATTGTATTCTTCCCCATGGGAGTGTAGTCTTCATCGGCTACTACCGGTGGTGGTTTTCTCAACCTATTTTGCCCCCTTGATCTTACTGTGATTACTTTTGGAGCAGCAGGTTCAACATCTTGTTGTACAGCAGCTGGTTGAGTCTCAAGCTGCAATGCTACAGCCATGGCTTCGAGATTAGCGATCTTTTCATCCTTTTCAATGGCTTCATTCTGCAACGATTCAACTTGTTTCTAAAGCTCGCTTATCTCATTTTTGAGCCTTTTATTTGTCTCTTTCAGCTTCTTGGTTGTTTGCACTGATATAAAATAAACAACAATGAAAGGTATGATATCAATCAATATATACTTTAAAAAAGAAGGAAAAAATATCATTCTCTGTGATCTTAACACGGGGAATGACCATTCTCCGTGATCTTAACACGGGAAATGACTATTCTTCGTGATTCTAACACGGAGAATGTCCATTCTCCTGCATTCTAACACAGGAAATGGCTATTCTCTATAATTTTAACACGGGAAATTATAAATCAAAACTTTGAAAAAAGAGAAACTTTTACCTTGTGCCTCTAGCTCTTTAACCTTTTCGCTAAGCTTCTCGTTCTTAGCAATAATTTGAGATTTCTCTTTTCATAAGGAGTCCAATTCCTGCACCGACCCTCCATCATGGTGTTCATTTCAATTTATCGGGCTCATTGTGCCTCTAGCTCTTTAACCTTTTTATGGAGTTTCTCATTCTCAGCAATAATCTGAGATTTCTCTTTTCGTAACTCCTCTAATTCCCGCACCGACCCCTCCATCACAATGTCATTTCATGGAGTTTCTCATTCTCAACAATAATCTGAGATTTCTCTTTTTGTAACTCCTCCAATTCTCACACCGGCCCCTTCATCGCGGTGTTCATTTCAAGTTCTTGGGATCTCTCTTGCTCAGCATCCTTATCCCCACCTGTTTGGTGGTTCCCTCTCCCTCGTATGTACTTCTTCTTGTATATGTACCTCCTCTTCTAGGTGTCCTTCCTCTTTTCCAATAGCTATGACCAAATCTTTGAATATCTTTTTCGATATCAATTTACTGTGATATTCGTTTTGAGGAAGATCGAGATTGTGTACCCATCCTATGTGTAAAATCCCGGGTATTCACGAATTGGTTCGGACTTCCTTTCTATATGGGTACTATATTCCACAAACCAATAAAGAAAATATATTGTGCAACCTTCTATTTTGGAGTATGCATCGGAATAACCCCTCCAACAGTTTTACTCGTAGTCCTCTTGATGCTCTCCATAACATACACCAAGATTAACCTTGGCCGCAGATACTTTTGATAACTTCTATACTGTCTACCAAGGCCAAGAACCTGTACTGTAAATTTGAACTACCAGACTTTGTGAAGAATGCTATTTGGCACAAGTGAAAGATTATTATCTTGGACAAATCATCTGGTTTAACATCTTCATCTCTATCACGAAGCCATTGTAATAATTCAAAGAACTTCTGTCTCACTTCCGTATTCATGAATTCTGAGTGTTTGCCCTTGGAATTAGTCAGCAATCTCTTGAAGTGATCTCTACATAGGCTCAACGATGCTGGTGGTGTGGCCTGCTGTTGTTTTCCCATGATCAATCTTCTGTAATAAGCATCATCCTCACTTTCTTCCTTCAGCGGTAGACCAAAAATGGCTGCCATATCGCCCATACTTGGCACTATTTTAACAGTAGTGCTCAATTCAAAGTATCTGATGCCATCTTTCTCTTCCAAGTTGTTAGCCCAATAATTACATCGTGTTTTTGAATATGGCTAATCTGTTAAGTTTAACATAATAATGCGACTAATATTCATATACCCACTATCATGTTGCTACTTAAACTTAGCAATGTCCTAATTGTCCTATATCATATTGCCATGCTTGTATCATACTGCAACATATTTTGCTCGCCTAACATGTATTTGTAGACATGTAGTAAGCATGATCGAACATGATCAAACCAGGACATAAGCAATAAAGAATTAATGATGGACCAAAGACGGCATCATACAAAAATAATTTTTCGAACCGCCTAGCGACCTATCCGGGACCTCGCATCGGGGGTTTCGCTTATCTTTGGACGACTGCTATCAAGAAAAAAAATATCTTCAGGTCTGCTCAAATATCAGAAGAAAGGCGTCGTCAAAGGGCTATTGATTTTCCTATTTGTTCTAAGTCTGTAATCTTCAATTTATTGAGTCTAGGAGAATGTGTACGTTGAGTCGCACTGTGTCATCTCAACCCCTAGACATATCTCTCTAAGCTCTACCATACAAATAGACCAATTCCTGAACCAAGCCCAAGCTCCACAAGGCCAAACAAAGCCCAAAGGCCATTATGCCACCTACGAGGCAGAGTTCGGGCCAAACTCTGCCTCCAAACAGAGTTCGGGCCGAACTCTGTTTTCTGATTTTCAGCACCCTAATTTTTAGGGCCTGCTTGGTACAAGCTATCCAACGTCCAAAAATTTAAATTCTTGGGGCAGAATTCGGGCCGAACTCTGCCTCCCCAGAGTAGTATAAATAAGGCTTGATTTCTCTCATTTCAAATCATCTTTCTATCTCCCACTCTCAATCATCTAAGCCTTATACTACCTAAGCCTTACTCTTCCAATCTACTAGCCATAAAACTTTTTAAGCCCCAAGGTGCTCAAGTGCAATTTAGCTAGAAGTTTTTGTGCAAGAGTTGAAAAGAAAAGTCACATGGACAATTCCAAGTTTTGCCACCTGTGAATCTGTAAGAAGTTGGCATGCTCTTCTGAGTAAAGGCACGTGGTTGTAAACTATTTCACAAATAGTGGATTTCAATCCTGAGCTAGAGTTCTCAGGCCTGGACTAGTCCTCCACGAGGAAAACCAGGTTAAAACTGCTGTGTTTGTGAATGCTCTTTTGATCTTTATTTACTTCCGCATTTCTCTCTAATTTATTTACTATCTTGACAGTTGTTTTGTGGAGGTGATATAGAGTTAATTTTTATTTGGTGATTATCGACACAAACTCTATTCACCCTCCTCTAGAGTTGTCTACACGTTATTTTATAAGTAAGTTTCTATCAATTTCTCAAGACCTTCTGAAAACTTAGCCAATTCTTGATTGCCAACTTTGTTTTTGTAGAATACCTCGACGAAATTATAGAAATCGGTATTCCTTAAAGACTCAATAACTGGCTCAAGTAAACGGCTGCCACCTTTTTTGACATCCTCCATAAAAGTTAGCATTGTTTTGAAAGAAGAACAAAAAACTCTTGAATCTTTATTCCTGACAATTTTTGTTCTACAAAAAAATAAAAATTATATTTTTGTCAACTATTTTTGTTATTTAACACAGAGAATAACCATTTCCTGTGACATTAACACGGAGAATGACCGTTCTCCTGTATTTCAACACGGAGAATTATCATCCTCCGTGATTTTAACAATGAAGAATGGTCATTCTCCGTGATTTTAACACGGAGAATGACCATTCTCATGTATTTTAACACTGGGTATGGCCATTCTCCGTGATTTTAACATGAAGAATGATAATTCTCCGTCAATTTAACACGGATAATGGCCAATTCTCCGTAATTTTAACATAGAGAATGGCTGTATCCATGATTTTAACATGGGGAATGGCCATTCTTCGTGATTTTAACACGGAGAATGACCATTCTTCTTCATTTTAACATGGGGAATGGTCATTCTTCATGGTTTACCACGAAGAATGGCCATTCTCTTGTATTTTAATACGGGGAATGGCCATTCTCCGTCATTTAACATGGAGAATGCAATTCTCCTACATTTTAATACGGAGAATGGCCATTCTCCGTCAATTTAACAAGGAGAATGACAATTCTCCGTCATTTTAACATGAAGAATGCAATTCTCTTGCATTTTAATACGGAGAATGGCCATTCTCCTGCACTTTAACAGAATCATGAACATAAATTGAAGTAAGTACTTTTTTTCCCCTTCTTTTTCCCTTCTTTTTGCTTACCAGCCTTTGGCTTATGTGCAACTCTCTTAATTTTCCCTGATTCTCCATCATTCATCTTTGGCTTATATACAACTCTCTTTATTCTCTTCACATCAGCTCTCTCTATACTCTAACTGGGGTTCCAGTTGATGCTGCTGATGATGATGAAGTGGGAACTGATGATGACGACATGGTATAATGATTGCAAATAGAGAGTCACTGCCATGTTTTTGAAGTAAAGTTTGAAGATTTTGGAGGAGAAAACCTAGATTCGAAAGTGAGCAGTGTATGAAAGAAGAGGAAGAATCGAAACATTTTTTTCAAGAGTAGGTTTTGTGGGTGTTTTTAATAAATTAGAAGGGCAAAAACGCCATTCCGCACCCTTTTATATATTTTTTGCTAATGCTGGACACGCGATAAAATGTTATTTTGCGGTAGGTTTTTCATAAAAATTTTACGATTTTTGGGCATTTGATAAATTTTCTCAATTTGATACCTCCTTCTGTATCTAAGTTTTCTACCTGATATTGAGTTCCAACTCTGACTCGAAGACAGTGACAATATGTTTGACCATAGTAAAACTTATCGCGGAGACCAATCGGGCTACGATAAGAGTAATACTATAATTACAACCAAAAGTTTATAATCTTTTTACAGTTTGTCACGTGGTCGGTCTCTTGGTGTCCGGTGGGACCATATTAGCAGAAATATAATAAGTTATAATAAGATTGTAAAGATTTGGTAGTAAATTTAACATTATTGTTAGGAAAATGTTACTTCTACAACAAAAATGGTTGTAAGAGTTTACAATCACCACATGACGACCCTCTATTGAAAGAGGGAGAAGTAGGAGGACCCGGTGGACCTATATTAGTAGGAGGGAGCGAGGAGTTGCAAAATAGTTCTAGGTTTTTTTATTTTAAACTTAACATTTTTCTGCTATTTAACATGATAATGATATTGAAATGATCTTAGATTTTTGTTGAGACAATTTCATAAAAAATGATAACCTTGTTGTCTGAGTCGAGCTTCCATATCTCTATTATTATCAAGGGCGGCCCTGGCTCAGGGCAGGCCGGGCGACGGCCTAGGGCCCCCAGGTGAAAGGGGAACCAATATGAATCCATCTAAAATATAACTAGTATGTATCATGTGTCATTCTCAATAAAAGTACATTATGGTGTAGTGGTTTTAATGTTAGACCTCTACTTTAGAGGTCCTTGGTTCATGTCTTGTTTACAATAAATTATTGTCATATTTATACCTTTTTATATTATTTTTGGAGGGTCCATTTCGGAAGTTCCGCCTTGGGCACCAATCGGCACAAGGCCGGACATGATTATATTATAATCCCACTTAAAAAATGACTCAAAAATACTATGTATAAGTCGTGTGTGCGTGTATATATATATATATATATATATATATATATATATAGAGAGAGAGAGAGAGAGAGAGAATAAGGGAGGTAGGGTGCCACCTCACGGGGGGGGGTGTCTACTTGTCACCCCCCCATGCTATCATCAAGCACATGGGTGCATGATGATAGCATGTGGGGGGTGACAAGTAAACACCCTCCATAGGGTGGCACCTCACCTCCCTCATCCTCTCTCTCTCTCTCTCTCTCTCTCTCTCTCTCTATATATATATATATATATATATATATATATATATATATATATATATATATATATATATATATATATATATATATATATATATATATATATATATATATATATATATATATATATATAGGGAAAGTGGGATATGAGCCATAGGCTCATACTTTTATATGAGTCATTCCACGTGGCTTTCATGTGGACCAATAAAAGTATAATAACATGGAAAATAAAATTTGAATAAATAAAAATAAAATATCCCATAAAAGATTTGATAAATAATAACTTTCCATATCTTTGCCTAGGAACTTACCAAATATGTTTGCCTAGGATTAATTTTCTAATTAGATAAATAAAAAAATACTAGTTATTTAACACATTAATTAGTAATAGTTATTTAAATAATAATTAGTATTAAGTGCTAATTACTTTATTTAAATATAGTACTGATTGTCTAACTAATATTAAATTAGTACAAAAGTCACACTTCTAGCGCACTTTGACTTGAAAATGAGGTGAAAGTTGGGAAAGCCTCTTTTTTATATAAGACAAGAAGGTGAGAGTTAGGGTTACAAGAACAGGAAAGTAAGGATAACTTCAAGTTCATGTTCCCTCTTTTATATTTAATCAAACACTTAAAGTGTGAAAGTGATTCAAAATTTGTCCACTTTCATACCCAATTTTCAGCCATCCAAACAACGAACGCAAAAAATCGCTCCCAAATCGATACGAATACATGGTGAGGACTGAAAACATCACACAAACAAAATATGTCAAACCCACAATAAGGACAATGCAAACACAATAAGTTTTTACATGAAAAACCTTGAAGGAAAAAACAACTGGACTATCGATGAGCCCCCACTAAAGGATAAAAAGAAAGTACACTGCCTACTTTACAAACTCTTCCACCAATTCACACGGAATACCACAATAATTCAATAGATAAAAATAGATTATAAGAGTACAAAATGATTACCGAAGACAATAAGACGAGAAAAAACTAATGTATAATTGTCCGAAACGATTTCTCTTCGGATCAACTCCCAAAACTCCGAACTACCTCTTCCTCTCCTTAAAAACTTACAACATTGAAAAAACTCTCCTTAAATTATTGTGATTAGATATTAGGGTTATAAAACTCCTATTTAAAGTATCATAATCTCAAAAGATATGGACCATTAAGTTTGATCCAATGGTATTCATATAATATTTAGATTTAGTTTTCATCACCGACATTGGTATACCGACAATATACCAATCGTGTTATACCGATGATATACCAAAAAATGACCAAAATGAGTCAGAACAATTCTTGAACGAAATCAGACTTTACTAGCGTACCGGCGATGTACCGATAGTGGTATACCGACGACATAATGCCAGCACTAAAATGGTTTTTCCAATTGCTTTGATATGCGCTCATATCGAGCCTCCTTCATCGCTTAAGACTCTCTGAGCTTCTCCGACAAACGGATGACGCTCATCGCACTCTGGGTGTTCTCCACATAGGTTAAAAATCCCATCAAACACCAACACAAACAACCCCTATGTTTTGTAAAATTATGAATTAGAGGTTTCTTTTGTGGGATGCATAATATTATATGGCCAATAATTCTTTATTCATGGGAACCAAATACTCTGAAATTAAATTTGTGAAAAATTTATATTTCATGTTTGATGAATATTTGAAAATATATAGTTAACATAAAAAATATATAATATTTTTAATTGATGAATAAATATATATATAATAGTTGTTATTTTTTTGTTTCTGACTTTTTATAGCATTGTAGGTTAAGGTGACATGTTTCCTATGCAAGAGAACAAGACAAATTCTTTGGACATCAAAATATGTTCTACTTCTTTTTTGAGATGTTCGACGATACGCACGGGACTTTGCGCATGCTAATTTGCATGCCTTTTGGGCCACTGCCCCCAACTATATTACCCCATCCCGTTCAGTTCAACATGATGAATCAATGAATGCAACGACGTTCGAACTTGGCTACTTTCTTGGAATACCGTTCGGTCGAGGTAACTCATCGTTCAGGTGGGTTGGCTTCGATTATCTCGTCTCTGCTTCGTATTCACACCTAATAAATGGATGTTTTCTTAAGCACTGAGTAGGTATGCTAAAAAAAGAAATGAACCTACATAGTTGAGGAAATAATCCCATTTGTGTCAGAATTGTGTAAAAAAATATGGAAATATTGAACTTGATGCCTATATAGCACTTCATATTGGTTTTCAAACTGGCACTCGGCCTTTCGATCCCGCAACTTGGGTAAATAGAGTTCTCTTATTCTGCCACATAGACTACCGACTTGTTGTCATAGTCTACACGTCCCCATGATTTTAAGGCACGTTCCACGGTTAAATACTTGTCATAGCAGGTATGTTCCCACAGTCTCAAAAATGCTAGTTATAGCATGCACGTTCTCATAGTTTCAAAGGCTTGTCATATAGAGTATGACTTGGTTGGTGATACTTGTATGAAACACGGTTGGTTCAATTTATGAAGGAGGGCTATCAAATAGTCGTTCCTAAGTCTTAGATAGAAAGTATGGTCGAGATTGTAGGTCGCCGAGGTAGTCCCTGGTTTAGGAGTTGTACGAGGAATATGAAAAGACAAGAGAAGAAACAAAAGTTTGAGTCATATGGTCAGTTAATAGTCACCATTGCATGGCTATTGGACAACTTGTGCACAAGGGCATGCATCCTCCAACAACAACCTGGGGCCACAGGATCGATATGGCCTAGGAGGAGAGCAAGATAGTTGAGCAAGGGTCACGCTCAGGTGATTCGGTTTCTTCAGCTGGGCTCACTATCCGCACTTCAAGGAATCATATGTAGCAAGTGTCATGACACGTACCCGCTTTTCGGGATATGAGTATGTAGCCAAGTCCAGCTTACGCTACAGCATCGACGGTAGTACGATGTCTAGGTCTCAATGCCAATCTTAAATAAAACTAATCTAATTGCTCATTCACAATAACTGTTTTATTTACAACTCCAATAATACATACAAATGATGTTTAGGAACAAATATGCTAAATAATTAAATAAATGAAACTATCTAATCTATCCAGAATCTAAGGTCACCTCCAAGGTCTCTATCTCCCCCGTATGTCCATAGCACAAAAGTAGGAAGCATGCCAAGTCACCTGCAATGATCCAGTTAGAAAATGAGCAAAGTACAACCGTATTGCATTTATGTAACTTAATACAAAATAAACTAGACAGTAGAGATTTATTAGAAAATTAGGAAAAATTTGTATGAGCTGAAAACGATAAACATGTACAAGAAATCACTAGCAAGAACAAGTACGAACAAGACAACTGAATCATGAACATTGAAGACTAATAGACAATGTACATTTGAAATACCTTTCGACATGTGAACAACTGGGCTAATACGATACATCATACGATGGCTATCCACATTTTTGATATGGCTAACCCATACGTGAGGTGTATGACTTAGCTATCCACATTAACATTCATTGGGATTTATTCACATATATAATGGACATTTCCCCTCCCGACTCACTAAACAGTCAGTAAACGAGCAATAATACAATCAAGCCTATCGTATCACAATCGTGTCCTAACATGATATCAAATTGTCACGATCCGCTCCCGAATAATCGAATACGAGTCAGACACGTGCAACCTACGTTAGAGGACACAACGTAGTAAGCTGTACAAGTCTAAGGAAACTCCAAGTAACCAGATAAATATCTCAGCATCTATAACATCCCAGAATAGATCACCATAATCCACTAAGTCATTTTTAATACAACTATATAAGATCATTCGAAAATAAATCCGATAAAGAAAATCCACTAAAATCAAAGTACAACTGTATCTTAAAGCTATCTAGTACAACAGGTAAAATGTCTATAACATGTCCTCTAGAATCTTCTAAGAGTCCTCCTCCAGTCCAATGACATCCATAGCCCTGGTCTAATATCAACATTCCAGTCAGAAAAGGAGCAAAGTACAACCCCGACAAGCAACGCTATACAAAGTAAACTGAAATGCACAAGTGATGATATGAACTGACCTGTAATATAGACAAAAAGAACTGCAATATGATCTATAGTACAAGAACTGGAATAATGAACAAGACAATCAATGCAATAGGAGTTTGAAATAGATACTAGAATATGTGATCGGCTGGGGTAAACACATGAATAAGCACAAGAAATGGTACGACTTAGAATCCTACGTGCACGATATGAGACCTAAGCTATTATGCATTGCCTAACTAACGTTTGGGTTTGATCACATATCTATAGTATTTCTCCTCCCCCAATGTACGAGAAAAAACAAGAATATGATAAGTACCAGAACCTGAAGCACATGACCAACCGTGTGTACAGCATTTCCAATATGGGAACATGAAGTAAGACATAAATACAAAGTTAAGAGTTCAAGTCAGTGTACTTGCCTTCGACATTGTAAAGCATTATTCTCCAATGTCCACCTAGAATATGACAAGAGTAGGTTAAATTCTAAAATAACAATCTAACAAATATCGCTAACTAACATTTAATTCACTACTTACTATATACATATATACTAGCTATCAAGAACAAAATAATGTTAGCTAGACAATAACCAAACTATAATATATTTACCAGCAAAATAATAATAGTTTTACACAAATTAACATTCGTAGCAAATTGTTTTAACCATAAATGCTAGTGTCATATAAGAAAATAATTTTTAGTAAAACTTTATTAGCAAAACATTATGTAGATACTAGCAAGATATTTTAGATAATAACTTTAGCAAAATTTAATCAACAAGAAAATAGAATAATAATATTTAGTGATAATAAATATATTAATAAAGAAAATGATACTAATATTAATAATAGCTATCCTAATAGTAATAAAGACATCCATAATATACAACTACCCTAAATATAAATACTGAATCGGCCCAAACCCAAAACCCTAATTCCTTTCTTTTCTCTCTCTCTCTCTACTGGGCCCAAGAACGGGCCCAGTCCAACTCCTGCTACTGCAGTCCTTCTTTTTCTTTTTTTACTAAGGCCCGTGGGCCACACAACTAAGCCAACCCCAATTTTATAGTTCTCTCACTCTTTTCTTTCTTTACTTCTCTATAGCACAGTCGCCGATCTCCAAACCTAATCCCTTTTCATCATATAAACCCTAATTCCCACTCTTTTCTTCCTTACTTGCATTCATAGCAGCCATCCAATATCCTTCACTCATCATCTCTCACCCACTACCAACCCTAACCAGAAGCAAAAGAAGAACAAGATAGATAAGAAGAGGACCAAGAAGATCAAGAAGAGGGCTCACCGAGATATGAGGCGACGAGGGCTCCGATCTGCAGCTCAGACACAACGAGTTTGGGCAGAATCATCGGTGGAGACCGATCTGGTCGCCTTGATTTGAGGCAAGCTCGAGAGGTGCGTCAATTGCTCGAGGTGGTGTTGGCTAGGAGGAAACGGCGGTGACAGGAGACGAGCACGGAAGGAAGGGAAACTGGGGTGGACGGACCGGTCTTGACGATGACAACGACTCTCATCGAGACGCTGTCAAGGCGTGCGAGACTCGGCCGAGGTCGTCGACGAAAGATCCGGGATGAAACAGCTCAGATATGGCATGTTCGATAGTCGGATAGTCAAACCGACGGTGGACAAGGATGGGGACTTGACGAGACATGCGCATCTAGGTGAGCCGATCTGACCTCTGGTGGCGGTGGTGGTTGAGTGTAAAACCCCTAAATTTAAAAAAGATTTAAAAATTAATTTATAAAATTTATGATTTTTTATTTATTTCATTAGAAATGACCTTAGCCATTGTTGAATTTTGGAACAAAAGACTATCAGGAATTTTGGCACGGAAGATGTAGCAGTGTACCTTGACCAGTGTATTAGCCATGCCGGAGGAAGCCTAGCCATAGTGATGTCCAAATTAGGAAAACCAGATCAAATTGTGAATTGACCTATTTAAAGTATTCTAATTAAATATTATTTTATATATTGATTTTTAGATGACTCGGTTGGACTAAACCAGCACGAACTAGGCCCGGACCGAACCCAAGCCAAGTAGGCACGTGGTGTGACCAATGACGACCATGTAGGCATATCTTATGTATGTAAAAATATCTCCTAAATTATTTTAGAATTTGCATGTGCAATTATAATTATTTGATTATTATTGGCATTGTTATTAAACAATATTTTACAATATTGTACAACTTTTCTGGACCCGAATACGAGTGTGGGGTATATGCTCACCAAAACCACCATTTGATATTTTATTATTTTACTTTTATTTAATATTATTTTTGGGGACTAACTCAATAGCTAATTTTTATTAGTTATTAATATTGATGTTTATCTTCAACCAAATTGAGAATATGTTGGAACATATATTTAAATATCTTATATATATGGAAAAGATAATGTTAAAATTATTTTTAAATTGTGGAGACTCATTGAATGTATTTAGATATATATACATATATATAAAAGAAAAGAAAAGGATAAAGAATGATATATATATATATATATATATATATATATATATATATATATATATATATATATATATATATATATATATATACATATATTATATATTTATATATATATATATGTATATATATATATATATATATATATATATATATATATATATATATATCATTCTTTATCCTTTTCTTTTCTTTTATATATATGTATATATATCTAAATACATTCAATGAGTCTCCACAATTTAAAAATAATTTTAACATTATCTTTTCCATATATAAAATATATATATATATATATATATATATATATATATATATATATATATATATATATATAGCCACTAACGGGCGGCCCACATGGGGGCACCCACGAGCTAACTATGAGCTAACTAGCAGCTTTGTGCTGCTGTATGCTCTCGGCCTTTAAAAAGGGCCGCACCTTAAGCAATTGTTATTGTAACCATATATAACCCAGCCAGCCCTCTTATTCTTTGGAACAGCAACACCAATAACATGGCCGCCGCCACCTAATCCAAACCCTAATTTCTTCTCCTCCTCTCTCCTCCATCCTCCTCCCATTCCTCGGCATGCGTGCCAGCCTCGTCGGAGTGACAGCATCTCCGCCTCTCGATCGTCACGGCGACAACAACAACAACAATAAAACAACAGATTTCCACTTTAAGGTATCCCACTTCCCCGATCAATTTCTCTGTCAATTCTACTCCGATTTTCGATCCGTAAATTCGTGTAGAAAGCCCACATGACCCTCTTCGAGATCCTCCAGGTGGATTTCGATATGGCCATCCAACTTGCTCGAAAAATCGAGACGAAGTTGGAGAAAAACCACTTTTATGGAATATTAAAAACTGTTTTGAAACATCAACTTGTCGGCCACTTTTCTCGCTGTCCATTAAACTTTCGTAAAAACTAATTAAAGGCAGTCAAAGACAACATAACCGAGATTGTAACGCACCTTCTGGATTCACTTTTCATCTAGTGTGTAAAAAGTTACACGTTGTTAAAGTTTTACGAAAAATTATAAATTCTGTTTTTAAAAAGTAAAAAAAACACCCGATACGGCGTGTGTCCCGACAAACCGGGCGACGTGGTCGCGTACTATATGCATTGATAGGCGCGTATGGATGTTGTCGATGTGTGGGAGCTGACGGAACCCGATTTTGTTGCATATGTGCGACGAAATCAGTGCGTATCGGTCGAGATACCATGTATCGATCCTTTGCAAATTAAGTCACAACTTTATGCACACTCATCATATCGCGATGAAACTTACGCCATTGGACTCAAAATATTTTTCTGGTCCTGTGAGCCAAGTTTGGTCCGATTCTGAGACCGTTGATCGGGACGCTATTTTGGCGGGCCCACAATCCCACTCAACAGGCGATTTTGTGCACGGCCCACCAGATTCCAAAATTGGACATATCGTTGGGTTCTTCTCATCAAAACAAATATGTAGACATGTAGTTTGACGACTTTAGAGATCGTAGACATTGGCACACATTTCGGTACAAAGCGGGTCCAACGGCGGACATCGTTTTGACCCAAAATTATGATTTTGTCCCTGTTCCAGAATTGAACTTTTGGACAGGCGTTTCCTACGCATATCTTTTATTCCAAACTCGTTCGTGATATTTGTTGCTGCATCCGGAGTCATCTGCGGGATTTGGCTTTTCTTGCTTCGTTTATTTGTCCGTTCGAGCTACTAGATTATTCTCTTTTGCACATAACCTCAGACAAGATACCTTGCCATTATACTGTTTATATTTAGTTTGCATTTTATTAATATCACTAATCATTTAGTTCTAGTTTTTACAGTTCTTGATTTACTGTCTGCTCAGTGATGTTAGCTGTACTTTGTTATTATCCTTTGGTTGCATATGGACTTAGAGTTAAGAGACTACCATTTGTAGTGTATTGCATATACCTTGACACAGTTGTACCACGAGGATGTGTGATATGAGTAGCATGTAGAGGTCCTTGTGTGTTGGCTGATCCCCAGTGCGCATGCGTTATATCTAACTGTCAATAGTTGTATATTAGAAGACTTGACGGTTAGTAGTGTTACATGGTCGTGGATGCGACATGATAGGCACATTAGGTAGAAAGAATATTTCCTTGTCGTATGGGCTTCGATTGCTCTTTCCTTGTAACCCGGAAGCTCTGCTGGAGATACGGGTATGTTGAGCCTCTCAGGTTTGCCACTGTCACTTTTGAACGTCATGCGCTGTGGTCACTGGTGCCCAGGTGGAGACTATACCAGATCCCATTTACAGCCAAGGCTCATGCGATAAAAGGTTTGTTCTTAACTGCATGTTCACTTTAGTATGGTTAGGTTACCTTATTTATGTCTTATCACTTTCTTTGATTGTGGCATATTTTATATTCAGTATTTATATGGTATATTTATTGTATCTTGTTACGTCCCTCTAAGGACCTGGTTATCTCTCCAGGTGTGTGCTTCTGTGATATTGCAGGTGTTCTAGCCGAGGTTGCGATCTTCTCTATTCATTCGGAGATGACGTGTCTTGGGTCTTCCTTTGCTACTCCTGCCAATTCATTTCAGTTTTATGTATATTTTTCCTTACTTGTTGGTAGTAGATTTGTCTCCGCCCAATGTATTATATAAAGACTTATTACAGTTGATTATATGATATCTTTTATTCTTCATTTGTGGATGAGATTAGATTACTCTTGGTTTACTACATTTTACAGCTTATGTATTCATGCGAGGTTTCCATATATTGGAGTATACTTCGTATGTGTGCAGCTGGCATGGATACGTACCTAGTCCTAAGTATTTTGGGACTGGGGCGTTACATGTTTTTGTGGTGGCCCATGCAGTTCGAGTTTGTCACTTCGGTTTCATTACAGTACCGATGTGAGCCTGCAACATAGGATTAGAATCTAGGAATCTCATCCATACAGCTTGACCTCTTCCCTTGGCTTCAAATTCCGAACTCTCGTTCGACTTTCTTGAATTGCATCTTGCTTGATTCCTTTTTTACCGTTGATTCTTATTTTCGTACTTCGTGTCAACTAGGAAGATGACTACACTAGTATATGCTCATAGGTCACACATATGGCTAGAATGGTTATATTGGCAATTGGAATACATTCAAGACTCTAATTGAGTTAAAAAAGGCTTTTTTAAGTGTGATTTAATGATTAGTAATTTGTAAAGTAGGATATTACCATGGAAAGTTTTAATCTTAAGATTCCTAAATAGTGAACACCATAGGATTGATTCTGCAGGAAGGAAAAAAATTAGCTAGAATCTTTATACCATTGATTTAAGAAATTGATTGGATTTTTGAGTTTTGATATTTATGAATTATGGGGTTATAGCTATACATCTTTGAACAAAAATAAAATTGATTTGATTCTCGAGTTGTGATATTTATGATTTATTGGATTATAGCTATAAAACTTTGAACAAATATAAAATTGATTTGATTTTTGAGTTTTGATGTTTATGATTTATTGGATTATGGTTATACACCTTTGAACGGTTATAAATTTGGTTTGAAAATGATCTTAGCTTTTAAAAATGGCCATAGGAATTATTTAAATTTGAGTTGTACAACTTGCGATTTTTGGTGATTAGTAAATTTTAAATTTTAAGTGGAAGTAATGATGGTAAATTTTGGTTTGCAATAATTAAAAACAATTTTTAAGAATTTTTCTTTATTTTAAATTGTGTCCTATGATTGAGGATTTACAAAGCTATTTAGATTTTTGGTAAAAAAAATTTGACTGATAAGGTTATTTAAAAATTTAGTTTAATGTGGGATTGCTAATCTTAAAATTTTTGGAAGAATTTCGAAGGATGTGATGGAAAGTTACTTTGATTGATTAAAGGAAGTTACCATTTAAAAGTTATGATTTTGTTGGAATAACTTAGCATGAATAGAAGTTAAAATTGATGAGAGCATTGAGCTTAATTTTTGAGATTGCTTTTAATATGCTAAGAGTTTTATTATGAGTTATTTGAAATTTTAGAGTGTTAAATTTTTGATTGATTGTGAAATTTTTATGGATTCGTAAATTATGAACTCTTAAGTTAAATAGTTGAATTTAAACGCTAATTTTGAAAAAGGTTAGTAGTAACGTGATAAAGTTTGCTTTGAGATTTATGAAAGTGATTTAATTTTGGTCATGATTAAATCGAACGACTTGTAGTGAATACAAATTTTGGGTGGTTATTTTTGAAAATTTTATTTAGAGACTTTTGGAGAAAATTTGAGCAAAATTTTAATGGTGGACAACCAAGAGAGTCCAAATAAGATGGATGAATTCCACAGTATTCCACACTAAACTGCCATATCACTCATGACCATGATAGTAGTATGTACACAAGTGTTGTTAGTCATCTACCAAGCTATGTGACTGTATTTCCACCTTGACTTACTCGACCTTCCTTCAATTCTAGATCTTTTAATTGCGACTAACCCAATTGCAATTTGAATAATGATCTAATGGTTCCTTAACTGTACTCATCTAGAAGACTATCTTCTCTCTGGAATTGTGTTCCTAAATTATTTTTACTGGATTCTTTAATTAATTTTATTTCATGCTTTAACTTGATCTTCTTTATTTTTGTTCATTAATTATCAACTCGTAAACTCCCACCTTCTATTTCTGATCTTTTGGCGTCCCTTACGGTGACTTGGATATTTGGAGCACAACACTAGACTTTTCCTTCCAACAAATTTTATATGTAAGACCTAGACAAGCCCACCTTCATGTAGATAAATCATGTCCCACTAAAACATGTCCCCTTGTACACTAGTTTCATGATATGGCCTTCTGATCAAATGGCTAAACCAAAACCTCTACTATGATACCAAGATACTTTCGAACTTTGTAAGCCCCCTGAATTTCAGGGTTTATTTTAAATTTTCTGAATAAAATATTTTCTCACAGTATCGGTATTTATATACGGATACGTATTTTGTAGTGTGTTTCGCATTTTCTTGATTTTCGTAATGCTTTAAAAATGTTTTCTAACTTATAGATTTTCTTCTTGGCCGGCATATCGCCAGTATACCGGAGTATACCGACGACATACCGTCCATACAGATTTTCCACATTTTAGATATTTTCGATTTCAGATATTTTTATGAATAGTGTTTTTGATATTTTCGTGAATAGTGTTCTGGATATTTTGATGAATAGTATTTAGATATTTTCGTGAATAGTATAGATGCACCCTATTACCCAATGGACATTTGGTTTTGTTTGAATGGCCATGATTGACTTAGATTTTGACATGGATCACGATCCGACGGCTAAGATTAATTTCCCCTTTTATTTATACCCTTTCACTTTCTCTCTCCTCTCTCTTTTCATTCTCTTCACTCTCTCTTCATTTCTTCTTCCTTTCTCTTCCCTTGGAGCTTTGCTAGGAGCTTGGCCTTGAGGTCTAGAGTGTGGTTTCGTACCCCTCTTGGTGGTGGACTAGAAGATTAGGCTTGGAGCTTAACCTAGGCAAGTGTATCTTGCTCAAAAGTGGCATGACCATACTTTATTTTTGCTTTCCATGGAAACTAGAGTTTTATTGGCCTATAATTTGCTTCTTTAAATTGTTAACATGTTTAGTATATAGCACTTTTGGTTTTGATCGACAGTATTGCGTAGATCTGAGTTTCTAGATATGATTTTCGAGTATTTTGAGGTTTTGATCTATCAAATGTTTTGATTTGTGAAAACTAATACTTCCATGTTGTTGAAAATTCAATTCTATTCAATTTTGACTTTTAAAAGTCCGAATTTCGATTTAAAATAAAGATTTTATGGCCGAAACAAGTTTTGGCAATTTTCTGAATTTCGTTGCTGTTTGAAAAACCGGTATACCGCCGGTATGCCGCAGTATACCGCCGATATGCCGTTTTTGGCACAAGAAACTTACTGTCTTTAGTCCGGTATACCGTCGGTATGCCGCAGTATACCGCCGGTATGCCGTTTTATGCTGTTTTAGGCTGTTTTGCATTTTTTTCATATATTTTATGTGCTGTAAAAATTCTGGAAAAATTGTATTTAAATACTATGTTAATTTAGCTAATTTATTATAATTGTTTCAGCATTTAATAAGTACTTTTGGTATTTTATAAAAATAGGAAAACAGAGCTCATTTTCAGGATACCTATGTTTGCTGATTTTTAATAAATGTTTATGAAGGTTTACAAATTCCAGAAAAATTAGTATAAATTTCTATAATTAATAAGGATCATTTTGGTACTTTATTTCATGAAAAACTAAGCTTTTTGTCTATCTCAAAAATTGTTGGAACACAATGTTCATTTGATTTATTTATTGAATAATTACGATTTGCAACTTTTTGTGTTGTTTTGAGTTATTGTAGTATTGGACCCCACCCCAAACTAGTGTAAAGACCCTAGAAAGTTAGTTTGGATATAGTGTCACCCCATATTGGACTTGGAATTGACCGAAGTTGACCAGTTGACCAAAGTCAACTATAAGTCAACCTCTGACCCAGTTTGTCTTAGTTTGTCCTAGTTGACCTAGACATTATAGTATGTCTTTTCACCCTGATTAGCTATTGTATTATCTCATCTTTAGGACCGTGGCTTCACTCCGAGCCTTGATTCATATTGACAGCAGGATCCCAGGCAAGTACATCTACAAACTCATTTACTGTCTTTTAATGCTAGAACATGTATTAACCGAGGTTGCAAGTTAAATCTTCACATGTTACATTAATTCAGTCCCTACCATGCTTAGGACAGTTATCATATCTTCATATGCTTCTTACTGGTTTCCCGTACATGTTCACTATGCTTATATCTGTCCGAGTATTCACATGTTTTACTGCTCTCAGTACTTTCACCTGTTTTACTGCTATTAGTACCTACCGTGCTTTATACCGATCACAGTATCTCTTACATGTTTTTACTATTCTCGTATCTCTCACATGATAGAATATGGGTTATGGGGAAACTAGTAGCTGAGTACGTGATCATGCCCCCATTATCGTACCGAGCAAAGTTCATTCTATATGAAACTGCGCCGTAGGCCATTATCCCGCATTTCTGTACGGATGTACACCTATGCTTGTGCACTTGTACGTATGTACATTTTATTTACATTGTGCCTCAGTACATTATACATCTATTGACCGATCACGTACCTGCTACAGTTTTAAACATTACATATACATCTGTCTTTATGACATATGTATCCTTGCCATGATAGATTATGAGATATACCATGATTCTGGATATGTCATGTTCCCTGTGTTACTATGATATTGTGATCCCAGTTTTACCATGAGGCCATGTTTCTAGTATTTCCTGTTTTATAGACTTATCACACCATGTTCTTGTTGTACATCTCTTTCATTATATGTTCAGTACTTTAGTTGTAGAGGTTGTACTTGCTCCCGTCCTGACAGGATAACGTTGTAGGTTTACTTTCTGAGGAGGAAATGCTATGTGTTACATATTATGGTACTGCATTGAGGACACGGCCTTAGCTCCAGAAGAGACTCAGCGGAGAACCTTGCTTAGATATTTTCTTGCGTTTTGAGACTTAGTCTTTGGTCTGTACTTATATTTGGATACTGGACCTTGTCTCCAGTTAGATACTTTGGAAGTGTATTATTAAATATGTGTTTGTTTACCTTCGCTTATAGATGCTGTGTTGTGATGAACCTTAAATGTGATTTTAGAACTGTTAGCTGCTTAGATCCTTTATTGTTTATTCTAGAACAGCTTACTGCGCTTTGACCAAGCGTAGGCTGGACATGGCTCGGCCCGGCCCAACAATTTGGGTATCGGGTCGTGACATGTTTATTTGGCGGCCCATGCAGTTCTAGACTTAAGTTGTTTGGTTACGTTATTGTACCAAACATGCCTGCAATTAGGATCTAGGACAACTTGATAACACTAGGAATAACATTTAGAACACCTAGAGGAATGCTAGGATTGCAACATAGGAGAACTCGTCACAGCATAGGACCGTTAACTGCATTTAGTCTCTTGTTTGCATTTCAGTGGGTCAATTTAGACCAAGTTTGTACCCTTGGGATGACCCCTGAGGATCTCACTCTAATCTTATCTAGAAGTCTGTTTTTACTTATTTCTATTTGTTCTTCCTTAAATTCGTTGTTGAATGTAATTTCTGATTTTTGTTGTTAACTTTGATCTTGCATCGTGATAAATTTTGTGGATTAAATTGTTATATATCCTGATAAGGTAAATGTCTGCTTTAGTTATGAAGTTTAGAATTTATCGCAGCCATATTAGCTGGTATAACAAAAACATAGAGCCTGATTTTGGATATACTATTCTATTCATAGAATTTAGATTTTCTTGCAGCCATACCGGTTGGCGTGGCGAGAATTCTAGATAACATGATTATAGGGTGTATACCATAGTTATGACTCTATCGTTTATTGCATCTAAGCATACTGGTGTGGCAAAAATTCTGGCAACATGATTCTAGATAGATGTGTATGGTTATCAGAACATATCTTAAATTGATTCACTTCTTTTGACCTAATGAACAAGAATGATTCCTACTATTATTTCTTATTTCGTCATTCTTTCTTTCCTTCTCATCGTATGATAATTTTCTCACCTTACCATTATTTTCTTCGTCCTGATTAACTATGTCCCGATTTCACCAATCATCTATCTTGTACATTTTTCTGTCAACTACACTGTTAAATCATTTAAATTCTTGTATCTCTTCACCTTGAAAAAGTTAAGGAAGTGTCGTAAATCATCTAGATCAGAAGGCATGTTTTGTTATCAAGTGATATCTTCGTAGGAATATGAGATTTTGGAAAAAAAAAAGAAGAAAATAAAAAAGGAGACTTTGTGGATAATTTTATTTAAGGTGGATAATATTTGAAAGTGTACGATGAAGAGAATATGAAAGCTGGTTTTATAATGGAGAATAAATTTAGTAAGGCCTAGTAATATTAGATTCAATTTGGAGGAGCGTGATTTGAACAAGTTCAAGGATTTCATAAACTTGATTTAGAGGTTTCGGATCAATCTATGACAATGTGGAAGAATTTAGAATTAAAGATGATTTTAAAGATGATTAAGTGGATAGTTTTGAGTAATATGTTTTTGAAAATTAGCAATTAGGCCTATGGTAAACATGTTAATGTTCAAACTTTATGACAGAAGGGTACAGTTTTGGTAGTAGTCATATAAATGTTGAATTTCACATTGGACTTGTGAGATAAGGGTATGAATGGCAATTAATGATCAGATAAATTTGATAGTATCAGAGAGATGATTAACTTGACTTCCTTATGAAACTTGTCTTTAACTTTCCTATCATAAAGGAAATTTGACTTATTCCTTATCCTTGAATTGTTTCTCAAATTTCAATATCGTTAAGATTTTGATCCCCTCTGATTATGACCGAATGAGCAGGAATAAATTCTTGTTATCATTCCTCCCCGTCTTGATTGACTTTGTTATATCTACATCTACAACTAGGATTATAGGTTCTCTAGGACTCTACAACAGGATTGCTTTCGTGTTATCTTTTGGACATAATTATCTTTGTGTTCCGTCTTTCCTATGACTTGACTAAACTCTTTTTATTTAACCTCTTGGATAATTCTTTTTATTATGTATTCCATTGTCTTCGTACCATTCTTGGAGATATTCCGATAAACTTTTCGTCTTACTTGACATTTAACTTGTTTGGACACTGTTATGGATTGCTTGACCCAGTCTTAGGCCTTGTTACCTTCTATTTGATAAATGACCGAAATAGCCAAACCTTGTTAACTGATTTTGTAGTATAACTATAAATGTATTGTGTGTTTGTGATAAATACTTTTCCTAGGGATTGGTTAGATTAAGCTTATAGGACAAATATAAGTGACTGACTGTAGTAGACTTGGAAACTATTAAGAACGATTGTACTGATAGTATGACTTGATGATAGGGTATCCAAGATGGAATAATGAGATATTATATTGTTATGACTATGGATTGAGGATTAGAATCTTGTGCTTAGCAGTTTGAGGATTTAGCATTTGTAGAATTTTGATTGGTTATCTATAGCTAATTACATGTGATTAAAGGGTATATCGATATCTGGAATGATATAGAATAAGTTGGAATGAGATATAGTATTGCATACGAGATCGGAAAGATATCAGTTAAAAAGACAAGGAACAAGGCAGAGACATATGTACATTGGTAATTAATAAATCGGGAGTTTTGAAATTGAGAATTTACATTCGTAGGACTTGTTGAGTAAAAAGAAGAAGGCTCTACGCCAAGGATAAATATTGAACGTATAATTTCAAAGAGAAGCTGTACAAAAGGATTGACGACAGATAATGCAAAAGGCCTGTGGATTGATATAATAAGGACACTTAGGATATGATAAAGAAATCAAGTATTTTACAATTGAGGTTGAAAATATGGTTGATGATTAAGCATTGTAGGCTTATAAACATACCCAGATAATGACCTATAGTTTAGGGTATACATAAATGTTCCATGTTAGTATGGAAGATTCTAAAGGATATATGACGTAGTTTATGATAGAAGGACTTTGTTGAACCTGAACCAAAAAGATTGTAAAGAGAAACGTAAGAGATGATTACAAGGGTAGCAGATTGAGTATCGTAGCCAGAGCAGCTACATGTTATAGTTTGACCTGTTAGATGATTTTTAATTTCGAGGACGAAATTTTTGTAAGGTGGGTAGGATGTAAGCCCCCTGAATTTCAGGGTTTATTTTAAATTTTCTGAATAAAATATTTTCTCACAGTATCGGTATTTATATACGGATACGTATTTTGTAGTGTGTTTCGTATTTTCTTGATTTTCGTAATGCTTTAAAAATGTTTCCTAACTTATAGATTTTCTTCTTGGCCGGCATATCGCCAGTATACCGGAGTATACCGACGACATACCGTCCATACAAATTTTCCATATTTTAGATATTTTCGATTTCAGATATTTTTATGAATAGTGTTTTTGATATTTTCGTGAATAGTGTTTTAGATATTTTGATGAATAGTATTTAGATATTTTTGTGAATAGTATAGATGCACCCAATTACCCAATGGACATTTGGTTTTGTTTGAATGGCCATGATTGACTTAGATTTTGACATGGATCACGATCCGACGGCTAAGATTAATTTCCCCTTCTATTTATACCCTTTCACTTTCTCTCTCCTCTCTCTTTTCATTCTCTTCACTCTCTCTTCATTTCTTCTTCCTTTCTCTTCCCTTGGAGCTTTGCTAGGAGCTTGGCCTTGAGGTCTAGAGTGTGGTTTCGTACCCCTCTTAGTGGTGGACTAGAAGATTAGGCTTGGAGCTTAACCTAGGCAAGTGTATCTTGCTCAAAAGTGGCATGACCATACTTTATTTTTGTTTTCCATGGAAACTAGAGTTTTATTGGCCTATAATTTGCTTCTTTAAATTGTTAACATGTTTAGTATATAGCACTTTTGGTTTTGATCGACAGTATTGCGTAGATCTGAGTTTCTAGATATGATTTTCGAGTATTTTGAGGTTTTGATCTATCAAATGTTTTTATTTGTGAAAACTAATACTTCCATGTTGTTGGAAATTCAATTCTATTCAATTTTGCCTTTTGAAAGTCTGAATTTCGATTTAAAATGAAGATTTTATGGCCGAAACAAGTTTTGGCAATTTTTTGAATTTCGTTGCTGTTTGAAAAACCGGTATACCGTCGGTATGCCGCAGTATACCGCCGGTATGCCGTTTTTGGCACCAGAAACTTACTGTCTTTAGTCCGGTATACCGCCGGTATGCCGCAGTATACCTCCGGTATGCCGTTTTATGCTGTTTTAGGCTGTTTTGCATTTTTCTCATATATTTTATGTGCTGTAAAAATTCTGGAAAAATTGTATTTAAATACTATGTTAATTTAGCTAATTTATTATAATTGTTTCAGCATTTAATAAGTACTTTTGGTATTTTATAAAAATAGGAAAACAGAGCTTATTTTCAGGATACCTATGTTTGCTGATTTTTAATAAATGTTTATGAAGGTTTACAAATTCCAGAAAAATTAGTGTAAATTTCTATAATTAATAAGGATCATTTTGGTACTTTATTTCATGAAAAATTAAGCTTTTTGTCTATCTCAAAAATTGTTGGAACACAATGTTCATTTGATTTATTTATTGAATAATTACGATTTGCAACTTTTTGTGTTGTTTTGAGTTATTGTAGTATTGGACCCCACCCCAAACTAGTGTAAAGACCCTAGAAAGTTAGTTTGGATATAGTGTCACCCCATATTGGACTTGGAATTGACCGAAGTTGACCAGTTGACCAAAGTCAACTATAAGTCAACCTCTGACCCAGTTTGTCTTAGTTTGTCCTAGTTGACCTAGACATTATAGTATGTCTTTTCACCCTGATTAGCTATTGTATTATCTCATCTTTAGGACCGTGGCTTCACTCCGAGCCTTGATTCATATTGACAGCAGGATCCCAGGCAAGTACATCTACAAACTCATTTACTGTCTTTTAATGCTAGAACATGTATTAACCGAGGTTGCAAGTTAAATCTTCACATGTTACATTAATTCAGTCCCTACCTTGCTTAGGACAGTTATCATATCTTCACATGCTTCTTACTGGTTCCCCGTACATGTTCACTATGCTTATATCTGCCCGAGTATTCATATGTTTTACTGCTCTCAGTACTTTCACCTGTTTTACTGCTATTAGTACCTACCGTGCTTTATACCGATCCCAGTATCTCTCACATGTTTTTATTGTTCTCGTATCTCTCACATGATAGAATATGGGTTATGGGGAAACTAGTAGCTGAGTACGTGATCATGCCTCCATTATCGTACCGAGCAAAGTTCATTCTATATGAAACTGCGCCGTAGGCCATTATCCCGCATTTCTGTACGGATGTACACCTATGCTTGTGCACTTGTACGTATGTACATTTTATTTACATTGTGCCTCAGTACATTGTACATCTATTGACCGATCACGTACCTGCTACAGTTTTAAACATTACATATACATCTGTCTTTATGACATATGTATCCTTGCCATGATAAATTATGAGATATACCATGATTCCGGATATGTCATGTTCCCTGTGTTACTATGATATTGTGATCCCAGTTATACCATGAGGCCATGTTTCTAGTATTTCCTGTTTTATAGACTTATCACACCATGTTCTTGTTGTACATCTCTTTCATTATATGTTTAGTACTTTAGTTGTAGAGGTTGTACTTGCTCCCATCCTGACAGAATAACGTTGTAGGTTTACTTTCTGAGGAGGAAATGCTATGTGTTACATATTATGGTACTGCATTGAGGACATGGCCTTAGCTCCAGAAGAGACTCAGCGGAGAACCTTGCTTAGATATTTTCTTGCGTTTTGAGACTTAGTCTTTGGTCTGTACTTATATTTGGATACTGGACCTTGTCTCCAGTTAGATACTTTGGAAGTGTATTATTAAATATGTGTTTGTTTATCTTCGCTTATAGATGCTGTGTTGTGATGAACCTTAAATGTGATTTTAGAACTGTTAGCTGCTTAGATCCTTTATTGTTTATTCTAGAACAGCTTACTGCGCTTTGACCAAGCGTAGGCTGGACATGGCTCGGCCCGGCCCAACAATTTGGGTATCGGGTCGTGACAGACTTGAATTAAAGATTCAACCTCGACTCAATTCTTTCGACCCGATATGTGATTTTGTTCTACTTAATTCCTTAAATGTTTAAATTTGTGCTTTATCTTGATTGCTTGACCCATTGTCCCATCACACTACTAGTTTAACTCTTGTACATTGGGTAGAATACCTCACCACCTAACAAATCTTTTTCCTTGTGAACCACATTAGTAAGTTTACTTAGACTAGAAATTCAGAGGATCCTAAACTTATATAGGCAACCAAGCCATAAATGAAAAAGCACTAGGACAATTGTACAGGCCCAAACTTCGGGCGACCCTTGATTTTAAAAGATCTTGGACTATTTAAAATTTTCTTCATCAGTACCTCCCTTGCTCATATTCTATCTCATGCTGCTAACATAGCTTCAGTTTTGCAAGCTTATTTCATTATCAAGCATGATCATGGCATATTTTTTTGGGTGCACCCACTAACATATTGTCTAATCAGAACCGGTGCATTATGGTCTGATCAACCTATTGCACTTTGGTTCGCTTATCACATATTATTCTACGTGGATTGAGACATAGTAAACTTGCCTTAGAGTCTCATCCGCGACAGCATTGACAACTCTCATTCGAATTATTTCCGTCGCCTATGAACCTCGTATTTCGTACTAAGTAGCATCGTCTTTGAACTCTTTTTGTTGTGGGCTTTACTTACTTTAGAAAGACCACACATGGTACTTGATGGATAGACCCAAGATATCATCTTTAGTTTCCCTATCAGTTATTTATACACAAATGTAGATAGCCACCGACCGACTCATGTGGCTATATCCTCGTCTTTAACTACTACTCATTCCTCAACCCTAGAATTGTTATCGTGCCCTCCCAATTATTCTTGAGCACTCGAGAATGATTCTAATCGTTCAATTAATCAAACCCTCGACCAAGATGATTAGTATCCAGTTTTCTCTCAAGGAACCATATCTCCCAAATGTCTAATTTATTCTCTTTGGTCTACTCAATTCCTTACTGTTCTCAAAAATTGGATATTCAAAATTTTGTTACCTTCACTAGCAATCCTTATTTGAATTCCATAACCATGATATATTTTTTGTATATATCGACTCCACAATTTTCTATGCATTGTTGTGTTGAACATTGTTTTATCGCCTCCACCAAAATTTAATTGTATGTTGGTATTGATAAACTCTTCCTATTCCCTCAGCCCTATCTACCCTATTAATCCTAAATTTTGAGGACGAAATTCTTGTAAGTTGGGTAGGATGTAAAACCCCTAAATTTTTTGGAGTATTTTTTTGTTTTTGTTATTTAAAAAAGATTTAAAAATTAATTTATACAATTTATGATTTTTTATTTATTTTATTAGAAATGACCTTAGCCATTGTTGAATTTTGGAATAAAAGACTACCATAAATTTTGGCACGGAAGATGTAGCAGAGTGCCTTGACCAGTGTACTAGCCATGCCGAGGGAAGCCTAGCCATGGTGATGTCCAAATTAGGAAAACCAGACCAAATTGTGAATTGGCTTATTTAAAGTATTCTAATTAAATATTATTTTATATATTGATTTTTAGATGATCCGGTTGGACTAAACCAGCCCGAACTGGGCCCGGACCGAACCCAAGCCAAGTAGGCACGTGGTGTGACCAATGACGACCATGTAGGCATATCTTATGTATGTAAAAATATCTCCTAAATTATTTTAGAATATGCATGTGTAATTTATAGTTATTTGATTATTATTGGCATTGTTATTAAACAATATTTTACAATATTGTACAACTTTTCTGGATCCGAATACAAGTGTGGGGTATATGCTCACCAAAGCACCATTTGATATTTTATTATTTTACTTTTATTTAATATTATTTTTGGGGACTAACTCAATAGCTAATTTTTATTAGTTATTAATATTGATGCTTATCTTCAACCAAATTGAGACTATATTGGAACATATATTTAAATATCTTATATATATGGAAAAGATAATGTTAAAATTATTTTTAAATTGTGGAGACTCAATGAATGTATTTAGATATGTATACATATGTATAAAAGAAAAGAAAAGGAAAAAAAATATATATCCACTAATGGGCGGCCCACATGGGGGCACCCGCGAGATAACTTTGAGCTAACTAGCAGCTTTGTGCTGCTGTATGCTCTCGGCCTTTAAAAAGGGATGCACCTTAAGCAATTGTTATTGTAACCATATATAACCCAGTCGACCCTCTTATTCTTTGGAACAGCAACACCAATAACATGGCCGCCACCAACTAATCCAAACCCTAATTTCTTCTCCTCCTCCTCTCTCCTCCATCCTCCTCCCATTCCTCGTCGTGTGTGCCAGCCTCGCCGGAGCGACAGCATCTCCGCCTCCCGATCGTCACGGCGACAACAACAACAACAATAAAACAACAGATTCCCACTTTATGGTATCCTACTTCCCCGATCAATTTTTCTGTCAATTCTACTCCGATTTTTTATCCGTAAATTCGTGTAGAAAGTCCATATGACCCTCTTCAAGATCTCCTAGGTGGATTTTGACATGGCCATCCAACTTGCTCGAAAAATCGAGACGAAGTTAGAGAAAAACCACTTTTCTGGAATATTAAAAACTGTTTTGAAACATCAACTTGTCGGCAACTTTTCTCGATGTCCATTAAACTTTCTTAAAAACTAATTAAAGGCAGTCAAAGACAACATAACCGAGATTGTAACGCACCTTCTGGATTCACTTTTCATCTAGTGTGTAAAAAGTTACACGCTGTTAAAGTTTCACAAAAAATTATAAATTCTGTTTTCAAAAAGTAGAAAAACACCTGATACGACGTGCGCCCCGACAAACCGGGCGACGTGGTCGAGCACTATACACATCGAAAGGCGCATATGGATGTTGTCGACGTGTGGGAACTGACGGAACTCGATTTTGTTGTATATGCGCGACGAAATCAGTGCGTATCGGTCGAGATACCCCTGTATCGATCCTTTGCAAATTAAGTCACAACTTTGTGCACACTCATCATATCGCGATGAAACTTGCACCATTGGACTCAAAATATTTTTCTTGTCCTGTGAGCCAAGTTTGGTCCGATTCTGAGACCGTTGATCGGGACGCTATTTTGGCGGGCCCATAATCCCACTCAACGGGCGATTTTGTGCACGGTCCACCGGAATCCAAAATTGGACATACTGTTGGGTTTGCCTCATCAAAAAATTTTGTAGACATGTAGTTTGACGACTTTAGAGACCGTAAACATTGGCACATATTTCGGTGCAAAGTGGGTCCAACGGCGAACATCGTTTTAACCTAAAATTACAATTTTGCCACTGTTCTAGAATTTAACTTTTGGACAGGCGTTTCCTAGGCATATCTTTTATTTCAAACTCGTTCGTGATGTTTGTTGCATCATCCAGAGTCATCTGCGGGATTTGGCTTTTCTTGCTTCGTTTATTTGTCCGTTCGAGCTACTGGATTATACTCTTTTGCACATAACCTCAGGCAAGATACATTGTTATTATACTGTTTATATTTAGTTTGTATTTTATTACATATCACTGTTCATTTAGTTCTAGTTTTTACAGTTCTTGATTTACTGTCTGCTCAGTGATATTAGCTGTACTTTGTTATTATCCTTTGGTTGCATATGGACTTAGAGTTAAGAGACTACCGTTTGTAGTGTATTGTATATACCTTGACACAGTTGTACCACGAGGATGTGTGAGATGAGTAGCATATAGAGGTCCTTGTGTGTTGGCTGATCCCCAGTGTGCATGCGTTAGGTCTAACTGTCAATAGTTGTATATTAGAAGACTTGACGGTTAGTAGTGTTACATGGTCGTGGATGCGACATGATAGACACATTAGGTGGAGAGAACATTTCCTTGTCATATGGGCTTCGATTGCACTTCCCTTGTAACCCGAAAGCTCCGCTGGAGATACGGATATATTGAGCCTCTCAGGTTTGCCACTGTCATTTTTGAATGTCATGCACTGTGGTCACTGGTGCCCAGGTGGGGACTATACCAGATCCCATTTACAGCCAGGGCTCATGCGACGAAAGGTTTGTTCTTAACTGCATGTTCACTTTAGTACGGTTAGGTTACCTTATTTTTGTCTTGTCACTTTCTTTGATTATGGCATATTTTATATTCAGTATTTATATGGCATATTTATTGTATCTTGTTATGTCCATCTCAGGACCTGGTTATCTCTCCAGGTGTGTGCTTCTGTGATATTGCAGGTGTTCTAACCGAGGTCGTGATCTTCTCTATTCATTCGGAGATGACGTGTCTTGGGTCTTCCTTTGCTACTCCCGCCAATTCATTTCAGCTTCATGTATATTTTTCCTCACTTGTTGGTAGTGGATTTGTCTCCACCTAACGTATTGTACAAAGACTTATTACAGTTGATTATACGATATCTTTTATTCTTCATTTCTGGATGAGATTAGATTACTCTTGGTTTACTGCATTTTACAGCTTATGTATTCATACGAGGTTTCCATATATTGGAGTATACTTCGTATGTGTGCATCTGGCATGGATACGTACCTAGTCCTAAGTATTTTGGGACTGGGGCGTTACATTGAGTCTGGGGTGGTTAGGTGTAGCAGGAAAATTAGAGTGTCGTTTGGCGGTGGTGGTGCTCACTGGTGGTGGTACAAATCTGGGACGTAGCCGGATGGTCGTTGAGGTGCAGGCGAGCTACTTGAGGCGGTGGTGGTGGTTGGTTATGGTTGTGGTGGTGTGTGTGGTGGTTGTGGTGGTGGTATGTGGTGTTCACTGGGGTTGATGTGGGATTGACCAGAGCATGGGGGCGGGCAGTGGCGCTGGGTCATTGGTGGCTGGTGGTGGAGTACAAGGCCGGTAGTGGTTGGCCGGGATCGAGTGACGGTGGAGGAGCTGACAGTGGTGGTCGGTGCCGAGGCCGGTGCAGTAGAAAAATGACCGGTGATGAGGTAACCAGTCGAAATTTTGTGGTCAGCAGTGTGGTCAATGAGAGTGTTGAGACAATGACAGCAGAAAGAGTGAGGGAAAATTTTGTAATAAAAATTGTGGAGTCCCAATAATTTAAGAGAGAGAGAGAGAGGAGTGTTCCCCAAGACTAAGAGTGGCATGCAATGTAAATTACAATAGATCTAGGGGCCATAGTGTAGACTACTAACTAATTCTAACTAACCAATAACTAACCTCTACTAATAATTAATTAAATACTAATCCTATCAATAATTTTAATAAATCAGTATACTAACATAACAATAACTATTAGCTCAAAACTTAGTAGGATTTTAGGAGAACTTAATATTGGCCCACAATTCGGGCCCACGGCTTGGTAGGCTAAAAATAAATAAATGATTAAATCTAAATAAAATTTATTAGTGACTTGTATTAGACTTAAATATTAAAAATGATTTGAAACAATAATAACATTGAGATCAAAAAATATATAATTTTAATGTACGAAAAGAATTTTATAACTTAAAAATTAACTCAAAATTTTAAAACTAGAATTTTCAAGTCGAGTTAGTTACAAATCTACCCCATTACAAAAATTTTGTCCTCGAAATTTCAAATAGCACAATAAACACTATTAAGATTAACCAAATACGAAAAATTGAAAAATGATTAAAATTTAGTTAAACATTGAATCCGAAATTAAGCACGACTAGTATAATCAAAATGATCTAGTGTGATCGAGGTTTAAAATTTAGACAAAATTATAGTAGTAAAATGATATCGTCATAATTAATTTCTAAAATAAAATTATGACCTAAATCTAATAGAAAACATTTAAGCATAACTATTGCGACTACGACAAAATTCAAATCGTTTAAACATGATGACAAATGTGATCAAAATTATTTAGGCTTGATAAGTGCTAAAATATGATAACTATAGAAATGATGCGACTAAGTATAAAACAAGAAAATTTAGCTATCAAAAATACGGAACCATTAACAAAATACGTGTAATATACTAAACTCAAACCATGAATGAGATTGGATTAATAGGTGTTGAAAGAAAGGTCATAATAAATTTCTACGATAAATCAAAAGAAATTTTATAAATAATTTGTAAAAATGGAATCAACTGCTAGGATTTCAAATAAGATCAATATCAAGATAATTTATGATGAGGTTGTCCATGGCGATAAGAGATCAAACATGGGATATAACACAGATTTAGTCTCAATAGTATCCGGAAATCATACATATCCAAAATCACTTTGGCTAGAGTTCGTGCCCCACCAGTGTAGTATACATCTGGCTGCAATGAACCTTTGGCTCAATGACTCAAATAATAATGAATTATCGAATATTTATATCAACTTTATCCATTATTGTTGGAACAATTCAAGAGATCAATTTTTTTATGATTTTAGGACATAGCCTCAATAATATCCGAGAACCTATGAATACCTGAAATTATTTCGACTTAGAGCCCATGCCTCGTCAGTGCGCAAATGGCTGCAGTGAACCCAAAGTCTCCATAATCCAGGTAAATGACTGCAGTACGTATCTGCCACGTCATAGTAGGTCGTCAAATAGTCTTTCAACTTTATCCATAGGAATTTTAAAGGAGTTTATGAAAATTCAAACGAGTTCTAACTGTCCTAATCATGATAGAAAATAAAGTTATCTGCTCTTTAGAAAATATGGAGTTTTATAAGAAACAAACAGTAAGACAAGGAGACTACAGAAACAAATCTCGAATAGGAAACAAAATCTCAAATTTGGAAACAAGGTCTCTAATAACAATAAAAAGCTTTAGGAAAAATCTAGGTGCTAAAAGAAAATCTAAGGAAAGATCAAATATTATTAATCAACTATTTCCACTAGCAAAATTTATAGATAACATGCCCAGAAACTCAAGTGCAGGAAAATCGATAATCTCAGTATTGTATGTCTGAATCATCCTGAAAAATAGAAAACTGGTTAAATTTGGTCTAAACTATAGGATAATAAGCAACTTAGTAAAATTTAACCATAATATTTTTTCCCGTTACTATGTTGTGACGAGTTTTCCTTAGTTTCGCAGGTTCCCCAATAGCACTCTATAGCCTAAGTACTATTATGATGGACCTGAATGACCACCACTACAAACATGTCACGACCCGCTCCCGAATAATCGGATACGAGTCGGACATACGTTTGAAGACACAATGCAGTAAGCTACAAGTCTAAGGAAACTCCAAGTAACCAGATAAACATCATAGCATCTATAACGTCCCAGAACAGATCACCACAATTGACTAAGTCATTTTTAATACAACTATACAACATCATTCAGAAACAAATCCGATAAACACAATCTACTAAAATCAAAGTACAACTGTCGTTTGAAGCTATCTAGTACAACAAGTAAAATGTCTATAACATGTCCTCTAGAATATTCTAAGAGTCCTCCTCGAGTCCAATGTCATCCATATGCCCTGGTCCAATATCAACGTTCCATTCAGGAAAGAAGCAAAGTACAACTCCGACAAGAAATACTATACAAAGTAAACTGAAATGCACAAGTGATGATATGAACTGACCTACAATATCAACAATAGTACAAGAACTACAATATGACCTATAGTACAAGAACTGGAACAATGAACAAGATAATCAATGCAATAGTGAGTTTAAAATAGCTACTAGAATATGTGACCGGTTGGGATAAGCACATGAATAAGTACAAAAAATGGTACAGCTTAGAATCCTACATGCACGATGTGACACCTAAGCTATTATGCATTGCCTAACTAATGTTTGGGTTTGGCCACATATCTGTAGTATTTCTCCACCCCAATGTACGAAAAAAGAATAAGAACATAATAAGTCAACCGTGTGTACAACGTGTCCAATATGGGAACATGAAGCAAGACAGAAATACAAAGTAAAGAGTTCAAGTCGGTGTACTTGCTTTTGTTCTTGCAAAACATTATGTTCCAATGTCCACCTAAAATAGGACAAGAGTAGGTTAAATTCTAAAATAACAATCTAACAAATATCGCTAACCAACATCTAATTCACTACTTACAATGTACATATATACTAGCTATCAAGAATAAAATAATATTAGTTAGAAAATAACCAAACTATAATATATTTACTAGCAAAATAGTAATAGTTTTACTCAAATTAACATTCGTAGCAAATTAGTTTTAAACATAAATACTAGTGTCGTATAAGAAAATAACTTTTAGTAAAACTTTATTAGCAAAACATTATGTAGATACTAGCAAGATATTTTAGATAATAACTTTAGCAAAATTTAATCAACAAGAAAATATAATAATAATGTTTAGTGATAATAATGATAATAAATGTATTAATAAAGAAATGATACTAATATCAATAATAACAATCCCTAATAGTAATAAAAACATCCATAATATACAACTAGCCTAAATATAAATACTGAATTGGCCTAAACCCAAAATCCTAATTCCTGTATTTTCTTTCTCTCTGTTGGGCCCAAGAACAAGCCCAGCCCTACTCCTGCTACCGCAGTCCTTTTTTCTTTTTTTACTAAGGCCCGTGGCCCACACAACTAAGCCAGCCCAAAACTCTAGGCACTCATAAAACCCCAATTTTACAGTCTGGAAATTGCTGAGAAACCCAATTTCGGGATGGGCTTTTATGAAATGCCCACCCGCTGGATGAGTTTTATGAAATGCCCAGAATTAAGTATTTTCACGTTAAATATTCCAAGATTCCCTTTTAGATGCCACCCGCTGGAAACTGCTATTTTTATAATACCGAAACTACCCCTCCGTGCGAATTGGTCATCTATATGTATTTGAATTCAAAAAACTCAGATCTGGATTGCGATTTTTGTCTTCTTCTTCTTCACGAAAAATCTGAATTCTATTGCTCTCATCTTCAGCAGAGATCGCAAAGATCGTTCGTAGTTCGGTGTGCTTTTCTTCGGTCGAACTCAGATCATCGCTCGTCATCATCATCACCATCATCATCATCTTCATCGACGTCAATTGTGGAGAGAAGATCTTTCTTCTTATTTTCCATAAGAATTATCATCGCTTTGAAAGAAGAAGGAAACTCTTTATTCCTGAAAAAACTAAATTACACGGAGAATGGCCATTCTCCTACGTTTTAACACTGGAAATGACCATTCTCCGTGTAAATTAACACGGAGAATGCCATTCTCCGTTTTATTTAAAACGAAGAATGACATTCTCCGTGTTTCTAACACGGAGAATGGCCATTCTTCTGCGTTTTAACACTGAAATGACCATTCTCCGTGCTAAATTACACAGAGAATGACCATTCTCCGTTTTATTTAACACGGAGAATGACCATTCTCCGTGTAAATTAACATGGAGAATATCATTCTCCGTTTTATTTAAAACGGAGAATGATGTGTTTCTAACACGGAGAATGGCCATTCTCCTGCGTTTTAACACTAAGAATGTCATTCTCCGTTTTATTTAACACGGAGAACGTCATTCTCCGTTTTATTTAAAACGGAGAATGCCATTCTCCTGCGTTTTAACACTAATATAACCATTCTCCGTGCTAAATTACACGGAGAATGCTATTCTCCGTTTTATTTAACACGGAGAATAACATTCTCCGTTTTATTTAACACGGAGAATGGCATTCTCCGTGTTTCTAACACGGAGAATGGTCATTCTCCTGTATTTTAACACTGGAATGACTATTCTCTGTGATAAACTACACGGAGAATGGCATTATCCGTGTAAATTAAGAAGGAGAATAGTCATTCTCCGTGTAATTAAGCACGGAGAATGGTCATTCTCCGTGTAAATTAAGACGAAGAATGCCATTCTCCGTGTTAGTAACACGGAGAATGTTATTCTCCGTGTAAATTAAGACGGAGAATGACATTCTCCGTGTTACTAACACGGAGAATGACCATCCTCATGCAAAATTAACATTTTTCGTGTTCTAACACGGAGAATGACCATTCTCATGCATTTTATGGTCAGCTGAAACTTTGGAGAGCCATAACTTTTGACTGGGAGGTCGAAACGAGGTCCCGTTTGTCGCAAAATGAGCGTATCGTCGAGGAGACTAAAAATAATTGCTTCATCGTTTGACGGCCTTTTAAAATTTTAGAATCGCAAAAAAATGATGTTTGGACCTCCGTTTTAGCACTTTTGTCGTTTGTCCCGGTCTTTCCGAAATTTTTCGACGAGTTTTTGATGATTTTTGAGGAGAAAACCTAGATTCGAAAGTGAGCAGCGTATGGAAGAAGATGAAGTATCGAAACATTTTTTTAAGAGCAGTTTCGTGGGTGTTTTCAATAAATTAAAAGGAAGGGCAAAATGGTCATTTGGAACCCGCTTTGGATAAGTTTTTCTAATTCTGGGCACGCGATAAAAGTTTTTTTAGCGGTGGGTTTTACATAAAACTTTTTTAGTTTTTGGGCATTTCATAAATCTTCCCTTTTACAGTTCTCTCACTCTTTTCTTTTTTTACTTTTCTATAGCACGGTCGTCGATCGCCAAACCTAATCCTCTTTTCTTCATATAAACCCTAATTCCCACTCTTTCCTTCCTCACTTGCATTCACAGCAGCCATCCAACGTCCTTCACTCATCATCTCTTATCCACTACCAACCCTAACTAGAAGCAAAAGAAGAACAAGATGGATAAGAAGAGGACCAAGAAGATCAAGAAGAGGGCTCATCGAGACATAATGTGATGGGGGCTCCAGTCTGTAGCGCAGACACAACGAGTTTGGGCGACCGTGAACGACAGAGATCACCGGCGGGGACCGATCTAGTTGCCTTGATTTGAGGCAAGCTCGAGCGGCACATCAATGGTTCGAGGTGGTGCTGGCTAGAAGAAAACAGCGGTAGCAGAAGACGAGCACGGAAGAAAGGGAATCTGGCATGGCCGGACTGATCTTGACGACGATGATGACTCTCGTCAAGGTGCTGTCAAGGAGTACGGGACTCGACGGAGGTCGTCGACGAGAGATCCGGGTCGAAACAGCTTAGATCTGGCCGGTTCAGTGGTCGAATAGTTAAAACAGTGCCTGATCGACGGTGGATGAGGAGAGGGACACGACGAGATGGGGCACATCTAGATGAGCTGATCTGAACTCTGGTGGCGGTGGTGGTTGAGTTTGGGTTGATTAGGTGTAATAGGGAAATTGGAGTATCGTTTGGCGGTGGTGCAGATCTGAGACGTGGTCGGATGGTCGGTGAGGTGCAAGTGTGCTACTGGATGCGGCGGTGGCGGTTGCTTATGGTGGTGTGTGTGGTGGTGGTGGTGGTGGTGTGTGGTGTTCACTGGGGTTGATGTGGGATTAACCGGAGCTTGGGGGGCCAGGCGGTGGCACTGGGTCATTGGTGGCCGGTGGTGGGGTACAAGGACGGTGGTGGTTGGCCGGGATCGAGCCGCGGTGGAGGAGTAGACAGTGGTGGTCGGTGCCGAGGTCGGAGCAGCGGAGCAATGACCGAAGATGAGGCAATCAGCCAAAATTTTGTGGTGAGCAGTGTAGTCGATGAGAGTGTGGAGAGATTGACAGGAGAAAGAGTGGGGGAAAATTTTATAATAAAAATTATGGTGTGCTAATATTTTAAGAGAGAGAGTGGTGTGTTCCCCAAGACTAAGAGTGGCATGCAATGTAAATTACAATAGATCTAGGGGCCATAGTGTAAAGTACTAACTAATCCTAACTAACCAATAACTAACCTCTACTAATCATTAGTTAAATACTAACATCCTATCAATAATTTTAATAAATCAGTATACTAACTTAACAATAACTATTAGCTCAAAACTTAGTAGGATTTTAGGAGAACTTAATATTGGCCCACAATCCGGGCCCACGACTTGGTAGGCTAAAAATAAATAAATGATTAAATCTAAATAAAATTTACTTGTGACTTGTGTTAGACTTAAATAATAAAAACTCTTGTGGCTGGGTGGGAGTGCTACGCTTTTTTTTTCCTATTCTAACATAGTGTTGTCTCTTGGAATTGCAGCAAGGAATCAACTGTCCATTTTCTCATATATAAAATAAATTGTTGTAAGTTTTATAATTTATTAATACATATTTTTGTATATTTTTCTATTATTTAATTATTTTTTTTGTTTGTAATGTTGATAATCGATATGTGTTCACATTTATTATTTATTAAAATATTTTCCTCCACGTGTTATATATATATATATATATATTTGATATATATATATCAAAAGCACCAATTTATTGATGTATAAGGCGCAAAATGCCGAAGCCTATACAAAAAAGCGCGACTAGCGCGCACTGGATAAGTCCAAAATCTACCCGGATCGCGGTTAAGGCGGCACCCTCTGGTGCCTGTCCTGCGAGAGAGAACATCGCTTGTTGACCTTGAGAACCTGTTTGCAGACTTCTCTGTAAAGTTGTGGGGAGTTGTATAATCGGCCTTCGTATCTGTACTTGTTTCAATTTTTCTATAATATCCAAATGCCGGCGGCTGCTACGATCTGGTGCCTGTTGGAGTTCCCCCAGCTGGCGAGGAGATCGTTGAAGCCTCCAGCCTGTTGGCACGAACGCCATCTGATGGATAGGTGAGCCCACAGTTGGGTAGCGAGATCCCCTGAGTGTAGAATGTGATCCACGGTTTCTGTTTGCGGGGATCGGCAGCAGTAGCTTCTCGACGCGAGGCTATAGCCGATGGAGATGAGGGCATCATCGGTGGGGAGTTTTCTGTGCTGCGCTCTCCAGATGAGGATGGACCATTTGTTAGGGATTGTGGGCTGCCAGTAGGGGACGAGGAAGGAGTTGGGTTCACCTGTGCCTCTAGTCACAGTCCTGGCGAAAGCCAACGTGAATTCTCCGTCGGAGTTCAGTGACTACCGCAGCGAACCCGAATCATCGGTGATCATCAAGGGTTCTGCGAGGTTCTGACCGATGAGAATACGTCGCCAATTGGCAGAAGATCTGTTGTTGGCCGTGGCTGTCGTTGAATAGGATAGCTGGAAAAACCTAGCCTTCATGAATCGAGACCAGATCGAGTTTTTTGTACGGAGCTTCCACCACAGCTTCATGGGGCAAGCATTGACAATGTGCGCAAGTCTGTTGAATCTCAGCCCTTTCTAGCTTGTGGGTTTGGCCATGGAGTCCCAGCTGGCCCAGTGGTGCTTGTCTTTTCTGCCGTTATGACCCCAAAAGAAGTTGGAAAAAAGGGACTCAAGGGATGATAAGACCTTCTTCGGTGGGGAGCAGGCTACCAGGGTGTATATGGAGATGAAGGAGAGAACATAATTGATCAGGATCATCTTGCCTCCCGGGAAAAGGGTAGCGTTGTGCCATCCTTCAATTTTATTCCTGATCTTGCTGACTAGGTCTTCGAAGATACCCGAGTTAGATTTGTCGTACACCAGCGGGCAGCCGAGATAAGTGAATGGTGGGTAAGCGGTGGAGATGGATGTCAGATTGGATAGGATGGCAGAGTGGGCCCTGTCGACTTTGTGATGGGTGTAGATGACGCTCTTGCTAGGGTTCACCCGCTATCCGGAGCATCTGGTGTATATCTCTAGCATTCTATGAACCGCCTCCACCGATCCGATGTCGCCTGCTGAGAAGATGAGGATGTCGTCAGCATAGGCCAGATGAGTGATTAAAGGGCAGCCGGTGGTAGTGTGGAAATGATGGAAACCGGGCGAGTTGGCTAAGCAGTTGAGATTTCTGCTAAGGGCTTCGGCCGCGATGATGAAGATGGTAGAAGAAAGAGGGTCTTCCTGCCTGACCCCGCGACTGGCTTTGAAGATGTCACGACCCGCACCCACTGTGAGGGAACGAGTACGTAACAGCGCCTAGCCTATGCTGCTGTGTTGGCGGTAGAACGCTATTCTAGGTCATGAACTATAACTAACACAGTATGAAATACTCTCCAAAAGGTGGCCAAATTACAGAAGGTACAACTCAATCACAATCTAGAGGTAGAATATAGCACGATGGAATAGATAAGGAAATCCTCAAACTAAGGTACAAACAGAAGTGAAATAAATCAAAGTTAACAAACACAAGTCTCAACATCTCCATAATAATACAACTCTGAAATCAAAGACGACAACTAACATGAAAAGAAAGAACAGTCTAGACTATCTATACTATGCATGAGTGTCATCCTCAACAGCTGCCTGAACCTCCCCACGGGTCCAGGTCACGAGTGTCATCTAGGCACGCTCTATAGTAAAGGGTACAGGGTTCCTCATCATCCTCTGTAAAATTTTTAATAGGTCCAGGCAGGAAGGGAGCGAGCATAATACATCTCACACAGATCATAGCAAGTTAGGAAATATAGACATAAAAATGAGTACGATACATGAAAACTGAAAGAATGTACATGATGTAAATAGAAAGAACTGTAATGGAAATATCTACTATAAGTAGAAAACTATCAGTGACTAGTGATGTAAAGTACAAAGTCGACATGTGAACGGCTGGATTTGCACATGAATATACTAAAGAGGATCACATGGTTATACTACTTTGGAATTGTTCACATGACTATTTATACTCCCCCATACCCCAATCAATACACAAGGATCCAGACATGTTATGTTATGCACATAATTTTCACATGAAGCCCATAGATGGGTGTACATGAAGTATACATGAGGGCTCAGAACTGAGTGCACATGAATTCCACATGAAGGCCCATGAAGGGGTACACATGAAGTATAGGTTATACATGAAGTACATGAGAAACATGACCGTACATGAGAGCACATGAGAGTACATGAGCGTACATGAACGTACATAAAACACATGAGAAACATGAATATCCTGAGAGCGAAGAATACATGATATACATGAAACACATGAAAAGAAGTATCCGATGCTTCCGAGGGGGATAACATCTCAATGTAGGGATCCATATAGTACCAATCCATGATAATATTGTTACAACATCAAATAAGGTAATCTAGAGCAGGAACATAATCCTAAGCAAGTTATGAAATGATCAGAGAATGTACTCACCTGGTATCTGAATGCCTGAAGTGAAGATACTGTCCTGGATGAGGAATTTGACTTCTATTCAGAGCAACAAAAGTCAAGATGAATACAGGGGAAGATAGATGAAATGTACAATGCATCTGCATGCTGTCTAGGTCAAACTAGACTAAAGTCAACACTTGGTCAACTCTAGTCAAACTAGGTCAAGTTCTAGCCCAACAAGTCTCACTAGGCCTAACCAAGCCTAGGCTAGCACTCACATACCATCACAATGCTATACAAGCTATCAAACATACAATTTACATATATATATGCATATATACTCAATACACACATTGCGTATACTAAATTTATAGGCAATTCACATTATCATCAACATCACTCATGCTACCTATGTATATCATATAGGCATACATTATAAACTCAAACACATTATATATATACATATTCACCATGAATGAATACATAGGTATGTGCTACAATATGTAGGCAATATATATATATATATATATATATATATATATATATATATATATATATATATAGGCAATCTGGTATATTTATTATCATGTATGAAGATATATATATACTACATATATATAGAGAGAGATATAGAGGGTGATGTGGGTGTCAATGTGTGAGGGAGTGTGGCAATGTGAGGGGTGTTCTCAGATTGTGGGGCAGTCCCCATAGGATCTTAGTCTTGTATATATGTGTGTGTGTGTGTGTATAATATGGTGTGTGTGTAGATAACATGTACCCATGTGTGTGTATAAATAGTAAAAAGTGTGTGTTCTCAGCCTACAACACAATAAGTTCTCAGTTCACAGGTTTTAAACAACAAGGGAAAAAGAATTCTCAGTTTACATGTAGGAAATAAATCCTCAGTTTTCAGGAATTACCCAACAGTTTTACATTACATTTAATCTAACTCAGATTTTAGTTCATAGTACACATGTGGGTGTGTATATGTGATATGAGGGTGTGGCATGTAGAGTGTGGTATCTCAGGAAATAGTGGGTTTTCAGTTTGTGTACCTGTGTATGTGTGTGTCAAATTGTATAGGGTGTGTACTCAGTTTTTTATTAATCAGTGAACAAGGGTGTATAGTAGTATCTATCCAACTCTTCTCAGTTTAATCCAGTTCCAGGGTTGAGTGTGTGTGAGTGGTTCAGTTCATCTCAAATTTTGGGGAAAAAGTGTGTGTGCAAATGGCAGTAGGGTGTGGCATGTGCGAGTGAGTGTAAACATGAATTTGATTTCCTGTTTTCAGCCAAGTGTACATGTATTCTCAGGTTTGCAGGAACTTGAAATCTCAGGTTTCACTGTTAAGAACCATTCTCAGTTTTAGTTTTTAAGGGAAATTGATCTCAGGTTAATGGTGTACACATAACAGTGTGTGTGTAGATAGGTATCAGTTTTGTGTAAGGGTGTGTGAGTGAATATAGTAGTGGTGTGTAACAGTGATAGGCCTATGAGTTTTCAGTTTGTGTGCACATATGTGTGTGTGTGTGTGCGTGGCAGCATACAGTGGTGTCTCAGTTTGTGTGTGTGTGTGTCTACAACTTAGGTTGAGCATTAGTGTGTGTGTGTGTAGGTATCATATCAGGAATTAGTGTTCAGACATGTGTACAGATTAATAGGGGGGACAAAAATGTGTGTCTCATATCATCAACATCACCCACACCAACCAAAACCAACAATAACATACAACCTAAACTCTACTCAAGAATCAAACTCAATAACAAGGTATAACTCAATAGCAATGTACATGTATGGAAATATGCAATTAAACTCAGGATATCATTGTAAAACATATGAACATCATTTCGAATAAACTCAGGAACCAGGTATCAGCAACAACCCATTCGAGTGTCAACTAACATTTGAAAACCCAAAATACAACTTAACATAAAACAATATGAAACCCACACATGCCATTCAATCTCAGGTATGGTATATATGTTGACATCATCATAAACATCAATTTACATTATTTATTGAATTAAACTCATTTAAACTCTGAAACAAAAGTCAGGATATCACAGTATCAGTAAATAGGGCTCGAACCCTAAATTGATATTCGAAATACCATAAAATCCCATTCCAGTCATACTGCGAGGTTAGACACATGTGCACGTGTCAAGTGGGGGTGTTCTCGTGTCCAAACAGTGGACACAAAGTGTCCAAATCGTGCAAAATAGGGTGCATCAGTCAGTGTGTACAGACAGGCTCGTGCAGCGTGTCCAGGCTCTCGTGGACACGACACACGACACCAATGACCTCGTGCACGTGTCCATGTGTTCGCCTAGGGTAGGTCTACGTGTCTAGAACCCTGATTTGTGTCTAAGTGGTGTCGTGTCTGAGTTACCATAGCGTATCAGGACACAAAACCTGCGCACAGCTGTTCAGTTTAAAACCAGTGCACCACGAATACCGTATCCGACACGACATGAATAGGTCTGGGACTTGGGGTTTGACTTGTCAGTCGTGGCCCCCATGTACATGCCAAGTGTTATGCGGCCACGTGGCCTGTGCTGCGAGAAAAAACCCCCGAGCAGCAGGGCACGTGTGCGGCTGCTGGTGCAACGTGTTCGTGTCCGTTTTGGACACAAACATGACTCAAAAAATGGCTCAGTCATGCAGGGATTCAAAGTGAACATAAAGACCAACAAATCCATTCAAATACTTTTCAAAAATATCAAAATAAAATCTAATGAGACATTTCAACAAACACATACATAGACACATTGATATGTGTCCGATACGGACACCAAATGGACACAATTTCTAACTAAATTTGAGGGACAGCTAGGGGACACCTAGATCTAGGCTAGAATGCAAAGAAATCAGAATAATAACACAATTTAAGGGATTTACCTATATGTTGTCCAATGGCAAGAAAAGCCCCAAAATAGAGTATTCTTCCTTGCTATATCAAATCCCCAAATTATTCAAAAGCTGGGATTTCTCTCCATAATCAGAAAATAGAGGAATATTAGACTCTAATGCAAGAAACTAGAGTAAAAAAATTAAAATAGAAAAGTTATGGATTGGGGAAGAATGGCCATATCTTTCTTTTTCCAAGAGTTGTTTCAATACAAAAGAGGCAAGAACCAAAGGAAGAGAGATTATATAGGATGGGGATCCCTATGTGGATGGTCTAATGAGTGGGGATTAGGGTTAGGGTTTCACTAGTGGGCTTTGGGCCAAGTTGCATTGGTCATGGAAATCAATTCATGAGTCAAAAGCCTATGAACCTGATCATTAATCCTCCTATTTGAAACTTGATCCTAAATAACTTAACTTGGGTTGACTTAAGTTAGACTAGGGTCTCACCATGCTAATCAAGTCACCATAACTGGGTCAACATCTAGGTTAGTCTCTTAAGTCACAACTAGTAAAAGTCAAAATTAACAACCACCAATCCAATAATTAATCAAATAATTCCAATAAGTCAAAATGACCAAATTACCCCTAAGCTAAAATGATAAATAAATATTCCAATCATATGGTTAGGCTCTAGGTCTGACAGTCTCTAGGGTTTCACTAACAGCACATTAAAATCACAAGTCATGGTTTTTAAATAGTTTTAAAATGATTAAAAATCACAAAAATCATATTACGATTTAAATATCATAAATAAATAATTAAAATAACAAAATTTCAAAATTACCCTTATTTAGAAAACTGGGTGTTACAGAAGAATCCCTCGGCTTGCCCGTTGATGATGGTGGAGAACCAGGAGTTGCTGATGGATCTGAAGAGGATGTCCATCCACGATTTCGAGAAACCGAAGGCCCTAAGCACCCAGATCATGAATTCCAATCCAAACGGTCATAGGCTTTCTCCATGTCGAGTTTGATAGCCACGTTCCCCCCTAGAGGGGAATTTTATACAAGTGATCATCTCCTGAGCTAAGAGAATGTTGTCGGTGATGTGCCTTCTCGTCACGAAGCCACTTTGTTCTTCTGAAATGATCTTAAGGAGAAGTGCGGACATGCGGGCCACGATAATCTTCGAGATGATTTTATTGGTAAAGATGCATAGGCTAATGGGGCGAAAGTCCTTGAACGTCTCCGGGTTGTCTTTTTTGGGGATAAGAATTAGGTTGGCTCGAGAGATGGATTTAGGGTACCTTGCTCCTTGAAAAAGGCAATTGCGGCCTCATGGATGTCGTATTCGATGATGTCCCAACAGGTGCAGAAGAAGACTCTGGAGAAGCCATCAGGACCGGGGGCGTTGTGCTCGTCCAGATCCCAAATGGCTACCTTGACTTCCTCTGCCGGGGGGAGAAGAAGCTGCTCGTTCTCTTCGATGTTGATCATGTAGGGAATCTTGTTAAGGAACTCCTCATCCTTGCTGATGGTCTCTTTAGAGAAGAGTTTATAGTAGAAATCCGTAGCAGCCGACTAAATGCTCAGATGGTCCGTATAAAGTAGACCAGAGTCATCAGCAATTTGGTGCCGGCTCAGCTTTTGTCTGCGGCCTCTAACACATGAGTGAAAGAAGCTTGAGTTTCTGTCTCCTTCGGCATCCCAAGCCAGCCTGGCTTTTGTTTCCAGAATTCTGTTTCTATCTTCAGCCGGGACTTGAGAAGTGCTCTGGTGAGATGTAGGGTAGCACGATTTTCCTTCGACCTGTCCATGGCGAACAGAATCTCCTCCCGAGAGACATCATCCTCCACTAACTTAATAGCTTAAAAAATGTTGTCGAAGGCGTTTCTGCTCCAAATCACTAGAGCTCCCTTGGTCGCTTTAATTTTAGCTGCTACTCAAGCGAGGGGGTCGGGGTCTTCGGCTGAGTTCCAAGCTGTGGAAACAATATTTTTGAATTGGGGGTGGAGGCTACAGAAGTCCAGGAATCGAAAAACTTTTTTGATGTGGTGGTGATTACTGCTGACCTCGATCAGAATGGGAGAGTGATCCGATTCCGTGGTGTTTAGGTGGGAAAGGTTGGAGATGAGACCCATGTCGGCCCACCGATGGTTAACCAGAGCACGATCGAGACAAGAGTATTGACGCCTGGCTCCTTCCTGCATGTTACACCAAGTGAATGCATTACCGAAAAACGGGATAGGGAACAAGTGGGCATCAAAAATGAAGGTGCTAAAATTAGTTATAGCTTACGGGGTGGGAGGACGGCCCCCAAACTTCTCTTCTCTGCTGGAGATGGTGTTAAAGTCGTCGACACATATCCATGGAGGGTTATTGAGGTTATTATGTGTATCCATCAGGGTGCTCCATAGCCACTTGCGCTCGAAGATGTTGCAGCTGCCATGCACCACCGATAGCAGGGATCGGTGCGAAAGGATGAGCCCTTCTGCACCTTTGAGATAACACTCTCCAGACCTTGGCAGGCAATTCCCCTTGACAAAATATATGGTCGACGATTTCCGTCTGATGCTATAAGTAGCAGTTGCATGCAGATGCCAAGCTGAATCCTATAGTGAGCAGATTATCGTCGATGGGCAACTTTTTACGAAAGGCCCTCCAAATAAGGATAGACCACTTCTTTGGGATGCTTGTCTGCCAGAAAACAGCGATGATCTGTGATGGTGCTCCGCGACCACGGGCAACTTGTCTGGCCGAGCTCACCAAGAATCCTCCCGAGGGGTCGGCCGACCATCGCAGCACATCCGTTTTATTTCCTATCTTTAGGCCGCATTGACGGATGCAATCTTTTACCTCATCATCGACCCAATTGTGGATCCTGTCCCAATCTAAGTCGTTACAAGCTGAATCCCATAAATCCTTGATCCTGGTCGTCCTATGACCTGCTGTACGGTTAGGGAGCAAGGTATCCCCAGCCTAACGTTCAAGGAAGGTCGATGATTCACCATTGCCCAATTATAGGCGAATCACCGGTTCAGCCTTAGTGCGCCCGATTAGGATGCGCCGCCATACTGCTGATGATTTGCTGTTGGGGATGTCCTGAGATGGGTGGATATGCTTGAAGTATCTGGCCTTCATGAATCTAGTCCATAAATTCTGACTTGTCCGAAGCTTCCACCACAGCTTCATCAAGAAGGCGTCAACAATGTGACAGATTCCGACAAATCCCATGCCTCCTTCCTCGATAGGCCTAGCCATGGTGTCCCAGCTAGCCCAGTGATGCTTAATGTTCTCGCCGCTGTGCCCCCAAAAGAAGTCATACAAGATGCTTTCAATCAAGGGGATCACCTTCTTGGGGGGGAGCACGCTTCTAGGGTATATATAGGAATGGATGTGAGCACGTGGTTAATGAGGATCATCTTACTGCCTGGTGATAGAGTAGCATTGTGCCATACCTCCAGATTTCTCCTGATTTTGTTAATCAACCCGTCAAAGATGCCCGCGTTAGTTCTACCGTACACCAGGAAACATCTGAGGTAAAGGAACGGAGGGTGTTCAATGGAGAAAGAGGTGATATTGGAAATGTTAGTCGTGCTTTCTCTCCCAATGTTATGATGCGCGTATATGACACTCTTGGCGGGGTTGACCTTCTGACCGGAGCTGGCAAAATATCTCTGGAGGGTGTTGTGGACCACCTCCACCGACCCGACATCTCCAGATGTTAAGATGAGGATATCGTCAGCATATGCTAGGTGGGTAATGATCAGGCACCCGCTGGCGGGATGGAAGTGCTAGAAATTTGGGGTGCCAACCATCTTGTTCAGATTTTTGCTCAAAGCTTCCGTCGTGATGATGAAGACGGTGGAAGATAAGGGATCTCCTTGCCTGACGCCCCGTCTTGATTTGAAGAAGCCGTCGGCTTGACCGTTGATGACTGTGGAGAACCATGAGTTGCTGATCGATCTCCACACAATATTAGTCCAAGTTTCTGAAAAGCCAAAGGCCCTAAAAACCCAAATCATGAATTGCCAATCGAGCCTGTCATAAGCTTTCTCCATGTCTAGTTTGATCGTTATGTTGCCACCTCTAGCAGGAAGTTTTATACAGGTGATTAGCTCCTGAGCTAGTATAATATTATATTGGATGTTTCTACCTTGGACGAAGCCACTTTGCTCCTCAGAGATGATCTTGGGAAGTGAATCAGACATACGAGAAGCGATGATCATGGAGATAATCTTATTAGTGAAGTTACACAGGCTGATGGGACAAAAATCATGAAAGGTCTCGGAGTTATCTTTTTTGGGGATGAGGATCAAGTTAGCGACGAATATGGCTCTAGGGTAAGTCGCTCCCTGAAAGAATGCGATGACCGATTCATGGATGTCCTTCTTGATGATGTCCCAGCATTTACGAAAAAATACCCCCGAGAAGCCGTTAGGTCCAGGCGCGCTGTGGGCGTCCAGGGCCTATACCGCATTTTTGACCTTCTTTTCGGTCGGAGGGAGCTCCAGCTGTGTGTTGTCGTTGTCGTCGACGAGGAGTGGGATCTCAGCCAGAAGGTTATTGTCTCTATGGACCCTTTATTTTCCCATACCTTGCCTTTCTTTACAGATTTATTTACATGCTCATATTCTTTCATTATCCAGTTGTTCATATGTGTTTCTTTATTATTATATAGTCCCTATTCACAGTTAGTCTTGTAGCCATATTGGACATATTTCACTCTTGTGCTTGATCGAGTCGTATCATAGAACGAATGTGCTATAGTTGAACTGCTATTTCCTATTTGTTATTTACTCAACCCGCGAGTCCACACTAGGGGCGATGGTTGACTGTTTGCACCTGCGAGTCCACACTAGGGGCAAGGGTGATTGCCTTGAACTAACCTACGAGTCCACACTAGGGGCGAGGGTTAGTGATTAGTTTCAAACATGCGAGTCCACACTAGGGGCGAGGGTTTGGTTATCCGTTGATCTCGTATTCACTTGTTTTCTTCCAGCAGTTCATTTATGCGTAGTTGTTCATAATCATGTATCAGTATTGCCTAGTCTTTTCCAGTTTTATCCTAGATTTTCTTCTTGCATGATAAACTATTAGAAAGGCTTGTATATTATGTATCTTGCTAGTCCTCTGAGGACCTGATGATCTCTTCAGGTTTAGCTGGGTTTGAGCCAGGTGCACACGAGCGGGTTTGAGCCAGTTTCAGACCACGGTACTACTGTAGTGAAGCTGAATTTGATATTTAGCCTAGTTTGACAAAGTTTATTTTATTTTATATCTATACTTTATTTTCGTCTATTTCTAGTGGATTTGTATCCACCGGACGAGACTTGGATTCTTGATAGCTTGGAAACATTTCAGTTCATATTATATTATTATCTAGTTCATTGACATTCAATGACCTTAATTGTATCTTTTACTATTCTGTGGATGAGATCTAGATTGCCATATTGGTTACAGATTCTGTGACTTGTGTATGTTAGACAGCGTTCTACCGCCGACACTGCGGCGTAGGCTGGGCTTGGACACGTCTTCTATTCAAAAAGCGGGTGCGGGTCATGACAATATATATATATATATATATATATATCAAATGATATACAACATCGAAAAAATATAGCAAATGATATATAACATAGAAGCAAAAACCTGTTACAAAGGCGGGTCATAAAAGTGAATAACACGACCACAGCCATGCCGTTAGAGAACGGCAAACCTCGCTCAAAGAGTAGCACCCAAAACACAATGCGTCACTCCTGCTCCGTAGAATGGCGCTGATGACACTTCCAAGCTCTCGAGCATTGTCTCGCAACTTCGAGAGCCAACTGGTTAGGAGGGAATGAGGATCCCTCGTATCGATGCTTATTCCTATTCTTCCATAGTACCCAAATGATCGTCGAGGTAATGGAGTCATGCTCCGGCTTACGATGGCTCCCGCCCCAAGCAAATAGACGAGATTGGATAGGACAACTATTGTTGAATCTGACACAACAGAAGAACTGAAAACGCACCCAGAATAGCAATAGGACCAAAAAAGAAAATATAATCGATGCTCTCAACCTCTAGACAGTCGCAACAATGGCATTTGGATATGATCACAACCCCGGACTGCCGTAACACGCCGTCAGTTAGGCTCTTTAGCCACACCACTCTCCACGTCAGTATTAATTACTTCTTCAGGATCCAGTTGCTCCAGATCGAAAAAGGAACCTAGGGGGCCCTGGACGGCATTCTTGGAGGTCTTCCACACACAATGGGTGGAGAAGACCCCGTCGCACGAGCGGCCCCACCAGAACGAGTCGTACCTGTCGGATAAACGGAGTTCATCTTCTGTAATCCCATCCACCACCCCTTGGCCGAAGAGCAGCACGATGTGTTGGAAGTCCCACCTCCCATCCAGCGATAGATGGTGAATATCCGACACCGTATTCTGTTGGATTAAGAGAGAAACTTTACCTCCCTCGGTCCAATTTTCTCCAAAAATATTGGCATCGTCGCGTCTCACCTTCAATTGGATGTCAGATTCGCCTAAGTCATGCCCGACCCGTAGCCTACGCCAGACTGAGGTCGCAGCACTGTTGGCACCGGCCAAAGAGGGGTGGACGTAAAGACAGTACCTAGCGCTCATGTATTCCGACAACAAGAAAGAAGATGTGCGAAACTGCGACGAAAGGTTCACGGATGAGGGGGACGTCAAGTGCCGAAGGTTGCACAACCCAAGCCCTCCTTCCTCGGTAAGTCTCGACACGGTAGACTAGCTAGCCCAATGCATCTTTCCACGGTTCCTCTATGGCCCCATAGCAAGCAGTTGAGAGAGTTCTCTATGATCTCGAGGACCTTCTTCGACAGGTTGTAAGCCGTGAGGGTGTAAATCAATATGGAACCGAGAACATGTTTGATGAGGATTAAACACCCTTCCATCGAGAGAATATTATTGTGCCATCCAACAATTCTGTGTTGGATTTTGGTGATCAACGACCCGAAATGGCGACGTGCCTCTTCCCAAAACTGATCGGACAGTCAAGATATCAGAACGGAGGAGTGGAGACGTAGAACCTGGTATTGGCAGCAAGTTCGGTCCTTACAGACGGCGAGGTGGCATCATGTGCGTAGATACAGCTTTTTAATGAGCTCACCCGTTGCCTAAGGATCTCTCGTAGCATTTAATGACTTAATAGATCCTTCTGACGGTACGCTTGTCGCCGGAGGAGAAAATGAGGATATCATCGACATAAGATAGGTTTGTAGTCAGCGGGCAACCACTGGTGGTGCAGTACCGACCAAAACTGGAGGAGGAGGCAAGATCTATCACATTTCGGCTAAGCGCCTCGGCAGCGATAATGAACAACGTGGTCGATAGGGGATCGCCCTGTCGAACTCCTTGGTAAGACTTAAAGAAATCCGAAGGAGACCCATTGATGATGATTGAAAACCACGAGTTGCTAATCGAATGTCAGAGAATATCGATCCACTTCTCCAAGAATCTGAATCTACAAAGGATCAAAATGAGGTATTGCCAGTCAAGACGGTCATACGCTTTTTCTATATCCAGCTTCATCGCAATCGTGTTGTCACGATTGTTACTGCCTATCTTACTCACCAATTCTTGTGCAAGGAGGATGTTGTTGACATTCGCCCTTCCCTTAATAAAACCACTCTGCTCTCTGAAGATGATCCTGGGGAGAAGCGGTGCTATCCTATTAGCTATCACTTTGGCAATCACCTTATTGATGAAGTTACAAACACTGATTGGCCAGAACTCCGTAAAATTTGTCGGGTTGGAGGTCTTCAGAATGAGCAACAAAACAAGCTAGAGATCACCCTTGGACACTCCATACCATTGAGAAAAGAAGTTACCGCACTCTCGACATCACCACTCACGATGCCCCAGCACGCGTCGAAGAATTTCCCAGAAAATCCATCCGGACCGGGAGCGCCGTTGTTGCTCAAAGCCTCGACCGCACTCTTGACCTCCATGTCGATTGTTGGGCGGGAGAGGTCGAGGTTGTCACTACCACATTTCTAGTATGAGGGTATTTTGGTCATTTTTGAATTTTTGTGATTTATTTGGAGTTCTTGTGAAATATTGAGATTTATTAGATTTTATGTGATTTTTAGTATAATTTAATTAGTGACTATTCTAGACTTTGACTAGTGTTGACTTTGGAGACTAACCTAGAAGCTAACCCTAGCCATGACTACTAGGTTAGATTATGAAACCCTAGTTGATTTAAGTTAATCATATCCTAGTCATTAGAACCAATTTGGAAATAGGAATTAGAATGGAGATTGGATTAATGGCTTATGACTTCACAAGTCATGACTAATGACTTAAGCCCATAGAGGCCCAAAGCCCAACACCATGTAAAACCTAACCCTAACCCTAGTATGGCCGGCCAACCCACATTGGGAACCACACCCTATAAGTAGTCTCTTCCATTAGGTTAGCCTCCTTTAGAAAGTTCACATTTGGAAAGTGAGGTATGCTCCATCTTTAGAAATTCATAGAAAATCCAATTTAATTCCTTTTCCCTCAAACTAATTGCAATAGGTTCTAATTTAGGTATTCTTGTTGTGTTTGTAATTTATTTTCAGTTTGTTAACAATTTGGTGAAGTTTGGCCATCAAGAGGAACACCCCTCTTTGGAGCTTTTGAGGAGTTTTGACACCTATAGGTAATTCCTTCAAAACTTATTGAAATTGCTGTTATTATTGCATATTAGCCTAGATCTAGGTGTCCACTAGCTAACCCTAGATTTTTGTAGGATTTTGTGTCCAATTCGTGTCCTATTTGGACATGTATCAGTCCCTATACCTAGGTGTTCGAGAAAATATTCCAAAGGGGATTTCGATCTGATTTTAGAAAAACTTTTGAATAGGAATTTAGGTTTTGTAGTTTCTTATCAAAATTTGGTTGACTGAGATTGATTTAGTGTCGAGTCATGTCGGGATCTGGACACGAACACACACGTTCAGCCCGTGAGCAGTGTCCTGCTACTCGGGGGCGATTTCACTTTGGACACAGCACGTGGACACGTGATTCTTTAAAGACACGTTGGGGCAGTGTCTGACACAACACTTCCCAAGTGGCACGACCTCTCGTGTCGTGTTGAGCGAGCACGAGCTCGTGCACTGATTTTGTACTACATGCGCACGTTGGATTTCGAGTTATGATACGGCTTAATAAGTCGGACACGACGACACGTGGGTACGATTCAGGGTGCTAGGTCCCTAGCCCTACCCTAGGCGTACCCCTATGCACGATCATGTGTCCTAGTTTGTGTCGTGTCGTGTCCACGAGTAAGGTGAACACGTGCACGACACTGTGTTTTATTGTGTCTGTGTGTGCACTGTTTTAGGTTCTGTTGATTTGGACACTCGTGTGTCCTGTTTTAGGACACCATTTTGTTTGTGTGTCACCTACTAATAACCACTAATTAATACCAACCTAATGTTTATCATTTATATGTGAAATCGAATGTGGATTTGAAATTTCAGTCGACTGATACTGAGTATCAGTGACTGTACACTGTTCTTCTTTTCCTGCTTTTAATTCCTGTTAATTAGTGATTCATTATGTGCTAAATTATATCCTAACATGTCACTAACCTCTGTTAATTAATATTTCATATTAGAATAGGATTTTATTTGGAATGGGATATTGTTATGAGTTGGGTTTCAAATGTTGAATTTGCATTTGTATTTACTGTCAATTTCCTGAGAATATTTCATTTCCTGAGTTTGAATCAAGGCTAGCTGTTTTATAGTGATTGAATGTTAATGGGACTTACCCATATGTGTTAGGGTGAGTACCTATCTATTCGATTGAGTATATGCTCTTACACACTGAAAATCGAACAACAGGAATTGGTTTCAATTCCTTTTTAAACTGTGAACTGGTTCCTTTCCTTAATCAATGCTAATACCTATACTTGTTCACTGTCATTTAGTTCTGAAATCTAGGTTTCCATTAAATGTTAATTAGTTGGTTAAACCTGAGAACATATCCTGTCACACACAATTTCACTGTCCCTTACACATATGTAGCATATACACATATTCCTGTGAAGCACATTAGCACACATTTTCCTGTCAACACATATGTTTACTGTCCATTCCTGAGACAAGGAATGGGATTCCTGCACACATGCTCACTGTTTCATATTACCTGTCAATATTTTTCCACTGTTTGATTAAATCCTGAGCACATTCCTGACATCTTCCCAATGACTGAATGCACACCCACATATGTTTCACTGATGGCTAATGATATCACTGTCACTTACACATGTGTAGCTTATATACATAATTCCCGGAACACATACAAGGCCTCACATTGACTCCTCTTATGCATACACACACTGTTTGCTGATTTTCTTTCACTGTACAATCCACACACACTCTAACACATGGGTCATTTTCCTGTGACACTAACACATATAATTCCTGCAGTACACACACATGTTCCTGTGGCACATATACAGTTTTCTGAGTTCCCTTCATGTATGCCTACACACACACACATCTCACATGTTATCCCCCTCTCTATGAAATACATGTATATATTTCTATATGGGTATGCCTATAGCTATATATTTAGATGCCTAATCTAGTGTGATGTGTGAATGGTAGAGTAGGATATATGGGAATTTCTATGTGTAATAGCTAATGTGTTAGGCATATTTCTATTTGTATATATATATATATATATATATATATATATATATATATATATATATATATATATATATATATATATATATACTCATAATGTGAATAGTGATATATGTATATATGTGGTATTGGCATATGGTGTGTATGTTAGACTAATGAGAGTTTAGTTAGACTTGTTTAGTCTTGAATAGGCCTAGAATAGAGTAGTTAGACTAGTTTAGACTTGTTAGACCTAGTTTGACCATAGTTGACCTAGTTGACTTCTAGGGTTGACCAGAGTTGACCAAGAGTTGACTTTGGCCTAGATTGACCTAGATTCATTTAGAATGCATTGAATTGCATCTTGTTATCATTTTAGTCTTGTTGTGACTTGTGCTGTTCTGATTAGGAGCCAGATACCTCTCCTTGGACAGTACATTTCTCTCGGACACTCAGATAACAGGCGAGTACATTCCCTAATCATTTTATATCCTGTTAGAATTATTTTCCTACTTTAAATTACTTTACTTGATACTGTCACGTTGGTCACAAGGATTAGTACTATATGGATCCCTTCTTGAGATGTTATCCCCTCAGGGAGCATCGGATACTACATGTTCTGTGCGTTTCACTTACATTTTGTATCACTATGCTTCATGGTTCATTGATCACTTGTGACATGTACTCTCATGATTACAGAGTCTTCCTTGAATCACCCATTTATGGGCATTCCTAGAATCACCCATTTTTGGGCCTACCATGTATCACCCCTTGTGGGCCATTGCATGGAATCATAACATAACCTGGCTGGATCCTTGTGTATTGATTGGAGGTATGGGGGAGTAGAAGTAGACATGTGAATAATATCCAAGTAGTGTAGCATCAGAATCTTTCCGTAGTGTAGTACCAGAATCTCCTACGCCATTCACATGTTTATATTGTACTCTGACTCACTAGCCACTATTAGTTCTCTACTTATAGTAGATATTTTTATTACAGTTCTCTTTCTGTTTACATTCTGTACTTTCCTTCGGTTTCCTGTATCTTACTTTACTGCATGATTATATTTTCTAACCTGCTATGAACAGTTGAGATGTATTATGCTCGCTCCGTCCTGATTGGACATCGTTAAATGTTACAGAGGACGAGGATGAGGCTGGTGTTGACACCTTCTATGGGACGGCCCTAGACGACACTTGTGATCTGGACTCTCAAGAGGACCCAGCTCTAGCTGATGACATTACCCCTACAGTCTAGACTAGTTTAGTTAGGCTTTATCTTACTTATGTTGTCTGGGACTAGTCTAGGTTTTACTATGTCTGTCATTTGAGATATGGATTGTATATATTCTTTTATATTCAGTAGTTGAGACTTGTATTTCTGGATGTTTGCTGAGATGTTATCTTAGACACTTAGACTCTGCTGATCATCTATATTTCTTTGAGTTCTATATCATATCGTGCTTCTTCTTCCTTAGTTGTGATTGAGTTTACATTCTGCTATGTTACCCCCATTCGGGGAGTATAAACTGCTTAGCATTATATTGTTAGATGTTATGACTAGGACAGCGTTCTACCGCAGACACTGCGGCGTAGGCTGGACGTACCCACGTCTCGTGCCCTTGCTCTAGGGTGCGGGTCGTGACACGTTTTTATTGGTGGCCCATCCAGGTCTAGACTAGAAGTATAGTGGTATTCGAATCAGAGTATCACTACAGCCTGCAGTAGGATATAGGACATTAGTTTTCAAGGTACTCAATCATATTAAGAAAAGCTCTATTTCTGCCATCTAAATCCTTACTGTCAATTGATTCTTTTGAATTTTAACTGTCCGCCTTTGTTATATCGCTTCTTTCTCAACAATTAATACTCTTGTTTGATCTGTCTTCAGGATGGTGGAGACGCGGTCACACCGTACCATTCATGGGGATGTTGTAGAGGGGACTGCTACCTCTCAGCCAGTTCAGCAGGGTCAGGAGAGTGCAGCTCCTGCCACCTCTGTTCGTGTTGGGATCTCAGCAGCAGCAGCAGGGGGTATGCCTCTAGCGGCTCGGAGGCAGGACCCAGTCATCCCAGAGATGCCTTTCCAGCAGCCACCGCCTATAGGATACATGGATGCGGCATAGATGTTTGCCTACTTCCAGCAGTTTATGGAGGTACAGCAGACCCGGCAGGCCAGGAGCATGGAGTTGGCCATTACGATAGTCGCAGCTCGACCAGCAGTCCAGCAGCCGAGGACACCTGGGATAGAGCAGTTCCAGAAGATGAGCCCCAGAGACTTCCTGGGGACAGAGGGGATTTTATATGCTGACGAGTGGATCGAGCATATAGAGGAGATCTTCTGCCTGGCCCGAATACCGGCAGATCTCCAGATTGAGGCAACAGCTAGCCGGATGCGAGATCTTGCTCGCACCTGGTATCAGTCAGACCCCAGGATGGGGGTAGCTAGACAGACCTGGGAGGATTTCAAGGGCTTCTTCAAGAAGAAGTTCTTTCCAGATTCAGCGCTCCGAGCCTTGGAGTCACAGCTTGAGAGCTTAGTTCAGGGGAGCCTGTCAGTAGAGGAGTACGCTGGGGAGTTTGGCCACCTCGGCAGATTCGTAGAGGGCTTGAGCGAGACGGCGAAGGCCTAGAGGTTCCGAAAGGGTCTGGTCAAGGAAGTCAAGTCCTTGACCAAGGGAAACAGGGATTCTACTTTCGAGGAGATTTTGACGGGAGCTTTATTGACTGAGGACGATCTTGAGCTGAGGCTCAAGAGGGGGCGAGACCCTGTTGGGGGCAGCAGCAGCGGAGGCCCGGCCAAGAGGGCTCACTTTTAGCACCAGCAGCTGAGGCAGTTACAGCTGCAGCCGTTCCAGCAGAGACAGCAGCAGCAGTCGAGATAACACCAGCAGGGCCAGAGACAGGTTATCACTTATGCTTATTACAAGAAGCCCGGGCATATCTTCAATGAGTGCCGGAAGAGGCTGGGCCAATGCCTAGTGTGAGGTTCAGCAGACCACCAAATGAGGGAGTATCGCATGGGACGAGCAGCTCAGAGCGCAGCAGTCAGAGCTCCAGCAGGCCAACAGAGGGGACCAGCCCTGCCGACACAACAACAGAGGTTCGTTCAGCACCAGCAGCAGGCCAGAGGAGGCCAGCAGGGCGAGCTTTCGCCATGGCGGTCGGGAACACAGAGGTAATAGGAGAGCTGATCGCAGGTTCGGTTCTTCTCGACTCCAGTCCAGCTTTTGCATTATTCGATTCCGGTGCTTCGCATAGTTTCATATCAGTATCAGTATCATTTGCGGTTAGACACGATATCATAGCTGAATCGTTGTCTAGGACTTACAAGATCACGACCGGGGGTGGCATTATCCTCGTGAGTGATGTTTGTAAGGGTCGGAGTATTGTTTTGGGCGGCCGTGAGTTGGAGGTGAGCCTGCTCGTAATGCCATTACCGAAATACGATATAGTACTCGGTATGGATTGGTTGAGCAGGCACCATGCCAGCATTGATTGCAGTGGGGGTAAAGTTTTATTCAGAGTGCCGGGGGAGCCAGAGTTCGAGTACTCTAGACGTCAGGCGGAGCAGAGCAGCGGAGTTTTCTGCGAAGTCTCGGTTGAGGAGCAGACGATTCCACACCCCTTGATAGCAGAGTATATGGATGTTTTTCCAGAGGAGTTGCCTGGATTGCCACCAGACAAAGACATTAAGTTCTCGATAGACTTGGTTCCAGGAGCAGAACCCATCTCTCAGCATGTCTATTCGGTGAACAACAGTGAGTTGGTGGAGCTGAAGAAGCAGGTGGATGAGCTGTAGGACAAGGGCTTCATCCGTTCGAGTTCGTCGCCATGGGGTGCACCAGTATTGTTTGTGCTGAAGAAGGATGGGTCAGTACGGATGTGTATTGACTACAGGGCACTCAACAACCTCACGATCAAGAACAGGTACCCACTGTCGCGGATCGATGATCTTTTTGACCAGTTGAGCGGAGCTCGGGTATTTTCCAAGATTGATCTGAGGTCAGGATATCACCAGGTGAAGGTGAAGCGGGAGGATATTTCTAAGACCGCTTTCAGGACACGGTACGGGCAGTTTGAGTTTTTGGTTATGCCATTTGGGCTAACCAATGCACCAACAGTGTTTATGAACCTAATGAACAAGGTATTCCACCAGTACCTAGATCAGTTTGTGGTGGTGTTCATCGACATCATCTTGGTATATTCCAAGACTGAGGAGGAGCACGAGGAGCATTTGAGGATAGTACTGGAGACTCTCAGGAAGGAGCAGCTTTATGGGAAGCTCTACAAGTACGAGTTCTTCTTGGACCGGGTTGACTTTTTGGGGCATGTGGTGACTGTAGATGGGATCTCAGTTGACCCTAAGAAGATCGTAGCAGTTGAGGCATGGGCAGCGCCGACTTCAGTGGCAGAGATCCACAGTTTCTTGGGGCTGGCAGGATATTATAGGAGATTTGTGCAGGATTTCTCCCGGGTTGCAGAGCCGTTGATTCGGTTGACCCGAAAGGAGGCTGAGTATGTTTGGTCAGAGGAGTGTCAGGCAGCTTTTGATGAGTTGAAGAAGCGGCTTACGACAGCTTCGATTCTGGCATTGCCTTCAGGATCAGAAGGATTCACTATTTATAGTGATTCTTCAGGGAAGGGGCTGGGTTGTGTATTACAGCAACATGGGAAGGTGATTGCCTATGCTTCCAGGCAATTACGTTCCCATGAGAAGAACTACCCTACCCACAATTTGGAGCTGGCAGCAGTGATATTTGCTCTGAAGTTGTGGAAGCACTATCTGTATGGAGAGAGGATGGAGATTTTCACAGATCACAAGAGCTTAAAGTATGTGTTCACTCAGAAGGAGCTGAACATGAGGCAGCGGAGATAGCTAGAGTTGATGAAGAACTTTGACATCCTACTTCAGTATCACCCAGGAAAGGCCAACGTAGTTGCCGATGCCTTGAGTAGGTATCCGACAGCCATGTGTTTGACCATGGATCGACACATGCTTGTAGACTTGGAAAGCCTTGGAATTGAGGTGATCGTGCCCGAAGTGCAGATGCACTTATGGGGCCTGCAGATTCAGTCAGACTTGGTAGAGAGGATCAAGTTGACACAGTTTGAGGACGTTGCTCTGCGGTGTCTCCGAGAGCAGGTTCGAGCAGGATTGGTGGATGGCGAGTTTTCTCTTGCAGAGGATGGTGCCTTGCGGCACGGTTCCAGATTATGTGTGTCCAGCAGAGATCTCAGGGAGCAGGTTATGCAGGAGGCCCATAATTCTCAGTACTCTATACACCCTGGTGCCAACAAGATGTACCGAGATCTGAGGGAGCATGTTTGGTGGTACGGGATGAAGCGGGAGGTAGCTCGCTTCGTAGCTAGATGCTTGGTCTGTCAGCAGGTCAAGGCGGAGGGGCAGAGGCCCGGTGGATTATTGCAGCCGCTGCCCATTCCCGAGTGGAAGTGGGAGCATATCACTATGGATTTCGTATTTGGATTGCCGCGTACACCAGGAGGGAAAGATGCGATTTGGGTCATCGTTGACAGGTTGACCAAATCGGCCTACTTCTTGCCATTCAAGGTGGGTACGTCTACAGAGAGGCTTGCGGAGATGTACATACGGCAGATAGTCAGGATTTACGGGGTTCCGGTCAGCATCATCTCGGATCGGGATAGTCACTTTACTTCCCATTTCTGGAGGAGTCTGCAGACTAGTTTAGGCACTCAGCTCAAGTTTAGTACTGCATACCACCCCCAGAAGGACAGACAGTCAGAAAGGACTATTCAGACACTTGAGGATATGCTGCGGACGTAAGTCCTGGATTTTGGAGGTTCCTGGAAGGATCATCTATATTTGGTGGAGTTTGCTTATAACAACAGTTTTCAGGCCAGCATTGAGATGTCACCTTTCGAGGCTTTGTACGGGCGTAGGTGTCGTACACCCTTATCTTGGGATGATGTTGGTGAGCATTCTTTATTGGGACCAGAGATGGTTGTTGACGCAGTCGAGAAGGTGAAGCTCATCAGGGACAGACTTCGCGTGGCGCAGGACAGACATCGGCACTGGGCCGATAGCCACCGGAGGCCATTGGAGTTTGAGGTACAGATTAGAGTAGGATTAGATTTAGGTTATTTGTTTGTGTGTTTATTGATCATGTTTGTTTATCATAATTAAATTGAGACCTTGCTTGTGATTAGGTTGGAGACCAGGTTTTCTTGAGGATATCTCCGACTCATGGTACGATACGTTTTGGTGGAGGTGGAAAGCTTATTCCGCGCTTCATAGGCCCTTTCGTTATCAGCGGGAGAGTCGACGACGTGGCATACAGGCTAGACTTGCCACCTGTACTAGTGGGTGTCCACAACGTATTCCACGTATCACAGTTGAGATGATATGTGGCTGATCCTAGCCATATGCTCGACCATTCGGAGATTGAGATTGGGCCTTCTCTCAGCTATCCAGAACAGCCAGTAGAGATTCTGGATCGACGGAAGAAGGTACTGAGGAACCAGGTGATACCTTTGGTTCGCGTCGCATGGAGGCATCATTCTCCAGGAGAGTCTACCTGGGAGTGGGAGGATGAGATGCGCGAGCGATACCAATATCTTTTTGGACCATGAGGTATACTTTCTATCCTTCTCATCAGTTGCATTTTGTCTTTCAATTTCGAGGACGAAATTCTTTTAAGGAGGGTAGATTTGTCACTACCACATTTCTAGTATGAGGGTATTTTGGTCATTTTTGAATTTTTGGCATTTATTTGAATTTATTATGAATTATTGAGATTTATTAGAATTTATGTGATTTTTAGTATAATTTAATTAGTGACTATTCTAGACTTTGACTAGTGTTGACTTTGGAGACTAACCTAGAAGCTAACCCTAGCCACGACTACTTGGTTAGATTATGAAACTGTAGTTGATTTAAGTTAATCATATCCTAGTCATTAGAACCAATTTGGAAATAGGAATTAGAATGGAGATTGGATTAATGGCTTATGACTTCACAAGTCATGACTAATGACTTAAGCCTATAGAGGCCCAAAGCCCAACACCATGTAAAACCTAATCCTAACCCTAGCATGGTCGGCCAACCCACATTGGGAACCCCACCCTATAAGTAGTCTCTTCTATTAGGTTAGCCTCCTTTAGAAAGTTCACATTTAGAAAGAGAGGTATGCTCCATCTTTAGAAATTCATAGAAAATCCAATTTAATTCCTTTTCCCCTCTAACTAATTGCAATAGGTTCTAATTTAGGTATTCTTGTGGTGTGTATAATTTATTTTCAGTTTGTTAACAATTTGGTGAAGTTTGGCCATCAAGAGGAACACCCCTCTTTGGAGCTTTTGAGGAGTTTTGACACCTATAGGTAATTCCTTCAAAATTTATTGAAATTGCTGTTATTATTGCATATTAGCCTAGATCTAGGTGTCCCCTAGCTAACCCAAGATTTCTGTAGGATTTTGTGTCCAATTCGTGTCCTATTTGGACACGTATCAGTCCCTATACCTAGGTGTTCGAGGAAATGCCCCAAAGGAGATTTCGATCAGATTTTAGGAAAACTTTTGAATAAGAATTTAGGTTTTGTGGTTGCTTATCGAAATCTGGTTGACTGAGCTTGATTTAGTGTCGTGTCGTGTCGGGATCTGGACATGAACACACACGTTCAGCCCGTGAGCAGTGTCCTGCTACTCGGGGGTGATTTCACTTTGGACACAGCACGTGGACACGTGATTTTTTGAGGACACGTTGGGGCAGTATCTGACACGATACTCCCCAAGTGGAACGACCTCTCGTGTCGTGTCGAGCGAGCACGAGCTCGTGCACTGATTTTGTACTATACGTGCACGTTGGATTTCGAGTTCTGAAACGGCTTAATAAGTCGGACACGACGACACGTGGGTGCGATTAACGGTGCTAGGTCCCTAGCCCTACCCTAGGTGTACCCCCATGCACGATCACGAGTCCTAGTTTGTGTCGTGTCGTGTCCACGAGTAAGGTGAACACGTGCATGACACTGTGTTCTGTTGTGTATGTGTGTGCACTGTTTTAGGTTCTGTTGATTTGGACACTCGTGTGTCCTGTTTTAGGATACCATTTTGTTTCTGTGTCACCTACTAATAACCACTAATTAATACCAACCTAATGTTCATCATTTATTTGTGAAATCGAATGTGGATTTAAAATTTCAGTCGACTGATACTGAGTATCAGTGACCGTACACTGTTCTTCTTTTCCTGTTTTTAATTCCTGTTAATTAGTGATTCATTATGTGCTAAATTATATCCTAACATGTCACTAACCTCTGTTAATTAATATTTCATATTAGAATAGGCTTTTGTTTTGTCACGCCCCAGAACCAGAATACTGGAGAGCGGGGGCAGACATAGCCAGCTACGTATATTGAAGTGCAACCCACCTCGCTATACGGTCACGGCTGTCTAGGATACATGAGGGTTTATCTACAAGCCAGCAGTCTCTTAAGGTCATGAACAGCCTATTGTCTCAATCACAAGCAAGTAGGTAAAAGTTACAAGATGTATGATCATTAAATATACAATAATAAGGCGTCCCAAATATCACATATTCAGCTGATCATGAAGCTAGTCATTACAAAATGTTAGGACTAGCAAGAGTTTAGTCATACATGATCAACCCTAGGATCTGTTAATCATGCTACAGCCCGTAGGCAGACAGTAAGTAAGTGCAATCGAGCTAAACAGGTGCCCGTCGGCTAAACGCCTCAAAAGAATATTTTTACAATAGAGTGGGAGAGCCAAAAATAACCCACTCGTTGCCAGGATTCCTTCTAGTGTTCACCATCTGGTAGGAAGGTCGGTAGATCCTCTGGAGCTGCTCCGAAATCTGGCCACACAAAACCAGCTGGGTCAGACCCCAGAAAGAGCAAGTGCCACAAAGAAAGCTTCACTTAAGAACTTAAAACCAGCAATCAGCACAAGATATAAATAAAAGTAAGGACTGGAAAAAAGAAAATACACCAGGATGATATACGATGAGATACCCATGGAACTATTCAGATAACCAGGTTACAACCCGTAAACCAAACAAGGACCGGGGTTGTAACCCTTCGTCTGAACAGAGCTTGGAATTCTCACCATTTATCGGTAAAATAAATACAAGCATTCTGGTCATGCAATAATCTGGAACAGGATCAGGGCAGGACTAGACTGGTTAGACTCCATCCAATCACTTCACGGCCAAGCAAGAATTACGGCTTGATACTTTAACTAACTAGGGTTGTCACAAGCCTAATTACTAACAAGATGCAGTGAGATTTTTCCACAGCCACAAGCCCTGCAGACCATCCAGGTTCCCCGGGTTAAAAGATTAGAGTTGAATTCAGGTGGGTACATCGTCCAGGAAATGAATGTACCCTTAGGTAGCTTGAAGGGTGCAACACATGACAGTGTGCTGGAAATGTGCCCTACTCGACGGCAGGCTACAGATCCCAAAGCGTGCCCAGGTAACGGGATTGCTTGTAGCTGGGAAATCTCTTCATGACTAATGTATTAATCTAGTTATTAGCCCTTAGTTTATTTCAATAGGTACTCCTGACCGTGGTACTCAGGAGTCCCCTCCTAGACATGATGCAAAACAAGACTGGATTATTTATGCAAGCACAATCGCCCACGGTGTCCAGGTTATTATACAGGTCATGTCATGTCAGGTAGCCGTCGCAACAGCTATTCGAGATAATCATGTCAGGTTATCAGGTCAAGTGTACTTGTCAGGAGTGCGCCACGGTGGGCCACTATCAGGTCATGCCAGGTTACTCATGTCAGGAGTGCACCACTACGGGTCACTATCGTGTCAGGCTCAGTTATCAATTCCAAACATATCAAGTAAATTTGTGATTATTAAGCTCATGACATGTCACGACCCGCACCCTAGAGTAAGGGCACGAGAAGTGGGTACGTCCAGCCTACGCCGCAGTGTCGGCGGTAGAACGCTGTCCTAGGTCAATCATCTAACAATATAAGGTACCTGTACAGTTTATACTCTCCGAGTGGAGGTGACAAACAGAAAATAATCTCAATCACATCTAGGTAGAAGAATGAAAGATAGATAGATAAACAGTAACTCAAAGAGAACAGTAGAACAGATAAAAATATCCAAGTGTCTAGGATAACATAACACCAGAATGTCAACTCATAATACAATAAGTCTAAGAGTCTACACATAACTCAACATCTTAAAATACAACTCAGATGTGAGACAAAAAGATAATATAGAAAGACTGCCTAGACTAAACTGGTCTAGACTACTGGAACAACATCCTCAGCTGCAGGTGGATCCTGCTGAGGGTCCTCAATACAAGTGTCATCTAGTCCTGCTCCATAATAAGTAGTCACCCATGCCTCATCCTCATCCTCTGTAATATTTTCAACAGGTCCAATCAGGACAGGAACGAGCACAATACATCTCACGCAGTTCATATCAGGTTAGGAAATACGATACAGGCAATAGAGTAAGATACATGAACTGCTGAAAGGAAATATACGCTGTAAAAGAGATAGTTGTAATGAAATATCTACTGTATATAGAGAACTGTAAGTGACTAGTGATGTAGAGCACAAGATAGGCATGTGAATGGCTAGAATTTATACATGATTACACTACTGAGTTTGCACATGATTACACTACTTTGGAATTATTCACATGTCCACTTCTACTCCCCCGTTTCCCCAATCAATACACAAGGATCTATACAAGTTACGTTATTGTACATGATATCACATGGGGCCCATGAAAGGGTGAACATGATAGTATACATGAGGGCTCAGTAAACATAAGAGTACATGATCACATGAGTGCACATGAATGATAGAAGCATAGGAGTACATGATGATAGTGAAACACACATAACATGAAGTACCCGATGCTCCCGAGAGGGATAACATCTCATGTAAAGATCCAAATAGTACCAATACGTGTTACCAATGTGATAGCAACAAGTAAAGTAATCTAGAGCGAGAAGTAAAGCCTGAACAAGTATGAAACGGTCAGAGAATGTACTCGCCTGCTGTTATGAATGTCTGAAGAGGATATACTGTCTGAGGAGAGGTGTATGGCTCCTAATCAGAGCAATACAAGTCACAATGTATCCACAATGATAAAAATAAAGTATACAATGCATACTACATGATTCTAGGTCAATCTGGTCAAAAGTCAACTCTGGGTCAACTCTAATAGTCAAACTAGGTCACAGGAAGTCATACTAGGTCACAGGAAATCAAACTAGGTTAAATAAAGTCAAACAAGGTCAGACAAGTCAAATACTAGTCAACATGATCAATCTGGGTCAAGTCTAGGTCAAACTTAGACCAACTAAGGTATTGGTCAAACAAAAACTAGTCAGCAAGATAATTAGGTCAAACAAAGACCAGTCAATAAGGTAATTGGGTCAAACATGGTCAGTGTCACGCCCCGCTCCCGGAATACGGACGAACGAGAACGTGAACAGCCAGCTACGTATATTAGGACGGCAACCATCCCGCTATACGATCACGGCTGTCTAGCATGTGAGGGTATTCTACAAACCAACAGTCTCTTACGGTCCAAATGGCCTATTGTCTCAATCTCGTCAAGTAAAATAAGTTACAAGATAACAGATCACCAAATATACAATTGTAAGGCGTCCCAAACATTACATATAAGATGATCATGAAAACTAGTCGTAACAAAATGTAGAGACTAGCTCAGAGTTAAGTCATACATGATCAACCCCCGGGGCTTGTCAATCATGTTACAGCCCGTAGGCAGACAATAAGTAAAGTGCAATACGAGCTAACACTTGCTCGTCGGCTAAACGCCTCGAAATAATATGAATTCACAATAAAGTGGGCGAACAAAAGAAACCCACTCGAAGCCTTGGTCACGTCTGGCGGTCACCATCTGGCTGGAAGACAGGTAGATCCCTTGCTGCTGCTCCGGTATCTGGCCATATAAAACCAGCTGGGTCAGACCCCAGAAAGAGCAAGTGCCACAAGGGAGGCTCCACTTAAGGACTAAAACCAGCAATTCATTAGTAAACAAAAGCAGCAAAAGAAATAAGTAAAAGCATATTGAGATTTATGCGGTACCAATGCACGTATCCCGATCACAGAAAAGGAAACAAGTAACTTGATTAGAAAATAATAATAATACCGGAGAACATGGCAGATAAGATGCATGAAAAATAAGAAATAAATGCTATCCGGGCAATAAACAAGGAAGGACAAATGTACCGTACCAGGAAACCTGAATAGTACATAGTCACTAACCAGTCTATTGCTTGAAGATAACAATCATATACAGGAAGCTATAACATAGATAAGTGCCATCTACACAATAAACTCGGTAAGGACAAATGTACCGTACCAGGTAGCCAGGTTACCACTGTAACCCTTCACCTAAACAGTACATAGTCACTGACCAGTTATTGCCTAGAGGACAGTCATACAAGAGAGTTACACTACAGTGACAGAGAAGAAATCTTGCAATCACATCCAGTGCAAGTCAAGCATTCAAGTTCTAGAGACTGGAACAATCAAGAGCTGGACCCATCAGGGCTGGTCCTAGACCAGACCAGACAAGGCTGGACACCATCCAATAATACATGGCCAATCATAGCCTACGGCTTGCTACATTAACTAACTAGGGTTATCACAAGCCTAGTTACTAACAAGATGCGAGTGAGAAACTCCCAGTCCCAAGCCCTGCAGACCATCCAGTTATCCTTCCGCGGGTTGAGAGTTATAGGTGGGTACATTGTCCGGGAGACAAATGTACCCTTAGGTGACTTAGAGGGTGCAACACATGACAGTGTGCTGGAAATGTGCTCTACTCGTCGGCAAGCTACAAGTCCATTAATGCCTCCAGATAACGAGACTGCCTGTGACCGGGAATTCTCCATGTTCTAATTTGGTCTACTCATTACCTAGTCCAATTTTAGTGAGAGTCCCTGGCCGTGGTACCCAGGGAGTCACCCCTTAGACATGATGCAAGACAAGACAAGTGATTTGCACAGAGCAACAGGTAGTACACCCACGGTGTCAAGACAAGTCAAGTCGAGTCAAGAGTGCGCCGCCACGGGCCACTATCAAGTGAAGCCAAGTCATACCAAGTCAAGTCAAGTTGAGTTATCAAGTCATGCCAAGTCGGGAGTGCGCCACCACGGGCCACTATCAAGTCAAGCCGAGTCATCAAGTTGTTAAGGTTACAAGTTACAAGTTATTAGCCAGGATTATTTATCGTGTCAGGGCCATAAGGCATATCACAATGCAACTATTCTACAAGTAAAAGAAACATAATCCTGAGTGCACCCAAACGGCCACCGATGTAAAAGGCATGAAAAGTACAATAAGGCTGAAAACATGACTTTATAAATAAGACCATAAGAAAACACTTTCTGATGTAACAAGAGATAACAAAACCAGGGACAACGCCGTACTAGCATTAAATCAAATCGTGCCCACATCGTGTTCGGGTCGAGCTCGGGTCAAAAGGCGTAAGGATATAAACCAGGGGTAAGGTGTTCCCAAATTAGTGTCAAGATTCAAGAAAGCAGTACACAAATACAGGAAATCGTGTCAAGACGTGTCGAGTCTAGTCAAGTCGTGTTGTGAGCACCAAAATCTCAGGAAGCTCCAAATTATGAAAAGAAAACCAAATCCCAGAGAAAGCAATACAGGCACTAGGGGTGCAGGGGTACAGGGACACTAGGGCAGGCCAGGCATACTGGAGTGCGCCTAGAGGCAGCACACTAGAGTGTGCCAGGGAGGCAGCACACTAAAATGCGCCTAGTCTGGACAGGTCAATCCGCGCCTAGAGCCAATGGGGCAAACCGCGCCTAGATCCATTGGATCAAATGGCGCCTAGGACCAGTGAGCCAAACCGCGCCTAAAACCCGTAGGTCAAAGAGCGCCTAAGTCAAGTGGAGTCAAAGTGCGCCTGGTCATGTCAAGTCAGATGGCGCCTAAGTCAAGGGAACAGAGAACTGCGCCTAAAATGATAAATATAGGCGCAGTCGGGCAAGCCAAGGAAAAGTAGGCGCTATCTGCCTAACAGGAGGAAATGGGCGCTATCGGCCAACCTGGGAAAGTAGGCGCAGTCTGCCAACCGCGCCTGAAATGACGCCAAGGAGGCGCCATCGAGGGGTGGCGGCGAACAGCACCCAAGGAGGCGCGATCGAGACGAACCGCGCCTAAGGAGGCGCGTTCGAGCGAGCCGCGCCTAAAGAGGCGCGCTCGAAAAGGAGGCGCAGTCTGCGAACCGCGCCTAAGAAGGCGCAGTTGAACGAACAGCGCCTAAAGAGGCGTGTTCGAGGAAGTAGGCGCCATCGGCCAGAACAGCAAGTCATCTTCTCCAAAAATCCGAGAAGAGAACCCATGGAACTCAAAACTTTGGAACATCATAAATCCATCAATACAAACCCAAATCCGAATTTTCAAAGCTCTAACTTGTGTAAAATTGAAAGCTCTACAACATGGAAACATTGAATCCAACAAAAGAACAAGTTTGGGAGATCAAATCTCCAAAAATCCGAAAACACTCCAAACCTAGATCTACAAGATTCCAAGCTCCAAATCAAGAAAACCCAAGATCTAATGTTGCTCATAGGGTGCTAAACTAGCTAATGGGCACATAAAATCCGGCCCTCAAGTGTGAACAAGGTGCACTTGCCTAATGGGGGTGATTCTCTCTTAGGGAAGAAGAAGAAGGAAGGGAGAGGGGGTGGCCGGCTGTGAAGTGGGAAAAATGAGAGGGGAGAGAGAGAGAGAGAGGGGATTAAATGATGGTGGGGTGTGATGGAGGTGAGGGAGAGTATAGGTTAAAGGGTTCCAATGCAATCTCAAACCAAATAAAACCGAACCAAGTCTCCAAATCAAACCAAGTTAAACCAAGCCAAGCTCTTCCACATAAATTCGAGCCAAAATACGAAAGCCGAGAATACTGCAAGTTGAGCAAAATACAATGCAGGTCAAAGTCCAATCAAAATCCAGAAGTCATTAACCAGATTAACCCATAATGATAAATGACAATTAAACTACCACAAGATTACGAAATAAACTACAATTAACTAGACAAGAAAAAATAAAAATACGGGTCAGAAATACGAATACGTAATAAAATACGTATCACAAATTTCGAGATATTACAGTCAGACTAGTTAAACTGGTCATTTTAGGATAGTCCTAGTCAATCTAGGTCAATTAGGTCAAGGTTTGACCTAAGGTTGACTTTGGTCAACCCTTAGTCAACAAGGGTCAACAAGTTGGGTTTGGGCCATTAGGGTTAGCCCCTAGCCATAGGCTAATGATCTTGGCCATAGGCTAGTCATGGGGTTTTCATATAAACCTAACTAGAAGATATACATATATATATCTATATATATTCAATATAGGCCTAACTATATACAATACAACCACCCACATATTTATATATAATGATAACACTATGTATATCTAATACAATATATATATATCATATATATATATATATATATATATATATACATATATATATATATAAAACTTATATATATTACATATATATAGAGAGAGAAAGTGAGAGAGAGACTTAGAGTGAGAGAGAGTGAAAAAGAGTGAAAGAGAGAGAGAGCTAGACTCACACAGGAAGGGGGAAGGTTTCAGGATTTCCTGGAACCAGGAATTGGGTCCCTAAACACACACACACACAGTCCATATATACATATGTATGTATATACACCACAACTACACATACACACAACCAAATAACCTCAAAACTCACCCACACTCACACATACATATATACTACATATTTATACACTGAAAATATACCAATACATATGTAAAATATATCAAAAATAGGTTTGAAATTCATTTCTGAAAAACTGGGAAAAATCCCAAAAATGGAAAATAGCACAGTGCATAGGTAAACCTGTGTAAACCCATGTACACATACTAAACCGAGCTATGGCTCGACACTAGTGGTTGGTAACTGAGCCCCTAGGTGTGTACATGTCGTAGGTGTCCCTAGGAGTCCACCACGACACGACACAACGTGTCCAAACGTGTAATTTCCAAATCGGGTAAATTAGGATACACAATACTAAACCGCAGTGTCGTGCACGTGTTCACGTGTCTCGTGGACACACCACGAGACACGACACATCTCGTGGTCACACACACGTGTAGCCCACATATAGGGCTATACGATGGACACTCTGTTACGTGTCCACGTGTCGTATAGGGTCGACACGAGAGCCGTATCATTCGTGAAAACACGACTGATGCACGCGTTTGGCACCACGTCGTACAGTGAGTCACGCGCCTCGTGGACACGAAACGAGCCACGTGGGGCCTCGTGGTCATGTCCACGTGTAGCCCAGGTATAGGGCTACACACTCGTACAAACACGAGGTGTCCTCGACTCGTGTCCATGCGATACGAAGGCCGTGTCCAAGTCGAACTTTCGACTGGACTGTGCGCGTGCACGACAGTGTACGACCAGTGCACGTGTCCTCGTGTCCTCGATACGACACGAGGTGTCCTAAAATTTTGGGGGCATGTGCGCAGACACTGCCCCCTCGTGTCCACCAATTTTGGTGTGTCCTAGTGGTCTGTACAGTGAGAACTAAGGGGGTGGTAGCAGGGCACTGCACAAGGGCCTCGTGCAGTGGGTTCGTGTCCGATTTGGACACGAACACGACCTAATTTTGTGTTCAGTCCAGTGGGGTTGTGACCTAGGTGTCTAGGGCTACCCAAAAACATATTTTGTTTCACATTTTAATAAAAGCCAGTTCTTTGTGGCATTTCAACAAACACAGTTTCCTAGTCTAGGATACGTGTCCGATACGGACACCATACCAACTCAAACCTTCACCAAATTTGTCCTACAGTACCCTAGTACCTAGATGCATGCAAATATGAAGAGAAAACACAAAATTAACATGGTTTATGGACATTTACCTATTTGGTGAAAAATCAAGAAAATACCCAAGTAGGGGGGTGTTCTTCCACTTGGTGATCCCCAAAGCCCTTCAATTTCCTTGATAGCAGGCCCTAACTAGTACCCTCTAGTGTAGGGGAGTCCAATGCAAGAAACTAGAGGTGATTTAGATCAAAATTGATCAAGTTGTGTAGGTTTGAAGAAATAGGATTTTTCTAGGTTTAATTTCATGTAAATGGCCATGAATGAAAGCAATGGGGTTAATATAGGATGGTGGGCTGCCAAGGGGGGTCCTTGGCCGGCCATAGCAAGGGGGGTGTCCTAGGCTTGCTTCTAGGTTAAGGCAAGGACTTTCATGGTAAAGGCTTGATATTTTGCATGGTTTAAGCAAAATATCAAATAAAGGTAAACTAGATATTTATCTCACTTTATCCTATGACTAATATCTATCCCCTTATCATTCTAGGTTAGTAACTAACCTCTAGATTAGTGCTAAACTAGGTTAGAAGCTAACATGACACTAATCAACTAATTAAATAATAATAAATCACATAATCCAAATAATTCCAAATAATTCCTAGAAAATTACCAAAATACCCTTTAGGCTAAAAATCACTAATTTGGTGTTCTAAGCCTATGGCTAGGCTCTCATGGTCATGGCAACTTCTAGGTTAAGAAAAACTAGGGTTTACACTAAGTTATACTAACAAAATCACAAAGTCATAAGTCATGACTTAGCATGACTTTAGAAATGGTTTAACTTAACTAAAATCACCAGAAAATCATACCATGACTAAAATACCACTAATAAATAATAAAAATAATAAATTTTCAAAAATTCCCCAATTTCAGAAAATAGGGTGTTACAAGTCTACCCACCTTAAAATAATTTCGTCCTCGAAATTTAGATGGTCGTACTCCTCCTAGGTCAAACCTCCAACAATCAGGGACGAAGCCACTACCTAGGCAACATACAAGGTCAAATAAGAAAAATATGGGTAGTAGATCTATACTGGGTCATGTCCAAAAATTGGCTGGCAGTTTTAGGTCATAAGGTGTCCCTAAGTCAAATCGAAGCCAAAAGTAACTCCATGGGGTAAATCAGGATGGAGCCTCGGGTCAGGAAAATCGTACTAAGCAAATGAAGCACACGATGGTATGCCTGAATGGGACACTAAGGTCATGGGTGTAGTATGTCATGTCTAGGTCATGTACGTGAAATCAGTTTTGAGAAAACAACTAGTCTTGTGCTCCAAATTTAAAAGTCACGGTAACGTGTCTACGGTGATCACAATTTAGAGTGGGAAAGGTCTATGGCCTAAATTGAACCAAAAATCGTGATAAAATAGTGGTACCAGGGGGACAGGTTAAATGGAACAGTCTGTGGTCTCATCTAGGTGCACTAGTCATTCTAGATCAAGACTGTCCTATGGTATCAAAACGTACAAGCAATCTAAGGTGTCCTAATTGGAAAGGTAAGGGAACAACAATCATCAAGGCTATAGGGTCGTCTACCATCCTATATGAAAATGGGTCATTAACAAGTGAAAAAAATCATTAAAGTTACCATTCCATAAAAGAAAATTTGAAAATTTAGGTACAAACAATCACAAATAGATTTTAGTCTTGACACGATCTAAGTTGATCAATTTTAGGATAAATCGAGATTGGGCAAGATGGGAAATCAATGAAATCAAGTATGAGCACGAACATCCAATAATGAAGATCCAGGTCATGATTAAATTTAATCCAACTGGATATGAATACGAGGTTCATAGGCGATAAAATAATTCCAAAAAGAATTGTCAAGGCTGTTGTGGATAAGATTCTAGGGTAAGTTTAACTGTGTCTCCATCCACGTAGATTAATATATGAAAAAAGCGAACCAAAACGTAATAGGTTGATCAGACCATCATGTGCCGGTTCTGATTAGATAATATGTTAGTGGGTGTACACCCAATAAATATATCATGATCAAGCTCGAAAAGGATAAGCTTGTAAAACTTAAGGATAATTTATAACATAAGATATAAGTAAGGGTGGAAATGATGAAGAAAATACATAGTCCAAGATTCTTAACCAATCGGGTCAAGCATCCAAGGTAAGGTACAAGGTTAAGTATTTAAGGATTCAAGCAGAACACCATCACATGCCAGGTCGGAAGAGTTGTGCCAAGGTGGATCTCTAATTGAAATAAGAATCAATTTAGTATCATGGCAGAGGTTATAGTTTAGCCATTTGACCAGAAAATTATATCAAGAAAATAGAGTACAAGAAGACGGGTTTTAGTAGGACATAGAATACCTACATGAAGGTAGGCTAGTCTAGGTCTTACATGTGAAGTTTGTTGGGAGATAACAGCTAGTATTATACTCTGAATATCTAAGTCACGGTAAAGGACGTCCAATGATCTAGAATAGAAAGTGGGAGTTCAAGACGTGACAAATTGATGCAAAAATTGAAGAAGATCAAATGAACCCATGAAATAAAATTAATCAGGAATCCAGTAAAAAATTTAGGAACACAGTCCTAGGGGTAGATAGGCTACTAGATGAATATAGTTAGGGTTCGATCAATCAAGGGTCAAGGTTAGAAGATCTCAATAAGTCTTGATTTGAGGAATTGTCGAGTAAGTCAGGCTTGGGATACAATCACATAGTTTGGTAGAAAAAGTTTAAGCAAGATGCAGAATAGAGGGGACAGTTCATTTCAAGGGTAAGCAATTAGCAAGAGAATTAGATGGCAAGAAACAGATAAAAAATTTCTCATAAATGTGATTGAGTACCTTAAAATAAAAGATATTAATCTAACACTAAGAAATTAAAATCAACAAATACAAATTTTTTTCAAAATCATCAACTAACACCAGGATTCAAAGTTCTACAGTGAATCCTCCAAAATCAAATTCAATTTAAGGGAAAAGGAGTTTAAATCGTAATTTCAAATGAGATTCTCAAGGGTCATCCCAGGAATCTCTCAAGGTATCCTAACAGTGATTGAGTATCCACTCTCTCTAAGCCTATTCCTCAAATCCTATCGTAGGCTGTAGTGATACGCTAGTTCGAATACCACTACATAAACTCGACCTGCATGGGCCACCACTAAAAACGTGTCACGACCCGCACCCTAGAGAAGGGCACGAAAAGTGGGTACGTCCAGCCTACGCCGCAGTGTCGGCGGTAGAACGCTGTCCTAGGTCAATCATCTAACAATATAAGGTACCTGTACAGTTTATACTCTCCGAGTGGAGGTGACAAACAAAAAATAATCTCAATCACATCTAGGTAGAAGAATGAAAGATAGATAGATAAACAGTAACTCATAGAGAACAGTAGAACAGATGAAAATGTCCAAGTGTCTAGGATAACATAACACCAGAATGTCAACTCATAATACAATAAGTCTAAGAGTCTACACATAACTCAACATCTCAAAATACAACTCAGATGTGAGACAAAAAGATAATATAGAAAGACTGCCTAGACTAAACTGGTCTAGACTACTGGAACAACATCCTCAGCTGCAGATGGATCCTGCTGAGGGTCCTCAATACAAGTGTCATCTAGTCCTGCTCCATAATAAGTAGTCACCCATGCCTCGTCCTCATCCTCTGTAATATTTTTAACAGGTCCAATCAGGACAGGAACGAGCACAATACATCTCACGTAGTTCATATCAGGTTAGGAAATACGATACAGGCAATAGAGTAAGATACATGAACTGCTGAAAGGAAATATACGCTGTAAAAGAGATAGTTGTAATGAAATATCTACTGTATATAGAGAACTGTAAGTGACTAGTGATGTAGAGCACAAGATAGGCATGTGAATGGCTAGAATTTATACATGATTATACTACTGAGTTTGCACATGATTACACTACTTTGGAATTATTCACATGTCCACTTCTACTCCCCCGTTTCCCCAATCAATACACAAGGATCTATACAAGTTACGTTATTGTACATGATATCACATGGGGCCCATGAAAGGGTGCACATGATAGTATACATGAGGGCTCAGTAAACATGAGAGTACATGATCACATGAGTGCACATGAATGATGGAAGCATAGGAGTACATGATGATAGTGAAACACACATAACATGAAGTACCCGATGCTCCCGAGAGGGATAACATCTCATGTAAAGATCCATATAGTACCAATCCGTGTTACCAATGTGACAGCAACAAGTAAAGTAATCTAGAGCGAGAAGTAAAGCCTGAACAAGTATGAAACGGTCAGAGAATGTACTCGCCTGCTGTTATGAATGTCTGAAGAGGATATATTGTCTGAGGAGAGGTGTATGGCTCCTAATCAGAGCAATACAAGTCACAATGTATCCACAATGATAAAAATAAAGTATACAATGCATACTACATGATTCTAGGTCAATCTGGTCAAAAGTCAACTCTGGGTCAACTCTAATAGTCAAACTAGGTCACAGAAAGTCATACTAGGTCACAGGAAATCAAACTAGGTTAAATAAAGTCAAACAAGGTCAGACAAGTCAAATACTAGTCAACATGATCAATCTGGGTCAAGTCTAGGTCAAACTTAGACCAACTAAGGTATTGGTCAAACAAAAACTAGTCAGCAAGATAATTAGGTCAAATAAAGACCAGTCAATAAAGTAATTGGGTCAAACATGGTCAGACTAGTTAAACTAGTCATTTTAGGTTAGTCCTAGTCAATCTAGGTCAATTAGGTCAAGGTTTGACCTAAGGTTGACTTTGGTCAACCCTTAGTCAACAAGGGTCAACAAGTTGGGTTTGGGCCATTAGGGTTAGCCCCTAGCTATAGGCTAATGATCTTGGCCATAGGCTAGTCATGGGGTTTTCATATAAACCTAACTAGAAGATATACATATATATATATATATATATATATATATATATATATATATATATATATATATATATATATATATATATATATATATATATATATATATCTATATATATTCAATATAGGCATAACTATATACAATACAACCACCCACATATTTATATATAATGATAACACTATGTATATCTAATACAATATATATATATATATATATATATATATATATATATATATATATATATATATATATCATATATATATATATACATATATATATATATATAAAACTTATATATATTACATATATATATAGAGAGAAAGTGAGAGAGAGACATAGAGTGAGAGAGAGTGAAAAAGAGTGAAAGAGAGAGAGAGCTAGACTCACACAGGAAGGGGGAAGGTTTCAGGATTTCCTGGAACCAGGAATTGGGTCCCTAAACACACACACACACACAGTCCATATATACATATGTATGTATATACACCACAACTACACATACACACAACCAAATAACCTCAAAACTCACCCACACTCACACATACATATATACTACATATTTATACACTGAAAATATACCAATACATATGTAAAATATATCAAAAATAGGTTTGAAATTCATTTCTGAAAAATTGGGAAAAATCCCAAAACTGGAAAATAGCACAGTGCATAGGTAAACCTGTGTAAACCCATGTACACATACTAAACCGAGCTATGGCTCGACACTAGTGGTTGGTAACTGAGCCCCTTGGTGTGTACGTGTCGTAGGTGTCCCTAGGAGTCCACCACGACACGACACAACGTGTCCAAACGTGTAATTTCCAAATTGGGTAAATTAGGATACACAACACTAAACCGCAATGTCATGCACGTGTTCACGTGTCTCGTGGACACACCACGAGACATGACACGTCTCGTGGTCACACACACGTGTAGCCCACATATAGGGCTACACGATGGACACTCTTTTACGTGTCCATGTGTCGTATAGGGTCAACACGAGAGCCGTATCAGTCGTGAAAACACGACTGATGCGCACGTTTGGCACCGCGTCGTGCAGTGAGTCACGCGCCTCGTGGACACGACACGAGCCACGTGGGGCCTCGTGGTCATGTCCACGTGTAGCCCAGGTATAGGGCTACACACTCGTGCAAACACGAGGTGTCCTCGACTCGTGTCCATGCGATACGAAGGCCGTGTCCAAGTCGAACTTTCGACTGGACTGTGCGCGTGCACGACAGTGTACGACCAGTGCACGTGTCCTCGTGTCCTCGATCCGACATGAGGTATCCTAAAATTTTGGGGGCATGTGCGCAGACACTGCCCCCTCGTGTCCACCAATTTTGGTGTGTCCTAGTGGTCTGTACAGTGAGAACTAAGGGGGTGGTAGCAGGGCACTGCACGAGGGCCTCGTGCAGTGGGTTCGTGTCCGATTTGGACACGAACACGACCCAATTTTGTGTTCAGTCCAGTAGGGTTGTGACCTAGGTGTCTAGGGCTACCCAAAAACATATTTTGTTTCACATTTTAATAAAAACCAGTTCTTTGTGGCATTTCAACAAACACAGTTTCCTAGTCTAGGATACGTGTCCGATACGGACACCAAACCAACTCAAACCTTCACCAAATTTGTCCTACAGTACCCTAGTACCTAGATGCATGCAAATATGAAGAGAAAACACAAAATTAACATGGTTTATGGACATTTACCTATTTGGTGAAAAATCAAGAAAACACCCAAGTAGGGGGGTGTTCTTCCACTTGGTGATGCCCAAAGCCCTTCAATTTCCTTGATAGCAGGCCCTAACTAGTACCCTCTAGTGTAGGGGAGTCCAATGCAAGAAACTAGAGGTGATTTAGATCAAAATTTATCAAGTTGTGTAGGTTTGAAGAAATAGGATTTTTCTAGGTTTAATTTCATGTAAATGGCCATGAATGAAAGCAACGGGGTTAATATAGGATGGTAGGCTGCCAAGGGGGGGTTCTTGGCCAGCCATAGCAAGGGGGGTGTCCTAGGCTTGCTTCTAGGTTAAGGCAAGGACTTTCATGGTAAAGGCTTGATATTTTGCATGGTTTAAGCAAAATATCAAATAAAGGTAAACTAGATATTTATCTCACTTTATCCTATGACTAATATCTATTCCCTTATCATTCTAGGTTAGTAACTAACCTCTAGATTAGTGCTAAACTAGGTTAGAAGCTAACATGACACTAATCAACTAATTAAATAATAATAAATCACATAATCCAAATAATTCCTAAAAAATTACCAAAATACCCTTTAGGCTAAAAATCACTAATTTGGTGTTCTAAGCCTATGGCTAGGCTCTCATGGTCATGGCAACTTCTAGGTTAAGAAAAACTAGGGTTTACACTAAGTTATACTAACAAAATCACAAAGTCATAAGTCATGACTTAGCATGACTTTAGAAATGGTTTAACTTAACTAAAATCACCAGAAAATCATACCATGACTAAAATACCACTAATAAATAATAAAAATAATAAATTTTCAAAAATTCCCCAATTTCAGAAAACATGGTGTTACATGACAAAAGGCGTAAGGATATAAAATGGGCGTAAAATATCTAATAAAATATCAATATACAGGACTATAGAAGAGCCAAGCCTAAGGAAAATAAAACCAAATCTGACACGCTGACATAAGGCCAAGTCAGCCAAAGGCCATACGCTCAGTGCAAGCTTTGCTCAGGTCAAGCTACGCTCAGGCCAGCGTACGCTCGAGTCATGCGTACGCTTGAGGCCAGCGTACGCTAGTCATACGCTTCCAAAAGGCAGCATATGTACTCAATACGACTCCTCGTCAAGCAAGCGAGCGTATGCGAGTCATACGCTCCCAAAAGGCAGCGTATGGGGTCCATACGACTCCTTGTCAAGCAAGCAAGCGTATGCGAGTCATACGCTCCCAAAAGGTAGCGTATGGAGTCCATACGACTCCTTGTCAAGCAAGCGAGCGTATGCGAGTCATACGCTCCCAAAAGACAGCGTATGGAGTCCATACGACTCCTTGTCAAGCAAGCGAGCGTATGCGAGTCATACGCTCCCAAAAGGCAGCGTATGGATCGGACTACGCTGCACTAAAGAGCGCGCGCAGCTCAGTGGCGCAAGCTAAAAAGCTACTCACTGTTCACTGTCTTCTCCAAATGGCAAGAACAGCAAGAACTCTAAAGTTGAATCTAAGCTTCAATTGTCCATATCTTGGTCAAAACAAGTCCGAATCCAACTTTCCAAAGGTCAAAATTGGGTAGAATGAAATTCTCTACAACATGGAACCATCAAAACTTGAAAACAAGGAAGTTTGATAGATCAAAACCACCAAAATTCGAAAATAACTAATTTCTAGATCTACAAGAATTAAAGCCTCAAAATGGAAAATGACAAGTTCTAATGTGGTTTAGAATCATGAGGAGAAGCTAATAAAACCATCAAAAGGAGTTCTCTTGTGGAAGCAAGTTGCACTTGCCTATGGTGTTCTTGGTTGGTGGAGAAGAGTAATGGTGGGAGAAAGAGAAGTAAATGAGAATTATGGAGGAGAGAGAAGGTTGGTGGGGATAATAAAGAAGGGGGTTGTGGTGGAAATGAAGGAGAAGCATAGGCTAAGGTGTTCCATCCTTGGCCCATGATAAACCAAGCATTGGACCGGCCGAACCAAGCCAACCCAAACCGAGAGTTAAACCAAGCCGAGAGCTAAACAAGAAATCATGCAATACAGAATAAAATACGTATACGTATCCGAAAATACGTAATATGAATACAGGCATTACATGTTTGGAATGAGATATTGTTATGAGTTGGGTTTCAAACGTTGAACTTGCATTTGTATTTACTGTCAATTTCCTGAGAATATTTCATTTCCTGAGTTTGAATCAAGGCTAGCTATTTTATAGTGATTGAATGTTAATGGGACTCACCCACATGTGTTAGGTTGAGTACCTATCTATTCGATTGAGTATATGCTCTTACACACTGGAAATCGAATAACAGGAATTGGTTTCAATTCCTTTTTAAACTGTGAACTGGTTCCTTTCCTTAATCAATGCTAATACCTATACTTGTTCACTGTCATTTAGTTCTGAAATTTGGGTTTCCATTAAATGTTAATTAGTTAGTTAAACATGAGAACATATCCTGTCACACACAATTTCACTGTCACTTACACATATGTAGCATATACACATATTCCTGTGAAGCACATTAGCACACATTTTCCTGTCAACATATATGTTTACTGTCCATTCCTGAGACACAAGGAATGGGATTCCTGCATACATGCTCACTGTTTCATATTACCTGTCAATGTTTTTCCACTGTTTGATTAAATCCTGAGCACATTCCTGCCATCTTCCCAATGACTGAATGCACACCCACATATGTTTCACTGATGGCTAATGATATCACTGTCACTTACACATGTGTACCATATATACATAATTCCTGGAACACACACAAGGCCTCACATTGACTCCTCTCATGCATACACACACTGTTTGTTGATTTCCTTTCACTGTACAATCCACACACACTCTAACACATGAGTCATTTTCCTGTGACACTAACACATATAATTCTTGCAGTACACACACATGTTCCTGTGGCACACACACTGTTTTCTGAGTTCCCTTTATGTATTCCTACACACACACATCTCACATGTTATCCCCCTCTCTATGAAATACATGTATATATTTCTATATGGGTATGCCTATAGCTATATATATAGATGCCTAATCTAATATGATGTGTGAATGGTAGAGTAGGATATATGGGAATTTCTATGTGTAATAGCTAATGTGTTAGGCATATTTCTATTTGTATATATATATATATATATATATATATATATATATATATATATATATATATATAAATATATACTCATAATGTGAATAGTGATATATGTATATATGTGGTATTGGCCTATGGTGTGTCTGTTAGACTAGTGAGAGTTTAGTTAGACTTGTTTAGTCTTGACTAGGCCTAGAATAGACTAGTTAGACTAGTTTAGACTTGTTAGACCTAGTTTGACCATAGTTGACCTAGTTGACTTCTAGGGTTGACCAGAGTTGACCAAGAGTTGACTTTGGCCTAGATTGACCTAGATTCATTTAGAATACATTGAATTGCATCTTGTTATCATTTTAGACTTGTTGTAATTTGTACTGTTCTGATTAGGAGCCAGACACCTCTCCTCGGACAGTACATTTCTCTAGGATACTCAGATAGCAGGCGAGTACATTCTCTGATCATTCTATATTCTATTAGAATTATTTTCCTGCTTTAAATTACTTTACTTGATACTGTCACGTTGGTCACACGGATTAGTACTATATGGATCCCTTCTTGAGATGTTATCCCCTCAGGGAGCATCAGATACTACATGTTCTGTGTGTTTCACTTACATTGTGTATCACTATGCTTCATGGTTCATTGATCACTTGTGATATGTACTCTCATGATCACAGTCTTCCTTGAATCACCCATTTATGGGCATTCCTAGAATCATCCATTTTTGGGCCTACCATGTATCACCCCTTGTGGACCATTACATGGAATCATAACACAACCTGGTTGGATCCTTGTGTATTGATTGGGGGTACGGGAGAGTAGAAGTAGACATGTGAATAATATCCAAGTAGTGTAGCATCAGAATCTTTCCGTAGTGTAGTATCAGAATCTCCTATGTCATTAACATGTTTATATTTTACTCTGGCTCACTAGCCACTGTTAGTTCTCTACTTATATTAGATATTTCTATTACAGTTCTCTCTCTGTTTACATTCTGTACTTTTCTTTAGTTTCATGTATCTTACTTTACTGCATTATTATATTTTCTAACCTGCTATGAACTGTTGAGATGTATTGTGCTCGCTCCGTCCTGATTGGGCACCGTTGAATGTTTACAGAGGACGAGGATGAGGCTGGTGTTGACACCTTCTATGGGACGGCCCTCGACGACACTTGTGAGCTGGACTCTCAGGAGGACCCAGCTCTAGCTGATGACATTACTCCTACTGCCTAGACTAGTTTAGTTAGGCTTTATCTTACTTATGTTGTCTGAGACTATTATAGGTTTTACTATGTCTGTCATTTGGGATCTGGATTGTATATATTCTTTCAAATTCAGTAGTTGAGACTTGTATTTCTGGATGTTTGCTGAGATATTATCTTAGACACTTAGACTCTGCTGATCATCTATATTTCTTTGAGTTCTATATCATATCGTGCTTCTTCTTCCTTAGTTGTGATTGAGTTTACATTCTGCTATATCACCCCCATTCGGAGAGTATAAACTGCTTAGCATTATATTGTTAGATGTTGTGACCTAGGACAACGTTCTACCGCCGACACTGCGGCGTAGGCTGGACGTACCCACGTCTCGTGCCCTTACTCTAGGGTTCGGGTCGTGACAGAGGTTGTCTTCATTGCTGATCAGAGTCGGGATCACGTCGAGGAAATCGCCATCAGCGACAATCTGTTCCTTCAAGTAGATCTTCGAGAAAAAGGCCTTCGCCGCTTTGTAAATGCTATCTTGGCCGCGCATGACATTTCCCTCCTTGTTGCGAATCTGGTAGATGGAGAGTAAGTTCCTTCTCTGACGCATGCACGCATAAAAAAACTTGGAGTTCGAGGTCGCCCTCAAGGTCCCACTTGAGCCTAGCCTTCTGACGCCAAAATCGAGCCTCGACGGAAGCACACTGTTTGAGGTGAGCTCTCACAGCATTCAAGGCTGCTCAATGATCGAAGGTGTTAATCTTATTGAATGTTACCTTAGCACAAGCCACCTCGCCCTCTACTGATCGGAGAGCCTTGAACAGGTCGCCGAATGTGGCCCAGCTCCAGGATGCAAGAGCTTTCCTCGTGGCCTTCAACCGCAGAGCAATCCAGACTAGAGGGTTGACGTGATGAATCGAGGCCCAGGTAGCGTCAACCACACCGTTGTGTTTAACATGTTCATTCCAGAAATCCTGGTATTTGAAGCTTCTCGCACACTTTGGTTTAGAGATGTTTATGTCGAATATAAGTGGGGAGTGGTCACTCTAACCGATTCAAGTGGTTGATGGAAGACCCGTGGACGATGTCGCACCAATGCCGATTGCTGAAGATCCAGTCTAAGCAGGTTTGTTGCTTGTTGTCACCCTCATATGAGTTGGTCCAAGTAAACTCATTCCTGGAGAAAGGCACGGAAGTAAGCTGGGCATCGAATGCGAACTGATTGAACTCAAACTTGAGCCAGTGGCAACCGGTAGACTGCCCATCTTCTCAGTCGTGGAAGAGATGGCGTTGAATTCACCACCGCAAATCTACGGATGTTCCAGGAATCTGTCCTGCAAGCTGAGGAGGTCTTTCTAGAGAATGTGCCACAATTTTTGTTGCATCCCTCGTGCGTGATCGAGAGGAGAATCTTCTTCTCGAGGAGATTATGTTCGAATTCTATGGAGAGGGATTGGGTTTGAACGTCCACGACAGTCACCCGGATCTCTTTGTTCCAGAAAATCCAAATATCTTTATTACTAGCGATGCCGTCGATGAAGCCGAGCTTGAGGCGATAGTGTTCAAACTTGGACTCCGAGATCTTGGTCTCGATCAGAGCTAGGAGGGAGAGTTGATGGAGCTTCTTGAGAGCTTTATGGCGGATGAAAGTTTGGTGATTGACAACGCCCCGCACGTTCCAGATCATGGCTCTTAACATAACTTCTTGTGATGGTGGCCCATTCTTGTGGTCGATCTTAGGGTCATTGGTGTCGATGGGGATATGGGGGCAGCTCGGGAGGGTTGTTACTGTAGAACATCTTTGGTAGCGCCTCCTAGAGTAGATTGTAAAATCAGGACATCCGAATCTCCGGTGCTTGGGAGTTCGACAAGGGTGGACCAACTATTCGATATGGAAGCTCCACCAACGTCAGTCTGGACTTGCTCAGGGTCTACGTTAACACGATGTCTCGCAGGATCAAAATCCTCAACGACATTCTTTCCTGATTCGACACTCTCTTCTGCAATGACTGGGTGATTCGGGTGGTAAAGTACCATTCTCCTCTCTGCAGCGAGGAGACAGGTAGTAGCAACCAAAGGAGGGTCGACAGTGAGGAGGTGATGAGGTGGGAGGGGATATCTATTGAACAACACCGAGGAGTGTTCAGTAGTCGCTTGAGGGAGGATCTCAAAAGAGAAACCACTGGTTTCTGTCTATTGTTTCTTTCATTTCAAATTTCTTGATCTTATTATCGCGACTCTGTTGGAGACATTCTCTTCTACAACTATATCTTTCTCTGCATCAGTGGGAGTTTCTCTCGCTCTACCTTGATTCCTCTTACAACCACCAATAGAGTTGCCTTGGTGAAAATAGTAGAGACAGTACTCCGGGGTCCGCTCATAAACTATTTTCTGCCTAGAGCTGTTTTCGAGAGGCAGGATGATACTCAATTTTTGGGGTAGGGGTTTGCTAGAGTTGAGTTTGATAAGAACCCGGGCCTGTCTTGGGTGGGAGTGGAGAGTCGTAGTTTAGTCAATTTTTAGGGGGGTGCCCAAGCACTTGGCCAGAGAGAAAACCGCCTCTTTGTCGAACAGGTGCTGCTGCAAAACCTGGAAGGGAAACTCGCACTGGAGTAACCGGAGATTCGAGAGCAGGGTTAAAATCTGGGGCCCATCGAAAAAGCCTCATCGGTGCGTTGGCGACGAACCAAGTGTCCCGCGACCGGATGCGAAGAAAATCCACATCCAGACGAATTTCATTCCTGCTATCGCTTGGCGCACGACATCAATGGGCGGCCGTGAGTGTGCGAATTTCCCGATCAGAGAAAATCTGAAAGGGAGCAGCAGTGCCGAGACCTCCCCTGCAGAGAAAAAGATCGCCAGCGTGCCATCGAAAACAGTAGCAGCGCTCCCAAGCGTCTCGTTCTTAGGGGCTGTTTGGATAGATGTAACTCTTTGAAAGTGTGAAAGTGGCACTTGCAGCAAGTTGAGTTTCCGTTGAGTTGCGGCAAGTGGCACTTTCCAAAATGTGTTTGGATGGAGTACTTTTTGTCTGGTGAAAGTGGAAAAAAAATTGGTTTGGTGTTTGGATAGTTATGTAAGTAGAAAGTGGAAGTTTATTTTGGAGATGTGGTAAACCTAGGTATGATTATCCCCAATAATTAAATTAGTTATCATAATTAAACCAAAAAAATAAATAAATAAAACTAAATAAATTAATTAGCTACCATATTAGCTGCTAATTATATACCATAATTAGCTATTAATTACTATATTAGCTGCTAATTATATGCCATAATTAGCTATTAATTAGTTATTAATTACCATATTAGCTAATATTAATTAATTACCAATTAATTAGCTATTAATTACCATAATTAGCTAATATTAACTCCCCCCTCTCTCTCCTCTGTAAACTCCCACAAAAAAAAGTCATCCGTTTCTCTTCCCCTCATCTCTCACTCACTCGGCGGAGGAGTCATTCCCCGCCCTCCTCCTCCTCCTCCTCCTCCTCCTCCACTTCCTTCTCCTCCTCCTCCTCCTCCACTGCCTTCTCCTCCTCCCACTCCGCTGCCTCCACCGCCTCCTCCCCTTCCTCCCGCTGCCTCTCCGGTGGTCCTCTCCCGTTCACCACTTGCAGCCCACTCCTCTCTCTTTTTGGTCGCAAGTGTGAGGGGAGAAATATGTGGGGACAAGAACTGCAGTGAAAGTGAGATTCTCCACTTTCACTGCAGTTTCAATCATGAACCAAACGACGAAACTCGGTAGAGTTGCCGCAGCTGCAGCGGAAAGTGGCACTTACTTCCCACTTTCCGTGATCCAAACAGCCCCTTAGAGGAACCGGATAGGGTCTCCGAAGGGGTGGCAAAAAAAGGAAGGGGAGAGGAGACGACATCGGTGAAAGACTTGAGGAGTTTTGAGAGAGGGGGAAGGGGATTGTCTAAAGTAGAAGGACGAGTGAGGGAGGGGGGAGGGTGGTGGAAGTGGGGTTGGACCACCGCAGATGAGGTGGATGGATCTATGGGATGTGCGGGTAATGGTGTGGCCTTATGGGTCAAGATGGGGGTATCGACTGGAGTGGTGGTGGATAAGGGGGAGAGGGTTGAAAGGGGAGGGGACGATGGCAGAGGCATGGCCGTGCTGGCCGACGCCTCACAAAGGAAACCATGGGCGGCCCAATCGCAAGGGGAGCTCTAGCCCTAGCTGCCCGATAATATATATATATATATATATATATATATATATATATATATATATATATATATATATATATATATATATATATATTATTGTAGGCTTTTTAGAGAGATAACTTATGTGTCCTGCTTCTAGAGTTCCATTATGTGAGTTTTATAATTTATTAATATATTTTTTGTCTATCGTTTTTGATTATTTTTATTCGTGGTTGACTAATTTATTGAAAAAATATATTTCTTTGGCATTTGACTGCATAGTTATTCCTTTTGAGATTGAAATCAACTAATAGGGAATTCGAGAAAGAAATATTTTTATATTTATTGTTGATTCTTTATTTGTCGTTAACTATTATTATTTGTTGGAAAAATATGGTAATGTCATTTGATTGCATATAACTGTTCAAGATTATCCATTTCAAATGTCATGTGATATATTGTTGTCATAAGTTTCATATTTCCTTTTCAATAGTAACAATAAGAGCAAAAAAAATTATCTCAAAACTAATTGAAAATAAAAAATAATATATAATATGAACATTAAGTTTTGATGACACCACTTTTAGAGTTCGCCTCATGTCTCAAAATCTAAAGTCCGGCACTAATGCTAGTGACCTTCATATAGATTGCATTGGCATGATAGCGACAATCAACGTGTATGCCATAGATTGAGTCAGGAAGTGAATACACGGTAGGCAAAGCAAGTAGCCAAGCTTAAGATTTGGTTTTAGTAGAGAAACGTGCTTCAGAACAATATGTTGCGTATAGTTTAGTAACTTGACATTGAGTCTTTATAATATAATTGTATTTCTGAGTTTGATACAGGGAATGCCGGAAGGTAAGTATGGGTAAGTTTACACTATGTTGCGAGACACAACCACGATGTTGTTCTAGGATCAAAATATAAAGCGATATACTCTAGAGGGGGTGAATAGAGTAGGCAGTTGAATATATGCTATTAAAAAATGTTAGTTGCATGATCACAGATATATATCACAGTTATAAGAAAGTAAAAATAAAGTGTAAAGAGCAAACACAAACATGGCAATGTATACTGGTCACCCTCTTGTGAGGACTAATCCAGTAGAGAGAACTCTTGCTCCTGGTTGAAATCCACAATAAAAAACTGCAAGTTTTCATATGAAGTCCTTGCAACTTCTACAAATGCGAGCTTTGATCCGAAGCACTCGACCAACTTCAATTGTGAAGTGTCTTACTTCTATCAAGCCTCTTGATTACAATCACTCTGAACTTCTAGACCGTACTGCACTGGCAAATCGACTAGAGGATTGTAACTGGCTTGGAATTTGAAAAAGAAAGCTTAGAAGGCTTTGAAAGAACGTAATAAGTTTAGAGAGAAGAGATAAGAAAGTGAATTGGTGTGTTGAAATGGTAGATATTATTTTCTATTAATAGGATTTCCAAAAGCAAAATTCGAACAAAATTCGGACATAATTCTATGAGAGAATTTCGGCATATAGCCATTGCATCCGTAACTGCAAGAAGACTGAGTTTAAAAATCGAACGTTCCACTAACCGAACTCGGGACGAATTCGCTCCGAATTCTATTGGTCCAGAATAAATTGGGTTTTGGGTTTGCAACTCAGATTTTTGGCTTTTGAAGATTTTTCAAGCAGTTAGGAAATGGGTTTTTGGTTAACTTTGGGCTAGTTTTCAAAACAAATAGGTATTTTTGAAAATATTTTTGGGTAGCCTATTTGCCAGTACGACTCGGTTTACATTGTATTTCTAGACTCAATGAAATATGAAAATACATTAATAATTGATGATTGAAAATTTAGACGCAATAACAAACACGGCTCCAAGTCTTGAACGGTAGCAGCCATAATCTGTAGCAGTTCGTCAAAGTTGCCCTTATATCGAGACAAAGTTAGATCAATTATTAAAATTTGGTTCGACCATGACCAATGGGCCAACAATCTTCCCCATTTTGATAATTGACAAACCTTGACCGATATAACATCTTGATCTTGATTTGACAAAAATATCAAAACATTTGTTTGTTTGTCTGGTACTGAGTACTGTCTCCTCTTAGTAGAAATTGTCCTGAAAAAAGATGTTAAATTATTTTCTCCCCCGTTGTCACTTAGCAAAATAATTGCAAAGAGATAAGCTCTCCATAATTCATGCATAAGAAACAAACGTTGAAGAAACACAGAGATAATAAAAAGAATATAAACAAATTTCACAGGCAGTTTATAAATTAAAACAGTAGCTAAAAGTTAATGGTAAGTATAAGTGCATACCAAAAGAGACAATAAACATTGAAATGAAAATGCATAATAATAAGAAAGAGTTTAGAACTAACAACTCAGCATCAAGATCACATACCCAGACTGTTTGAGATGATGTTTGGAGGAGAAGAAAGAAGAAATAATAATAAACATATATACTCTCATAAAATAACTATAAATCAAAATATCGTGTACAAATCAGCAAGATATTTTAGATAAAAGAATATATGTTCATGATGAACTAGGTATACCACATATTAAGGGTATATATGAATTGAAACAATTAATTTGTTTTTCCTTAAAATATGTGTATCTTGTTCAAAAAATATTTATATACATAAGATAGATAAAATCGATAACCACAAAATCTAAGGGATATCCGAGATATGTATATTTCTTCCCTTTGATCAATGCGTATAAAGTTTCAAACTTAAAACAAAAATATCATCTTTAAGCAAGTAAAAGAAATATTCAATAAATAAATCCTTAAAGATGAACAAACAAAATATATTCCCAAAAGTAGGAAACAAATTCATTAAAATATCAAAGTTCATTTCTTCCCTTTTAAAACCTTAGCACGGTGTCCATCTGATAACCGTAGGTTTAAGTAAAAGAAATGTTTCAAGAGAGAAATTCAATTTGCTTGACTTCTCCCCCACAAAGAATTACTGCTATAGGCAGTTATTAACTTGAATAAGAAGAGAATAATAAAAGCTTAATAAAACAAATGCTAAAGAACATATCAGAACACTATAACATTCAATGAGTAGTCACAAGATCAAATCAAAAATAGAGCGACAGAAAAATAAATATATATCAAAATATGACAAACATTAACCTATGGAAGATCAATGTATGTTATCTTTTGTGAAAATATTATCATTAAATATCCATCAAAATGAAAGTCCAAATCTAAATACGAAATCCATATCTCTTTGCTTAGAATTAAGATCAATCCAAGATTATAGATCGATTTAGAGAATACAAAATATTATGACGATATAAGTGTATCCAATGGATTCGAAAGATCTCAAACAATGAAAACAAATTCAAATCATTTGTAGCTATAAGCATAAGATGTGTCAATTACATGTATCCTTATATGTGCTACAAAATCATTTGGTAACATTAAAATATAAAACATTTATAAATTAAAATGTAGGACCTAGATATGCTGATATATTCTAGAATCTAGGGGATATGGTTTAGTGCCTTGGATCCAAAACTAGACAATAGTTACAAGTAGACCTTGATAAATCTTAAGTCTATAAAGTATTAATCACTTTGGGTTAGCTGTAGGGGTCGGTTCCCAGCTAGCAGTAGTCCGAAGAGTAGTACACCGTGTCGCTTCAGGCTATTTACACATGTAAAATGGAAGGACCCTTTCGGCTTGTACCCAAAATGATCTCTACTTTTAAGAAGTTAGATTTAAAAGGATATATACAATATTATCAACCAGCATCGAAATCCAAAATCCCTAAATGTAAGAGAAGTAAATACCCAAAGAATGAACAAAGAATGATCATCAAGATTTTAAAAAAATCATAATGCACTATAGAGATAAATATATAGTATAAATGTGCACTAATGAACATATCAAGATAACACACAAAAAGATGTGGCTCGTAAATAATTAGCATATATATGGTCATATGCAAGATACAAATAAACAACTTCTCTTAAAATCATAATTAAAGAGATAAAATAACTAAATGAGAGCTAGTATCAAGCTATTACTTAATAACATGCAAGATTCTAGAAATTTAGCCATTTAAAAAGAATCGTTTGGCATGTTACCAAAGTGGTTCTAGTGACCACACTTATGTTAGTGCAATTGCTTGGAAGATAACCTTTGAAGCTTTGCAATCACCAACATGTTCCACGGTTCTATTTGATATGAAAATATTTACCTACACTAAGAGGCAAAAACTTTGGTATCCAAAACTTCGATCCACATTTGTTAGCTTTTGGAATCCATTTGCACAAGTTTATATCAAGTTTTCTAGTCTGACATTGACTAGAAACATGTCCTTTTATATTGCAATAATGACAAAGAGTATTAACATTAGTGCTATGTGCAGCAGTATGAGATCGTGTAGTGGTGTGATATGATGTGCATGGATACTTGTAATAGAAAGCATGATGATGTGTAGTATTTGCTTTGCGTGGTTTCTTTGATCATGTCCTATCATGTGTGTGATGTGTCATAGGACAAAACTTTGATTGGGTAGTAGGTATTAACTATTTTCGCAATCTAATCTCTAACTTTTTAGAGATAGCACTTGCCTCATCATATTTAGCAGTAAGAGAATCAATATTACATGAAGCAATAGAATACTTCTTCTTTTCTGATTCTAATTCCACCTTAAGTTTATCATTTTCTTAGGTACTTTTCTCAATGCATTCAAGTATCTCATGCAATCTGAACTCAAGTATGAAAATCTCAGTAGAATTATCAGAAGTAGAAGTATTTCTAACATCATTCAATAAGCAAGTAAGATTTTCATTCTCACGCTTATAGGATAGAATATTCTTTCTAGCTTGCTTATACTTATCTAATACTTTCTTGTGTTCTTCCAATAGATCATTGAAAGTATCAGATAATTCATCATAATAAAATTCACTCACTTCATAAAGAGGATTATTTTGTACTTTGTTGGGTAATGCCATTAAGCGTAATTTTGTAGCTTGACGAGGGCTCTGTTCTTCTTTTGCTAGCGTACTTGTGAGATGATGATCTTCCTTCGTTTGATCGTTCATAGCGATTCTTCTTTTTAGTAGTAAAATAATCTTTCATTATATGGCTTGATCTTCTACAGTTGTGGCATGCAAGCTATTCTTCATATAAGGGGTTGTGTTGCACCTCAAATCCCGATACTATCATGCATACATTATGAAGACTATTCTCCTCTCTGGAGTTGCTAGCTTTGCTTTCATACTTGCACTCATAGGTAGCTTCAAGAAGTTTCCAGATTTTATGAGATGTTGTGCAAGTAGTAATAAGATTGAATACATTTACGTCTACAACATAATAAAAAGCATGCATTGCTTTTGCATCAAGGCATGCTTACTTCTTCTCTTCCTCCATGTAACTATAATAAGGCTTGTTAATAATAGAGGAAATAAGAATATAGCTGATAATAGGCTTTTTGTAGCCACTGATAACAATTGACCAGAGGTCAAAGTCCAGTGACTTCAAATAAAAGCTCATCCGTGTTTTCCTGTAAGTGTAGTTGGTACCATCAAACAGTGGGGGTCTGTTTGTGTCTTGACCTTCACTTGTAAATTTTATAGTTACCATATGCGATATAGTGATCTATGTAACAACAGTTATATTAAAGAGAATAATAATACTGTTATCTCGCTTTACCAGTAGAATGTTACACCCCGATCCCGCTAGGGTCATCCGTCTTACCTGGATCTCTGCTGGATCGTTCGTCCTCACTAAGGCGTGATGCCGTGTAAGCCTAAGTTGCACTTGAACAAGGCCAAGTATCTGCAGAAAATAGCTAGTCAAGTAAAACACACTGTCACGACCCGTTACCCAAATTGTTGGGCCGGGCCGAGTCATGTCCAGCCTACGCTTAAGATAAAGCGCAGTAAGCTGTTCTAGAGATAACAAGATAAGACTAAATGTGCTAACAGTTCTATAAGTGAAGAAGAATCATAAATACTCCAAACACAAAAGTCATCTCATATATAGAAATAAGTCCAAAGTACAAGTCTAAAATGTAAAACTGGATACATGTCCAGTTACAAAATACGTAGTCTAATACATGACTACACTAAATATCCTAAGTGACTACGCAAACTAGGCGAGTCTCCCCGCAGGAACATCCTCGTATGGCAAAGCCGGGTCCTCGACAGTAACTCCATAATATGAGTCGCAGAGCAACTCCTCCTCAGTAAGGATACCTACAACGTTATCCTGTCAGGACGGGAGCAAGTACAACCTCTACAACTAAAATACTGAACATATAATGAAAGAGATGTACAACAAGAAACATGGTGTGATAAGTCTATAAAACAGGAAATACTGGAAAACATGGCCTCATGGTACAACTGGGATCACAGTATCATAGTAACATAGGGAACATGGCATATCATGGTTTAATTGGTTCTTTTTAGAAATGACAACATAAGTTTAAAAGTTTAAAACTGTAGTATGTACATGAATCGGTCAATAGGTAATCAGGATGTACAGCGGCACATATCAAGTTTTTCTGGCATGCACATACGTGCACGAACGGCATCGGTGTATATCCATACACAAACGCGAGATCAGAACCTACGGCAAGGTTACATATAGAATGTCGCCGAGCGCGGTAAATACATACGGAGAAGGGGGTCATGTTCACGTACAATACTAACAGTTTCCCCTTAACCCGTTATTTAAACATGTGAGAGATATGAGAACAGTAAAAACATGTGGGAGATACTGGGAGCAGTATAAGCATGGCAGGTACTGAAAGTAATACAACATGTGAAGACATAACTTGCTACCTCAAGGATCAGTATTTTAACAGGGTTAATACATGTTCTAGCATTAAAAGACAGTAAATGAGTTTGTAGATGTACTTGCCTGGGATCCTGCTATCAATATGAATCAAGGCTCGGAGTGAAGCCACAGTCCTAAAGATGAGATAATACAATAGCTAATCAGGGTGAAAAGACATACTATAATGTCTAGGTCAACTAGGGCAAACTAAGACAAACTGGGTCAGAGGTTGACTTATAGTTGACTTTGGTCAACTGGTCAACTCCGGTCAATTCCAAGTCCAATGTGGGGTGACATGATACTTTAACTAGCTTCCTAGGGTCTTTACACTAGTGAGGCATGAGGTTCAACACGTCTAAAGCTCAAAGTAGCACAAAAACTTGCAAGTCGTAATTAATCAATAAATAAATCAAATGATCATTGTGTTCCAACAATTTTTGAGATAGACAAAAAGCTCAATTTTTCATGAAATAAAGTACCAAAATGATCCTTGTTAATTATAGAAATTTATACTAATTTTTCTGGAATTTATAAACCTTCATAAATATTTATTAAAAATAAACAAACATATGTATCCTGAAAATAAGGTCTGTTTTCCCATTTTTATAAAATACCAAAAGTACTTATTAAATGCTGAAAAAATTATAATAAATTAGCTAAATTAACAAAGTATTTAAATATAATTTTTCCAGAATTTTTACAGCACTTAAAATATATAAAAAATTCAAAACAGCCTAACCGGATTATCTGGCGGATTACAGCGGATTACCGGCGGATTTTCCGTTCCGTCACAGCAAGTTTTGTGGTGAAAGTTCGGATTTTCCGACGGATTTCCGCGAATTTCCGACGGATTTTCCGAACCGTCGCAAAAAGTTGATTTTTGAACTCAAAACTTGTTTCGGCCATAAAAACTTCGTTTTAAATCGAAATTCGGACTTTCAAAAGTCAAAATTGAATAGAATTGAATTTCCTACAACATGGAAGTATTAGTTTTCACAAATCAAAACATTTGATAGATCAAAACCTCAAAATACTCGAAAATCATATCTAGAAACTCAGATCTACGCAATACTGTCGATCAAAACCAAAAGTGATATATACTAAACATGTTAACAATTTAAAGAAGCAAATTATAGGCCAATAAAACTTTAGTTTCTATGGAAAACAAAAATAAAGTATGGTCATGCCACTTTTGAGCAAGATGCACTTGCCTAGGTTAAGCTCCAAGCCTAATCTTCTACTCCACCACCAAGAGGGGTACGAAACCACACTCTAGACCTCAAGGCCAAGCTCTTGGCAAGCTCCAAGGGAAAAGAAAGGAAGAAGAAATGAAGAGAGAATGAAGAGAATGAAAAGAGAGAGGAGAGAGAAAGTGAAAGGGTATATATAGAAGGGGGAATTAATCTTAGCCGTCGGATCGTGATCCATGTCAAAATCTAAGTCAATCTTGGCCATTCAAACAAAACCAAATGTCCATTGGGTAATAGGGTGCATCTACACTATTCACGAAAATATCTAAATACTATTCATCAAAATATCCAAAATACTATTCATCAAAATATCTAAAACACTATTCATCAAAATATCTGAAATCGAAAATATCTAAAATGTAGAAAATCTGTCTGGACGGTATGTCGTCGGTATACTCCGGTATACTGGCGGTATGCCGGCCAAGGAAAAATATATAAGTTAGGAAAATTTTTAAAGCATTACGAAAACCAAGAAAATACGAAATACGCTGCAAAATACGTATTTAAATTAAATGCTATTGAAAATTATAAAAAACTATTTTTTTGAAATCCAGGGGCTTACAAATCTTCCCTCCTTGAAAAATTTTGTCCTCGAAATTTACAAGGATAGAAGTCTCTACAAACATTCTAACATAACAAGCAACGCAACAAATGACTAAGGCTACGATCAAAACTAACCTCCCGAAACCTGCTCCGGCTCCGGCTCAAGAGCTAGACTATAAGCCTTCCCTTGGGGTCCCTCGGCTACTGGGCAGTCCCGAATCTGATGGATGGCAGACCCACAAGCTAAACACTGCCCTAACCTCTTCCTACAAACGAAAGCGTCGTGGCCTACCCTTCTACAGAATGAACACATAGACCCCTTCTGCTGCTGCTGAGGTCCCGGGGCTCTAACTGGCGGGGTCGGGTGATGTAATATTTTTCCTATGTTGCAATCCTAGTATTCCTCTAGGTGTTCTAAGCGTCATTCCTAATGTTGTCTAATTATCTTAAGTTCCTAATTGCAGGCATGCTAGGTACAATAACGTAACCAAACAATTTAGTCAGGGACCTGCATGGGGGCACCACTAAAAACATGTCACGACCCGTTACCCAAATTGTTGGGCCGGGCAGAGTCATGTCCAGCCTACGCTTAAGATAAAGCGCAGTAAGCTATTCTAGAGATAACAAGATAAGACTAAATGTGCTAACAGTTCTATAAGTGAAGAAGAATCATAAATGCTCCAAACACAAAAGTCATCTCATATATAGAAATAAGTCCAAAGTACATGTCTGAAATATAAAACTGGATACATGTCCAGTTACAAAATACGTAGTCTAATACATGACTACACTAAATATCCCAAGTGACTACGCAAACTAGGCGAGTCTCCCCGCAGGAACATCCTCGTATGGCAAAGCCGGGTCCTCGGCAGTAACTCCATAATATGAGTCGCAGAGCAACTCCTCCTCAGTAAGGATACCTACAACGTTATTCTGTCAGGACGGGAGCAAGTACAACCTCTACAACTAAAATACTGAACATATAAATGACAACATAAGTTTAAAAGTTTAAAACTGTAGTATGTACGTGAATCGGTCAATAGGTAATCAGGATGTACAGCGGCACATATCAAGTTTTTCTGGCATGTACATACGTGCACGAACGGCATCGGTGTATATCCATACACAAACGCGAGATCAGAACCTACGGCAAGGTTACATATAGAATGTCGCCGAGCACGATAAATACATACGAAGAAGGGGGTCATGTTCACGTACAATACTAACAGTTTCCCCTTAACCCGTTATTTAAACATGTGAGAGATATGAGAACAGTAAAAACATGTGGGAGATACTGGGAGCAGTATAAGCATGGCAGGTACTGAAAATAATACAACATGTGAAGACATAACTTGCTACCTCAAGGATCAGTATTTTAACAGGGTTAATACATGTTTTAGCATTAAAAGACAGTAAATGAGTTTGTAGATGTACTTGCCTGGGATCCTGCTATCAATATGAATCAAGGCTCGGAGTGAAGCCACAGTCCTAAAGATGAGATAATACAATACCTAATCAGGGTGAAAAGACATACTATAATGTCTAGGTCAACTAGGGCAAACTAAGACAAACTGGGTCAGAGGTTGACTTATAGTTGACTTTGGTCAACTGGTCAACTCCGGTCAATTCCAAGTCCAATGTGGGGTGACATGCTACTTTAACTAGCTTCCTAGGGTCTTTACACTAGTGAGGGGTGAGGTTCAACACGGCTAAAGCTCAAAGTAGCACAAAAACTTGCAAGTCGTAATTAATCAATAAATAAATCAAATGATCATTGTGTTCCAACAATTTTTGAGATAGACAAAAAGCTCAATTTTTCATGAAATAAAGTACCAAAATGATCCTTGTTAATTATAGAAATTTATACTAATTTTTCTGGAATTTATAAACCTTCATAAATATTTATTAAAAATCAACAAACATATGTATCCTGAAAATAAGGTCTGTTTTCCCATTTTTATAAAATACCAAATGTACTTATTAAATGCTGAAAAAATTATAATAAATTAGCTAAATTAACATAGTATTTAAATATAATTTTTCCAGAATTTTTCCAGCACTTAAAATATATAAAAAAAATTCAAAACAGCCTAACCGGATTATCCGGCGGATTACAGCGGATTACCGGCGGATTTTCCGTTCCGTCACAACAAGTTTTGTGGTGAAAGTTCGGATTTTCCGACGAATTTCCGCGGATTTCCGACGGATTTTTCGAACCGTCGCAAAAAGTTGATTTTTGAACTCAAAACTTATTTCGGCCATAAAAACTTCGTTTTAAATCGAAATTCGGACTTTCAAAAGTCAAAATTGAATAGAATTGAATTTCCTATAACATGGAAGTATTAGTTTTCACAAATCAAAACATTTGATAGATCAAAACCTCAAAATACTCGAAAATCATATATAGAAACTCAGATCTACGCAATACTGTCGATCAAAACCAAAAGTGATATATACTAAACATGTTAACAATTTAAAGAAGCAAATTATAGGCCAATAAAACTTTAGTTTCTATGGAAAACAAAAATAAAGTATGGTCATGCCACTTTTGAGCAAGATGCACTTGCCTAGGTTAAGCTCCAAGCCTAATCTTCTACTCCACCACCAAGAGGGGTACGAAACCACACTCTAGACCTCAAGGCCAAGCTCTTGGCAAGCTCCAAGGGAAAAGAAAGGAAGAAGAAATGAAGAGAGAGTGAAGAGAATGAAAAGAGAGAGGAGCGAGAAAGTGAGAGGGTATATATAGAAGGGGAATTAATCTTAGCCGTCGGATCGTGATCCATGTCAAAATCTAAGTCAATCTTGGCCATTCAAACAAAACCAAATGTCCATTGGGTAATAGGGTGCATCTACACTATTCACGAAAATATCTAAATACTATTCATTAAAATATCCAAAACACTATTCATCAAAATATCTAAAATACTATTCATCAAAATATCTGAAATCGAAAATATCTAAAATGTAGAAAATCTGTCTGGACGGTATGTCGTCGGTATACTCCGGTATACTGGCGGTATGCCGGCCAAGGAAAAATCTATAAGTTAGGAAAAATTTTAAAGCATTACGAAAACCAAGAAAATACGAAATACGCTGCAAAATACGTATTTAAATTAAATGCTATTGAAAATTATAAAAAACTATTTTTTTGAAATCCAGGGGCTTACAAATCTTCCCTCCTTGAAAAATTTCGTCCTCGAAATTTACAAGGATAGAAGTCTCTACAAACATTCTAACATAACAAGCAATGCAACAAATGACTAAGGCTACGATCAAAACTAACCTCCCGAAACCTGCTCCGGCTCCGGCTCAAGAGCTAGACTATAAGCCTTCCCTTGGGGTCCCTTGGCTACTGGGCAGTCCCGAATCTGATGGATGGTAGACCCACAAGCTAAACACTGCCCTAACCTCTTCCTATAAACGAAAGCGTCGTGGCCTACCCTTCTACAGAATGAACACATAGACCCCTTCTGCTGCTGCTGAGGTCCCGAGGCTCTAACTGGCGGGGTCGGGTGATGTGATGTTTTTCCAATGTTGCAATCCTAGTATTCCTCTAGGTGTTCTAAGCGTCATTCCTAATATTGTCTAATTACCTTAAGTTTCTAATTGCAGGCATGCTTGGTACAATAACGTAACCAAACAATTTAGTCAGGGACCTGCATGGGGGCACCACTAAAAACATGTCACGACCCGTTACCCAAATTGTTGGGCCGGGCCGAGTCATGTCCAGCCTACACTTAAGATAAAGCGCAGTAAGCTGTTCTAGAGATAACAAGATAAGACTAAATGTGCTAACAGTTCTATAAGTGAAGAAGAATCATAAATGCTCCAAACACAAAAGTTATCTCATATATAGAAATAAGTCTAAAGTATAAGTCTGAAATATAAAACTGGATACATGTCCAGTTACAAAATATGTAGTCTAATACATGACTACACTAAATATCCCAAGTGACTACGCAAACTAGGCGAGTCTCTCCGCAGGAACATCCTCGTATGGCAAAGCCGGGTTCTCGGCAGTAACTCCATAATATGAGTCGCAGAGCAACTCCTCCTCAGTAAGGATACCTACAACGTTATCCTGTCAGGACGGGAGCAAGTACAACCTCTACAACTAAAATACTGAACATATAATGAAAGAGATGTACAACAAGAAACATGGTGTGATAAGTCTATAAAACAGGAAATACTGGAAAACATGGCCTCATGGTACAACTGGGATCACAGTATCATAGTAACATAGGGAACATGGCATATCATGGTTTAATTGGTTCTCTTTAGAAATGACAACATAAGTTTAAAAGTTTAAAACTGTAGTATGTACGTGAATCGGTCAATAGGTAATCAGGATGTACATCGACACTTATCAAGTTTTTCTGGCATGCACATACGTGCACGAACGGCATCGGTGTATATCCATACACAAACGCGATATCAGAACCTACGGCAAGGTTACATATAGAATGTCGCCGAGCGCGGTAAATACATACGGAGAAGGGGGTCATGTTCACGTACAATACTAACAGTTTCCCCTTAATCCGTTATTTAAACATGTGAGAGATATGAGAATAGTAAAAACATATGGGAGATACTGGGAGCAGTATAAGCATGGCAGGTACTGAAAATAATACAACATGTGAAGACATAACTTGCTACCTCAAGGATCAGTATTTTAACAGGGTTAATACATGTTCTAGCATTAAAAGACAATAAATGAGTTTGTAGATGTACTTGCCTGGGATCCTGCTATCAATATGAATTAAGGCTCGGAGTGAAGCCACAGTCCTAAAGATAAGATAATATAATAGCTAATCAGGATGAAAAGATATACTATAATGTCTAGGTCAACTAGGGCAAACTAAGACAAACTGGGTCAGAGGTTGACTTATAGTTGACTTTGGTCAACTGGTCAACTCCGGTCAATTCCAAGTCCAATGTGGGGTGACATGCTACTTTAACTAGCTTCCTAGGGTCTTTACACTAGTGAGGGGTGAGGTTCAACACGGCTATAGCTCAAAGTAGCACAAAAACTTGCAAGTCGTAATTAATCAATAAATAAATCAAATGATCATTGTGTTCCAACAATTTTTGAGATAAACAAAAGCTTAATTTTTCATGAAATAAAGTACCAAAATGATCCTAGTTAATTATAGAAATTTATACTAATTTTTTTGGAATTTATAAACCTTCATAAATATTTATTAAAAATCAACAAACATATGTATCCTGAAAATAAGGTATGTTTTCCCATTTTTATAAAATACCAAAAGTACTTATTAAATGCTGAAAAAATTATAATAAATTAGCTAAATTAACATAGTATTTAAATATAATTTTTCCAGAATTTTTACAGCACTTAAAATATATAAAAAAAATTCAAAACAGCCTAACCGGATTATCCGGCGGATTACAACGGATTACCGGCGGATTTTCCGTTCCGTCACAGCAAGTTTTGTGGTGAAAGTTCGGATTTTTCGACGGATTTCCGTGAATTTCCGACGAATTTTTCGAACCGTCGCAAAAAGTTGATTTTTGAACTCAAAACTTGTTTCGGCCATAAAAGCTTCGTTTTAAATCGAAATTCGGACTTTCAAAAGTCAAAATTGAATAGAATTGAATTTCCTACAACATGGAAGTATTAGTTTTCATAAATCAAAACATTTGATAGATCAAAACCTCAAAATACTCGAAAATCATATCTAGAAACTCAGATCTACGCAATACTGTCGATCAAAACCAAAAGTGATATATACTAAACATGTTAACAATTTAAAGAAGCAAATTATAGGCCAATAAAACTTTAGTTTCTATGGAAAACAAAAATAAAGTATGGTCATGCCACTTTTGAGCAAGATGCACTTGCCTAGGTTAAGCTCCAAGCCTAATCTTCTACTCCACCACCAAGAGGGGTAGGAAACCACACTCTAGACCTCAAGGCCAAGCTCTTGGCAAGCTCCAAGGGAAAAGAAAGGAAGAAGAAATGAAGAGAGAGTGAAGAGAATGAAAAGAGAGAGGAGAGAGAAAGTGAAAGGGTATATATAGAAGGGGGAATTAATCTTAGCCGTCGGATCGTGATCCATGTCAAAATCTAAGTCAATCTTGGCCATTCAAACAAAACCAAATGTCCATTGGGTAATAGGGTGCATCTACACTATTCACGAAAATATCTAAATACTATTCATCAAAATATCCAAAATACTATTCATAAAATATCTAAAACACTATTCATCAAAATATCTGAAATCGAAAATATCTAAAATGTAGAAAATCTGTCTGGACGGTATGTCGTCGGTATACTCCGGTATACTGGCGGTATGCCGGCCAAGGAAAAATCTATAAGTTAGGAAAAATTTTAAAGCATTACGAAAACCAAGAAAATACGAAATACGCTGCAAAATACGTATTTAAATTAAATGCTATTGAAAATTATAAAAAACTATTTTTTTGAAATCCAGGGGCTTACAAATCTTCCCTCCTTGAAAAATTTCGTCCTCGAAATTTACAAGGATAGAAGTCTCTACAAACATTCTAACATAACAAGCAATGCAACAAATGACTAAGGCTACGATCAAAACTAACCTCCCGAAACCTGCTCCGGCTCCGGCTCAAGAGCTAGACTATAAGCCTTCCCTTGGGGTCCCTTGGCTACTGGGCAGTCCCGAATCTGATGGATGGTAGACCCACAAGCTAAACACTGCCCTAACCTCTTCCTATAAACGAAAGCGTCGTGGCCTACCCTTCTACAGAATGAACACATAGACCCCTTCTGCTGCTGCTGAGGTCCCGAGGCTCTAACTGGCGGGGTCGGGTGATGTGATGTTTTTCCAATGTTGCAATCCTAGTATTCCTCTAGGTGTTCTAAGCGTCATTCCTAATATTGTCTAATTACCTTAAGTTTCTAATTGCAGGCATGCTTGGTACAATAACGTAACCAAACAATTTAGTCAGGGACCTGCATGGGGGCACCACTAAAAACATGTCACGACCCGTTACCCAAATTGTTGGGCCGGGCCGAGTCATGTCCAGCCTACACTTAAGATAAAGCGCAGTAAGCTGTTCTAGAGATAACAAGATAAGACTAAATGTGCTAACAGTTCTATAAGTGAAGAAGAATCATAAATGCTCCAAACACAAAAGTTATCTCATATATAGAAATAAGTCTAAAGTATAAGTCTGAAATATAAAACTGGATACATGTCCAGTTACAAAATATGTAGTCTAATACATGACTACACTAAATATCCCAAGTGACTACGCAAACTAGGCGAGTCTCTCCGCAGGAACATCCTCGTATGGCAAAGCCGGGTTCTCGGCAGTAACTCCATAATATGAGTCGCAGAGCAACTCCTCCTCAGTAAGGATACCTACAACGTTATCCTGTCAGGACGGGAGCAAGTACAACCTCTACAACTAAAATACTGAACATATAATGAAAGAGATGTACAACAAGAAACATGGTGTGATAAGTCTATAAAACAGGAAATACTGGAAAACATGGCCTCATGGTACAACTGGGATCACAGTATCATAGTAACATAGGGAACATGGCATATCATGGTTTAATTGGTTCTCTTTAGAAATGACAACATAAGTTTAAAAGTTTAAAACTGTAGTATGTACGTGAATCGGTCAATAGGTAATCAGGATGTACATCGACACTTATCAAGTTTTTCTGGCATGCACATACGTGCACGAACGGCATCGGTGTATATCCATACACAAACGCGATATCAGAACCTACGGCAAGGTTACATATAGAATGTCGCCGAGCGCGGTAAATACATACGGAGAAGGGGGTCATGTTCACGTACAATACTAACAGTTTCCCCTTAATCCGTTATTTAAACATGTGAGAGATATGAGAATAGTAAAAACATATGGGAGATACTGGGAGCAGTATAAGCATGGCAGGTACTGAAAATAATACAACATGTGAAGACATAACTTGCTACCTCAAGGATCAGTATTTTAACAGGGTTAATACATGTTCTAGCATTAAAAGACAATAAATGAGTTTGTAGATGTACTTGCCTGGGATCCTGCTATCAATATGAATTAAGGCTCGGAGTGAAGCCACAGTCCTAAAGATAAGATAATATAATAGCTAATCAGGATGAAAAGATATACTATAATGTCTAGGTCAACTAGGGCAAACTAAGACAAACTGGGTCAGAGGTTGACTTATAGTTGACTTTGGTCAACTGGTCAACTCCGGTCAATTCCAAGTCCAATGTGGGGTGACATGCTACTTTAACTAGCTTCCTAGGGTCTTTACACTAGTGAGGGGTGAGGTTCAACACGGCTATAGCTCAAAGTAGCACAAAAACTTGCAAGTCGTAATTAATCAATAAATAAATCAAATGATCATTGTGTTCCAACAATTTTTGAGATAAACAAAAGCTTAATTTTTCATGAAATAAAGTACCAAAATGATCCTAGTTAATTATAGAAATTTATACTAATTTTTTTGGAATTTATAAACCTTCATAAATATTTATTAAAAATCAACAAACATATGTATCCTGAAAATAAGGTATGTTTTCCCATTTTTATAAAATACCAAAAGTACTTATTAAATGCTGAAAAAATTATAATAAATTAGCTAAATTAACATAGTATTTAAATATAATTTTTCCAGAATTTTTACAGCACTTAAAATATATAAAAAAAATTCAAAACAGCCTAACCGGATTATCCGGCGGATTACAACGGATTACCGGCGGATTTTCCGTTCCGTCACAGCAAGTTTTGTGGTGAAAGTTCGGATTTTTCGACGGATTTCCGTGAATTTCCGACGAATTTTTCGAACCGTCGCAAAAAGTTGATTTTTGAACTCAAAACTTGTTTCGGCCATAAAAGCTTCGTTTTAAATCGAAATTCGGACTTTCAAAAGTCAAAATTGAATAGAATTGAATTTCCTACAACATGGAAGTATTAGTTTTCATAAATCAAAACATTTGATAGATCAAAACCTCAAAATACTCGAAAATCATATCTAGAAACTCAGATCTACGCAATACTGTCGATCAAAACCAAAAGTGATATATACTAAACATGTTAACAATTTAAAGAAGCAAATTATAGGCCAATAAAACTTTAGTTTCTATGGAAAACAAAAATAAAGTATGGTCATGCCACTTTTGAGCAAGATGCACTTGCCTAGGTTAAGCTCCAAGCCTAATCTTCTACTCCACCACCAAGAGGGGTAGGAAACCACACTCTAGACCTCAAGGCCAAGCTCTTGGCAAGCTCCAAGGGAAAAGAAAGGAAGAAGAAATGAAGAGAGAGTGAAGAGAATGAAAAGAGAGAGGAGAGAGAAAGTGAAAGGGTATATATAGAAGGGGGAATTAATCTTAGCCGTCGGATCGTGATCCATGTCAAAATCTAAGTCAATCTTGGCCATTCAAACAAAACCAAATGTCCATTGGGTAATAGGGTGCATCTACACTATTCACGAAAATATCTAAATACTATTCATCAAAATATCCAAAATACTATTCATAAAATATCTAAAACACTATTCATCAAAATATCTGAAATCGAAAATATCTAAAATGTAGAAAATCTGTCTGGACGGTATGTCGTCGGTATACTCCGGTATACTGGCGCTATGCCGGCCAAGAAAAAATCTATAAGTTAGGAAAATTTTTAAAGCATTACGAAAACCAAGAAAATACGAAATACGCTGCAAAATACGTATTTAAATTAAATGCTATTAAAAATTATAAAAAAACTATTTTTTTGAAATCCAGGGGCTTACACACACGCACCCATTTATTGCAGAAAATGAAATATTAGACACAAAGATTTGAAATGGAAATACTTCTTTTATTGATAAACTTGATAGGAATACAACTACAAAGCTTTGCAAACTCAAATTTCCTTATCTTGGCTACATGATTCTCTTTAAAACTCTTTTTTGAAAATAGTCGCAATGCCCATACATCATATCCCTTTATTACATGATGGAAATATAAAGACACCTTCAAAGGAAAAGAGACTTGCAACTTTCACTGGAATGAAAAGAAGCTTCGAGACAATCTACAGCTCTATTGGGATAGACAAGTTTTAGTGCCTCACTTGAAATCCCCCTGTCTCCTTTGCTTTCTGAAAAGGATGCCCACAAAGTGGGTCAGCACACATCATGTACTGGCGAACGGCTCTTCGCCGAAACTCACAAATATCTGCACTAATTCAACATGTGAAGCTACATATTTACTAGTGCTCTTTCTAATTATCTAGGTTCTTTTTAACAATTCATAAAAAACATGACAGAAGAATATTTTATAACCAACTTACCCTTCGCCGACAGTCATCCCTGCACAAGACAGGTTAGCACAATTTGTATATGATATAAAGGTATACTGTTTAACTCTGCATCTCTTGTTAGGTTAAAATGCACTCTGATTTCATAAATGCACCTAATTATATGTTGGTCTACGGGTTATTTCCCGTGATTAGCCGCTGTGACACATGGGTTAAGCTCATCACTATTTGGACATTGATACAACACTCGAGGTTTCTTGTACCTCAAAATGTCTAGACAATCTCCCGTAGGTCGAGCGATTCAACGTGCACCCAGAACTGCCCGAGAGATCTAGTTTCATTGTATACAAGTTGTCCAGGACCTATGTGTGGACACACATAAAAAGAAGAAGAAAATACTATCTTTTTTTATTGGCGCAAGGCACCACAAATTGAGTATGCCTGAGAGATCCTGCGCTGAGGATCTCCGAGTACAAAAAAGAATTCTGGGGAATGGGACGATGGAGATCGAGCGGCAGTTGCTCCTTTACTCCGTTGACACTCCGATTACAAAAGTGGGAGAAAAACTAAGAAAATTGCTAACTCTCGGCTCACTGGCAAGAAGTGCAGCAATTTGGCTCTTGAAAATGCTCTCCGTTCTGTGTGTTTGAAGAGGGATGAGTCCCCCCTTTTATAGTCGTTCTTGAGCTGGAATGGTGTTATGCGTCCATATAGGAAAATATGCTGGTTTCTATGTAGGCGTATAGTTCTGCTTTGGGCGCATAGGATGTAGGCGCATACAGGCTGCAAGATCGTGGATTGGTCGTGGCATTGACGTGGATGCATGCTTCGGTGTACGACTGCTCATGGAGACTGATGTGGCCATGCGCTTTGGTACACGTTTTGATCATGGCTTTGACTGAGTCAGGCTTGGGCGCATAGCTATGTCTCAGGCTATGCGCCCTCCTTTCGGAGGAGTTAGTCTTAGGCGCATGAAACTTCACTGGCTGGACGCATGAAGTTGTACTGACTGGGCGCATAAAGCTTTCGTTGGCTGGGCGCATGGAGCTACACTGACTTGGGCGTATGGGGCTTTATTTGCTGAAAATTTTTTATGCTTCAACAAGACCACCTTCAAAATTTTTGATACTTGAACAAGTTCAAAATACTTTGAAAGAAGCATGGATCGTCTTCTTATGATGCAATGGGCGCATAACACGGCTCTTTATTTGGGCACATAGTGTTTGGCTAGCCTGTTAGAGAGATACGACTGCTAAGATCTTCTTCGAAATTCGAACTGACAGATTCATCGGAACAAAATTTGAAGCGGTCCATCCTTCATACGTCATCCACGTCAGCAAGGGACAGTCGCATAGTGTGTAGGAAGCTGATTCTTCACGTGGGCGCATAGGCCGTTATGGGTGCATACAACGCAATGGGCGCATGGGCACATAAAGCAAGTGGGCGCATAGGAAGTGATCCGTGCCTATAAGTAGGCCTTGAGGGAGAGAGAAAGTTCATTATTCCCTTCTCTTTGAAATTTTTAGAAAAACACTTCATCTTCTTTCTTTGAGAATCATGTCTCCCATGGTCGCCAAGAGATCCGCAAAAGGCAAGGGGGCTGCGTCGAGTGACTCTCCTCCTACGGCAGCGCCCTCGACAGTCTAGGACCCGATTCTGGGTGAGGGCATGCTTCAAAAAACAAAGTCTCGAGCGTTAATTTGCGATGCTCGAACTTTTCTCCTGCCTGGGCGCTTGTGCCTAAGGCAACATACTTCTATGAGCATCGTTATGCGCCCACAGAAGTCATGCGCCAACACTGTGGTGTGTTATGCGCCCACGTGTTGCCATGTTATGCGCCTTCTAAGCAGTGGCATGTTATGCGCCCACGCACTGTTCGTGTGTTATGCGCCCGCATGTCTTGTTTTGGGTGTATATCCTTTTGGGTGCATAGGAGCCTTCAGGACTTAGTTTTTTTTTTTCTGAAGTTTTCTGAGTCTGACTTTCCCTCTGCCCTTTTTCAGTAAACATGTTTGTCCCGGAATTTGACGAAATCCCTTTCGGCTCCGCTTGTCAGGCCCGTGATACTAGTCCCATAACAGATATGATCAGCACGGTTCAGGCCAAGATTAGTCAAAATCAGCCTATACAGTTGACCCTCGCTATACTTGAACAAGATAAGACCTTATTGCGACAGATGCTTAATGATGAGAAGTTCGTGCGTAAAGGGGCACGTCACTTCAAGAAACCCTACTTTTTGTTTGGTGATAGTGTAGGTTTTGAAAATGGTGAGACCATACGTTTGAGAAACCCCATGGTGATTAGTCTGGAAAATCAGAGGATATGGCTGTCGTCGATGGAACACCAGTATCCTTTGTCTGCTTTCACTGCCTTAGCTGTGCGGCGACGGATGAAGTGGGAGCTAACTCTTGAGCTTTCCGGAATCGTCTCTGGGAGAATTCAGTTCGACTCAGGCGATCGAAGGAAGGACACTTTCAAATGTGTCTGGGGCTCTGCATCTTACTCTACAAGGGGACTGCAGCCCGGTGTCGTAGTGAACGACATTCCCACTAAGCTCCATCCGTATGCCACTAACACGCTTTGCCATTTGATAATGACGGAGGGGTGTGTCATATCCCGTAGGGAAGATGCAGATGGAGGACTGGCGGTATCCATCTTCATTCTAGAGCAATCTCACTGGCTGGATTCTTTCTACGTATGAAGTCGTCCTGAAGACTGATGGCCTTTACTATGCTATTGGGGCCACTCAATATGGTATGAGGGTCAACTGGCCAATGTTTGTCTCTTTGGCCGAGTTATATAACCTTCATACTTGTACCTTCTTTACTCCGGTTGGAGAGATAGGATTGGCTCTCCATGAAATACAGGAAGTGTCAAAGCTTCCCTGGGGTAAGGAGCCCTATGAAGAGTACGTGCCTTGTGATGAAGAACTCCGGGACTTGGAGAATGAAAACTTTAGAGATCACTGATATATACAAGAAATTTCTTTGTCACCTTCTTATCTGTCATAGGATTAATAAGAAAGGGAGGACCAAGGGGGCCAATCCCTACACGAGAGCCTGGACGGGCTATGCCTTTATTCAAGAGCAGGATCCAGCTTCCTTTTCGATCTTAAAACCTATGACTACGTTCGATATAGAGGCCCGAATGGTAGACTATGAGACGGCGGATACTGAGGACAACGATGATCCTGGGTTTTTGATTGGCCACTACTTCCGTCAAGCCGAATATCCGTTGTCGGAGAAAGCTGTGTTGGCAGCTTTCTTAATGATCTGGCTTCGTGATTGCGTAGTCCCTGGAGGTTCAGGGTCCATTGAGAGAATAAGCTGGGTTATGACACTTTCGGCTGTGAAGCTGGCATTTGGACACCGTCTCGCGTTGCTTCCTGCGATGGTCTGTGCGACTGGACGAGGTTTGCGGGACTTTGTCAGGGATGCGGTGACTCCCGATGGCAGGCCCTACTTCACCCGGACTGAGCTTCCGTATCATTTCCTGATGTGGTGGCTGCTACTGTATTGTCCTTCCCTAATGAATGCTGGACCGGTGGCAGACTCTGTGGCAGAAGACGCCTTTCTTCGTAGATTTCGTGATGCAGATTGGACCGTCACCGGTGTACTTGCTTGTAGAAAGGCTTTAGGCTTTTTACTGGACTATGAGTTCTTTAGAGTATCCCCTCCGTCCGGCAGCAGTACTGCAGGAGATATCTTAGTGGATGAAGGAGTTTATGCCACAAATTTGACTGCTGGGGCATTCTACTGTTTTCAGTTTATTAGACCATCGCATCTGGTGCTCCGAAACAGAAATCATGCCTATCTAGAGCCGTATTTGCCAAGCCGTTTCGTGCAACAGTTCGGCTATAGTCAGCTCCTTCTGGGAAATGCCAGCCCGCATTTGGAATCGATAGGTAGCTTGATTAACGGGGTACGTGCTTGGATGTACTACAACGCCAGGTGCATGGGGGCGATCTTTACCCTGCCCCGGGATAAGCCTGAGACCCATTTGTGCTACGCTACCACCAAATTTTACATTCGTATCAATACTTTTCATCCTCAGTATGATCATGAACATAGCTTGATTTTGGGGATTCGGTTTGACCCCCTTTGTATGAAAAAGGTGCCGAAAGGTCGTAAAAAGAAAAGTATTGTTCCCACCGCAGAACCAGCTGAAGTACCGCTGCCAGAAGCTATCTTTAGGGAGGCAACAGTGTCTCCGAAGGAGGACCCGAAAGACGATGGTTCTTCTCCTCTCAATCCTCCCCAGAAGAGGAAAGCTTCAACTTAATTGGCCCAGGAGCCAACTTTAAAGCGAAAGAAGAAAACTGTTTCCCTGAGGAGAGCCAAGAAAGTGGGGGCTGGCTCGCCTCCCTTGAGGAGGTCCTCCCGGCAAACTGGAAAAGGAGGAACGTCGTCACAGGCCGTTATTATTCGGGAGGTAGATCCCTTCCTAGACTACATAGCCGTTCTAGTCAAGCCTTTAACATCTTTCTCACCCTTATGTTTGTCCTTTGCACAGGACCCCGAAGTTGCAGCTGAGGTAGGTGCCTCTTCGCCTGAGGATATAGAGGTGGCGATAATGTCCCCTGCTCGTCCTCGACTGTTGGATGAGGGCGGGTCTTTTTCGACTGTAAGACCTGAGCGACGGGGTGAGCAGGGCGAAGGCCCAGACCCTGATGGCGGTCAGAAGATCAGTTTCTCCTACGACATATTTGTGGAAGATATGTCTACAATAGGAACTGCGATGAAAGAGCTGGACGAAAACTAAGTCCAATCGTCTCATCCTCCTGCGGGTACGTTGCCTTTGTGCCTCTTTTCGGATGAGATCTTTAGACTTCGATTTTGCATGCTCCTCGTGAGGCTGACCATGTCTGTGTGTTCCCTTGTAGACAAAGAGAAAGAACCCCTTGTGGGGATAGTCCCCGCCATTGGGAGAGGGACAGAAGTTATTCCCGGCTCCTCTAAATTTGCTATTGTGGAGGGGGCTGTTAATGAGCCGGCATTGGCTTCAGAAAGAGAGACCGAGCAACCTGCTGGGGGGCTGTTGCTGAATCCGCTCATGTTCTGGCTAAGCTTGTGGAAGAAACCAAGCCTAATGCTGCTCGGGATCTTGACATTATTCCCCCTGAACAGTCTGGGTCTGCTATTGGTTTCCGTGAAACCAAATTTGACGGTGTAGTCCAAGTTGGAGTTGAGCAAGCCGAAGGTACGAAATTACAACCTTTTTATATTTCCCTCTATCTTTTTCTGGTTACTGATGTATATTGTTTTCCCTGTCAGGTTCTGCTTCTTGTCAGGCGTTCCTTCCAGAGGTGGAAGAAACTTTCCAAGCCTCTTCTCTGATGACCTCTACCGAAGATGAGGAGATGGCCCAGGAAGTTGTCAGGGCTTTCTACTCTGTATAAAGTGAAACTTTCTGGCATCCTGAATTGGAATGTCGCCTTCGGCCCTGTAAAGGATGTTACCAAATGCCAAGTGGCAGCCCTCGAGAGCATAGCTGGCTATGAAGAGCGGGCCAACACTCTGAAGAAGGTCCTGAATGACCTGGAGGGTCAGGTGGCCAGGTTCCGAGACATCAAACAGCGGAGTCCGACGTCAATGTTCTGTGCAGAGGACGACGCTTTGATGATGGCTCTTGCGGAGGAGATGGCTACCTTCCACGCAATGAAAGACGCCCTCGTCCAGGAGATTGGCGAGCTAGCTGACCAGTATGGCCAGTTCTATGTTGTGAGTGAGGCCCGTGCTGCCTTAAAGAGTAGGCTGGCTACGCAAATCACTGAGAAGCACAATCACATTGCGCAGATCAGGAACGAGATTGCCCAGCTGGAAGCCGACTTGAGGGCGACGATATTTGAACAGGAGGATTATTTGTCCCAGGCTGCCATGACTGCCACCACTTCTGCCCGATTAGAAGAACAGTTGGCAAAGTTGGAGGGGAAGCATCAGAGTCTGATCCTTTTTGAAAATGAAGCCACTCGTCAGGAGGAGGCACGGGGCCGAGCTGCTGTGAAGTCTGAGGCCGAGATTGCAGCTCTGAGGGACAGCATCAATCGTCTGTATATCTCGTAGATTTTGTAACTTCTTTTTTTCTTGGCCATTCACGGCTCTTGTACCTTTTCTCCGTCTTTGGATAGACGTTTACGTATAAAATAAATAATCTTTTCGGAAATGAATGTGGTTTTGTGAAATATCGATGCTAGAGGTAATGTGGACGTAGCAAGGATATTTCTGGTAGGTATTCCGCTGGGAAATTTTTTGATGTGGACCTATTATTCGTTTTATATTCGAATGATTCGAATATAGATAATAAGTTGAGCAAAGCTACTAGTAGAGGTAATATGGACGTAATAGCAGAGGATGTTCAATATCTGACCAGAGGTAATATGGACGTGGAAAGATATATAACATTAAGTAGGAGTGGAAAGTTCAGAGGTAGTGTGGACATAACTATTTTTGATGAATGCTTTGCTCAGAGGTTATGTGGACGTGGCAAAACAGAATAATTTTACTGGGAAAATAATTATCAGAAAACAATTCAGAGGTAATAGGGACGTGACTTATTTTCGTCAAACCGAGTTTGGACAGAGTCAAAAACGGAAATGATTCTACTGGAGAAATATTTAGAGGACCTATTATCCAGGGCGTATTCAAGACTCTTGAAATGTAGATAATAGTTGGATAGTTTTTTCTTCTTCTTTTGAATCATATAAATATCGTACTGTACATTTACATGACTGAACATATGTGAACATTATGTAAAAGAGGTTACATATAGTACTTTTTTAGGAACTTGCCATTGATAGACATCATGAGCAAGTCACCATCGGGCTTGGTTAGCCAGTACACACCGTTGGAATACACCGATTCTATGATGAAAGGACCTTCCCATTTAGGCTGAAATTTTTCTTTTATTTTGTTCGTCATGACCATCGATCTTCTCACTGCTAGGACCAGATCACCGACTTGGAAGATCCTTTCCTTCACTTTTTTATTGAAGGCTCTGGAAAGGCGTGTTCGGTATAGCTCAATGCGCTGCTGAGCTAACAAGCATTTTTCGTCTAGCATTTCGAGCTCTTGGAGTCGCAGACGATAGCTTTCTTCAGTAGTCAGCTTGCTGGCTAAGGTTACTCGAAGAGAAGGAATCTAAATTTCTAGGGGAAGAACTGCTTTGCTCCTATAAACCAGAGAGAATGGCGTACTGACTGTTGGAGTCCGGACCGTTGTACGATAGGCCCATAGACATTCACCGAGCTTCTCATTCCAATCGCGCTTGTTTGAAGACACGAACTTCTTGAGAAGTTTTATGATGGTTTTGTTGAAGGCTTCTGCTAGCCCGTTAGCCGTTGGATTGTAGGCAATAGAGGCTATATTCTAGATTTGATTCTTATCGCAGAACCGATAAAACGTATGGCTTGCGAACTGTGGACCATTATCATGGATGATCCTGCGAGGTAGGCCAAAGCGGTAGATGACGTAATATTTTATGAAACTGATCACATTTGATGTCTTTACTCCGGTGAGTGGTATAGCTTTCGCCCATTTGGAGAAGTAATCGATTATGGCTAGGATGAACCGATGTCCCTTGGAGGATGGCAGGCTAATTGGTCCTATGACGTCCATATCCCAGGCTTCAAACGACCAAGATGCTGCCGTCGGGTGTATAAACTCTGAAGGTTGATGAATGAAATCGGCGTGGAACTGACAAGCTTTGCACTTCTTTGCATATTCAACATCATCTGTTATCATTGTGGGCCAGTAATAACCCATTCTTTTGAGACGATCTTATAATTTGGGGCCTGATTGATGTGTACGACAAACTCCATCGTGCGCCTCCCGGAGTGCGTGTTTGGCTTCTGTGTCTGATAAGCATCGTAAGAGTAGCCCGTCGTAAGAGCGTCGGTACAACATCTTGGTAGCTGTGTCGTAGTAAAATCTGAGGGATCGCCTTTGGATGGATACTGCTTCCTTCGGGCCCTCGGGGAGGATTCCATAGACAGCGTAGTCTATGAAGGGAAATCTCCAGTCTTTAATATCGACATTTGTTTCCACTGCGTAACTTTGATGAATATGCAAGGCATTTTTCTTAAAGAGTAGTTCTAGACCAGATACTGTGATCGACTGCTGGGTATTGATTGGAACGGTCAAGGAAGCAGCGAGACCGGCTAGAGCATCTGCTTATATATTCTGTAGTCGAGGCACGTGCTCGATGAAGAATCCAGTGAAAGTAGATGCTAGCTCGATTGTTGCTCTGTGGTAGGGGATAAGATCTTCATGACGAACTTCATAATCCCTTCGGACCTGACTAACTATTAGCTTAGAATTACCGTAAGCTTCTAGATAGTAAACTCCCAGTTGCTTCGCCAGTTGTAGGCCGATTAATAAAGCATTATATTCGGCCATATTGTTGGTGTATAGTTCCACGAGAGAATATGCACGGTATATAACCAGATGATCAGGTGACACGAGCACGACACCTACTCCAGCCATGATGTTTCCTTTGGGCCCTGTTCTTGATGCGTCGTCAAAAAACATTTGCCAAATAGGGATTTCTTCAGTTGCAGTATTAGACTCCACCACTTCGTCGAAGATTTCGTCGTAGAGTTTGGATGACTCCGGCATCGGATGAGCTGCTAGAAAATCAGCTAATGCTTGGCCTTTTACTGCTTTCTGAGGGACGAAGATCATATCATATGGAGTCAACAACATTTCCCATGTAGCTAAATGAGAATTGAGAGAACCCGGTTTAGTCATGAGTATTCTGAGAGGGTTGACTTAAGATATGATGTGGATAGTCTGCCCAGACACGTAGTGGCATGTCTTTTGGATGGCAAATACCAGTGCACGGCATTCCTTCTCCATAGGTGTGTATTTATGCTCGGCACCCACCATTGTGCGACTAAGGTAGTAGATTACCTGTTCATAGCCGCCTTTATTCTTTTGAGCTAATAGAGCGCCAAGAGAATGGTCCATAGCGTGGACATATAGTAAGAAGTGCTTTCCCATTATTGGAGATACCAATACTGGAGGGCTTGTAAGATACGCCTTGATGTCATCGAATGCGCGCTGACATTGTTTAGTCCAGACGAAAGATATGCCTTTCTTTATGAGTTGAGTGAATGGTTGACACCTTCTAGAGAGGTTCAAAATGAATCGTCTGATGTAGGCTAGCCTTCCTTGTAGTCCATGTAGCCCTTTGAGGTTTCTTGGAGGATGCATGTCGAAAATAGCCTTCACTTTCTCTGGGTCCATATGTATACCCTTTGAAGTGATAAAGAAACCAAGGAACTTGCCGCTGGAGACTCCCAGAAAAAACTTGGTTCGATTCATCTTGAGTTGGTGTGCACGCATTAGTTTGAACACCGTTCTCAAGTCTTGGAGGTGGTTGCCCTTGAGACGACTTTTGACTACGATATCGTCTACGTAGCACTCCACAGTTTTGTACAAATGTTCACAAAAAATTGTGTTCATGGCTTGCTGGTATGTCGCCCCTGTATTCTTCAATCCGAAGGGCATCACTGTATAGAAGTATACCCCCAACTGTGTTAAAAAAGATGTGTGCTTTTCGCTGTCGGGGAACATCTTGATTTGGTTGTGGCCCGAGAACCCATCCATAAAGGACATCCGCTCGAAGCCGCAAGTATTATCGATCATTACATTAGTGATCGGTAGAGGGAACTCGTCTTTCGGACATGCATAGTTCATATCATAGTAGTCGATACAGACTCAAACTCTTTCGTTCTTTTCACGAATGGGACGATGTTGGCAACCCAGTCTGGGTGTTGTTCCTCGCGGATGAATCCACCGACAATGTGCTTCTTGACTTCATTCTCGATGGCTTCCATGACGTCTGGTCGGAATCATCGTTGTTGCTGTTTCACTCGCTTAGCTTTAGACGAAATGTTCAGGCGATGCATGGTGACTTTAGGGTCCAAGCCTGCCATGTCTTTATAGCTCCATACGAAGACGTCGATGTATTCTCTTATAAGCTGTATAAGAGATTGGCGTTCAACGCCAGATAGACTTTTGCTGATGAAGATTGGTTTGAAGGATGCTTCATCTCCTAGATTGACTTGGTTGACTTCGTCTTTGGTAGGTGGTTCCCGTTGTTCGAAGTGCAGCTCCTACCTGGTGTCCATCTTTTGAGCCTATTGTTTGAGTTTGATTGATTGGACATCGTCTGTAATTTGGTCAATAGAAACCATGTTGACGGACAGAGTTTCTTTGAACATGTCGCCGATGCTGGAGTCTGAGTCCCAGAGGAAGGAATCAGAAGAATGAGAACAACGATCTGCTTCATCATCTGATCTTTCGGGAGTTGTTGGAGGAGAGACATAGCCCAAACCAACACCGCTTCGTTGATAGTAATTCTCGGGTTTGCCGGGAGGAGCAAAGTGTCGTATTGGCAACCGTCGTCCTCGGCCTTAATTTAGCCCTTCGTCGCTTTTGATGTCATATCCCATATTCTAGATGATATTCTTGGCCTGCCAACTATACCAGAAAAGTTGTATTTTTCCAGAGTCATAGTCAGCTTATGGGTTGTGCTTGGGAGAAGTAGAGTCTGGAACGAACTTTTTCTCGTCAATTATACGACCGAAGATGATTAGCTCTTCATCTTTCTTTCTAGCTGGAACGTTGAAGTAGAGGATATCTTCAGGGTAAACGTTTTCCCGCAGGTGAGGTGTTGTGACCGGCATGCAGAGGTGTGGTCCTATGCCGTTCTCTAGAGCGTTTATCGTATCTATGTAGTGGTTTACAGATTGATAGACATTGGAGTAATTCAAAGATTATTCTGAGTATTGATATACTCATTGAGAGGATCATCATCTGGAAGAGGAGCCACAGCCTTGGCGGAGTTCACCACGTAAGGTAATTCTTCAGGATTGGAAGGACGGGCATCAGTAGGTTCCTCCCAGGGTGTCTTGCTGAGAGTGATGGTCAATGGTTTGACCTTGTCAGGGTTCTTCTTTTTCACCCAGATTGTGAGAGGCTTCAGAGTACTTTTTAGAGTAGTACGTCATTTGACTCGAATAATCAGGGGACCATCATTGGAGGATGGACTTGCTTCAGCTTCATTGTCAGCTTCGTTGTCGTCATCCTTGGGGGGCTAAGATTGGTAAAGTACCGAATCCCCGTAGTAAGCTTTGATGCCCTTAAAAGGATCGACATCGGCAAACTCCGTCTTCACGATACCGTCACTATTGACGTACTTGAAGCACTGGTAAAGTGTGGAAGGAATGATCATGTTCTCGTGTATCCATGGACGTCCCAACAAGACATTGTAGGATACGTTGGCATCGATCACATAGCAGGAAACCTCCATTCGGAGATCACCGATCTGGCATTTGAGACGGATCTTGCCCAGCGGATGGCTTCGACCAGCATTGAAAGCCATGATGGTTGTGTTGGTTGTGGATAGCTTGTGCAGAGGGATTCCCAGAACTTGAAGTGAACTTCTAGGAATGATCCTGAGGGAGGATCCTGGATCGATGTGCATGCGGTCCACCTTGATCGCCCCGATATATCCTGTATAGTACAGGGGTCTATCATGACGATTATTTTTGAGTAGCCTGTCCTCCTGTGAGAAGGTAACGTTGGACACCACTTCCATAGTACTGTGGCAGTGGGGACAGAGATAGGACCTTCAGCGGGGGCTTTGACTTCAGCAAGGTAAGAGTCGGCATGTAGTAATGCCTCACTTAAGGCCATCCGCGTTTCTTTGGAGAGCCTTAATAGATCGAACAGAGACAACCTGGCAGGCGTATTGGCCAGCTGAGCCAGTATGTCAATGTTGTAGGGTCGATCCATGCCTTCGGGAGCTGGCGCCTTTAGAGATTTGTCAAACTGCGTCTCCTTCTGCTTGGATTTATTCGTAGTTTGAGGCTTGGACGGGCCAGCTTCTGAGCTTGTGGGGGCAGTAGGAGCTAGAGAAGGTAGTGCTTCTTCTTGTGCGGGATCGTACATCCGAATATAGTCTTCCACGATCGCGTCTTGCCAGATAGAACCTCGTAGATGGGGGAGGATACCATATGTGTAAGCCCCTGAATTTAGGGCTTATTTTTTTTCAATTTTATAAATCAATTGTTTTGAATAAATATTATTATTTGATTTAATGCTCTCTACCGTGACTTGGATTTCTAGAGTATCAGGGATGCCAGTCACTGGAAACTTTCTTCTTGAAGTTTGTAGTAGACGAGATTATCTTCATATTGATATATCGTATCCCTCTCGAACTTGTTCCCTTGTACTCTTTTTACTTCGCGCAAGTTCGGGTCAAATTAGACCATTTAATTATAAATTGATTTCCCACTCTTTTCCTTGATCCTCATAAGCACGTTACCATGACTTTTAATTTAGGAGCACCAGACCAGTCATTTTCTCAGAACCAACTTGTCATGCCTGATCTACTCGAGACGCTCTTCACCCATGACCTTCGTGTCCCATTCAGAAACTCCATTTTGTGCTCCATTTCCTTCGCACAACTTTCGGTTCAATTTAGGCCAATTAATTATCTACCGTAAAACCGGATTTAAATTCTAATTTAATTTCGGGACCCGACATCGATCCAACCTAGTCGACCCCAGATAGGGACATGGCCCACATGAAGCCTACTACCCACCTGACACTCGTGTTCCATTTATTTGAGCCCCCACATGCTACTTATTTACCCATGATTATAAAACCAAAAAATAATTTATTTATTGCATCTAGTCCATTTTGGCCCAACCCGACTCCACTGAACCCAACCCCAGCTCCATGTTGCCCTCCATCATGGCTGCCCATAACCCCACTGATATTTCTTTATTTTTTTCCTCTACTCAAAAATATTTTTTTACATAGAAATATCTAATTCTCTCTCTTGTATATATATACACACACATATATATATATATATATATATAACATATTAAAATATCTAACTTTCTCTCTCTCTTTACACAAACACCTCACCCTCTCCTCTCCCCACGTGAGCACACCCCCACTCCCCATCACGAGCAGCACCCCCTCTCTTTCTATAATATCTAAAATCCTCTCCCTCTCCATCTTATTAATCTCTCTCTCTCTCTCTTTTTATATTAAGACACACACACATATAATATCTCACCCTCCTCACATCACTCTCTCTCCACCTACATGTACAACAGCTAGCCCCCCATTCCTTTTTCTATTCTTCACACTCCTACTCCTCCTTCTTCATTCATTCATTTTTTCCTTCTTTCTTCCTTGCTCTTCAAGAGAGCAACAACACCACCATCACCATCATCACCACATGCCACCACCACCAGCCCTCCACGCACTACCACCTCCTTCATCCTCCTCCTCGGCCCCTGGCCGGCGATGAGGCAGCCCACAGCATGCAGCCGCAGCTGCAGCAGTAGCCGCGCGGCAGCAGCAGCCGCGTGTGGCCGCGCGTCACCGCCGCATGGCCGGCTGCCCCCACGCCAGCGAGCCCCTCCGGGCTGGGCGCACACCCCTGCACCCCTATGTAGCGGCCACCGTCCTCCGGGACGCGCCGTCTAGGCGATTCGTGCGTTTTGCACGGAATTCCGTCGACGCGCGCGCGGACGAATTTCAGAATTCGCATTTCGGGACAGCAACTTTGCGCGAATTTTCTGGACAATCCGACCGTTGGATCGACGATTTGTTTGCTCCGTCTCAATTTCGGTATATACCCCTTCATCCCTCTCAAATTTTGCCCGTTAATTCCGTCGTTTGCTATGTGAAAACTGGCCACCAAGTTGACGTTTTAATTGAACTATTTTTGGACAGTTTCGTGACGACAACTTCGCGGGTTCGTATCTTCATCGTCGTAGCTCCGTTTTGCGCGCCACTAGTTCCTGTGCGCAGCTGGTATAACCCTCTTTCTGCCCCTTTTAGATTTTATTTCAATTTGAGCTTGTTAGGTCGGTCGAATTCGACGCCAAATTTGGCCATTCGAATTCTTAGTGTTGCACTTGTAAAATTTTATTTTTGAACCCAGGACTCCGGGTTCAATTTCTGACACCAACAGTAGACTTGTGGCGTCGTTCTGGCATGTTTTCATAGAAAGTTTGTTAGATTTGGAGGACGTAGGCCCTGACACGCATTTCGGTGCAAAACGGGCCCCATAGTCCGGGTCAACGGGACTTTTTGATACCGTCTCATCGGAATCCAATCCCGGATATACCGTTGGGTTCGTATCGTCATTCTGGACTCGTTGACATATAATTTGCTAGGTTTTAGTGGACATTGATTCTGACACGTATTTCGGTGCAAGTCGGATACCAATATCTGGATCAACAGGTCATTTTGAGATCGGCTCATCGGAATCCAATTCCGGATATACCGTTGAGTTCGTATCGTCATTTTGGATGCGTTGACATATAATTTGCTAGGTTTTAGTGGACATTGGTTTTGGCACGTATTTCGGTGCAAGTCGGATACCAATATCCGGGTCAACAGGTCATTTTGAGATCGGCTCATCAGAATCCAATTCCGGATATACCGTTGAGTTCGTATCGTCATTCTGGACTCGTTGACATTTAATTTACTGAGTTTTTAGGACATTGGCTCCGACACACTTTTTCGTACAAATCGGAATTTTAATGTCCTGGTCAACGGACCAATTTGAGATCGGGTCAACGGAATCCAATTCTGGATATACCGTTGGGTTCATATCGTAATTCTGGATTCGTGGACATACAATTTGTTAGGTTTTGTGTACTTTTATTTTGACACATTTTTTGGTGCAAAGTGGGTCCGACACGGACACCCTTTTGACCAGAAATTATCTTTTTGCTCTTGTATCCAAATTGGACTTATGGACAGGCTATTCTAGCTGATTTGACCATTCTGTACATGTTGGTGATATTTATTTTATCATCCGACAACATCTGTAGGTTTTTACCCTATTATTATAATCCTCTCCTTTGTGGTATTTTGAGATCCATCGATTCCAGTGATTTCACAACCACTGAAATTGAATGTGTTGACCCTGTAGATGTTTGTAGAGACTAGCTTTGACCCAGTTTGACCATGGTTGAATACTTTGACTGAACGTCGAAGTAGAGTCAACATTTGACCTAGGTTAGACTAGTTTTGACCCTAGTTAACCACAATTGACTATTTTGACCAAAGTTAACCGGAAGTCAACCGTAGCCTACAATTGACTAGAACTGAACCAGAGTTGACGAGTGGACCCAAAGTCAACTGTTAGTCAAAATTAGTCAAGTTTGACCCGAGTTGACCAGAGTTGACCAGTTGACCAGAAGTCAACTATAAGTCAACCCTTGACTTAGATTGACCTAGTTTGACTTAGTATGACTTGATTTACTTCCAAACCCTTATATTGATACAGTATTCCATCTATAGTTCCTCGAGGCACTGTTCTAGGACTCAGTTGACATATTCTACCAGATCACAGGCGAGTACATTCTCTGATAATATTTCTGTTTTATGATATCGTTTATGTTTCTTGTATGTAGTGTAGATACCCTTGTTCTCTTGATACATTGTTCACATGGATTGGTATTTCTCTGGATCCCGTCATGAGATGTTATTCCTCGCTTTCCTTGGTATATCTTGTGCAAGTCTTTCTTATTCCTTGTGTATTGTATAGACACGATTCCCGCGAAGGCTAGCTACCCTCTCAGAGAATCGCGTGTCATGATGTGTCATGGTTGGATCCACTATACTGGTCGGGACGGGGAGTATTAGTGTAGATGTGTGGTCAATACCCGCCTTGTATATCTTGTGAACCTTGTGAATGCCAATCATACACCACACGTATGGTTGGATAGATCATGACCTTGTGCAGACCCAAGCCGGCCACATATTGTAGCTAGTACTCACACACTTAGACAGATGTTTCTTGATTCTTGTACATGCCATGATCAGTTTTACTTGCCTTATTCTAGCTCTAGATTTACAGCTTACCTTGCCATGATACTCACATGTACATTTTATGATTTCTTGTATATTATCTCTATTTACTGCTACATTTTTAATATCGTCTAATTAGAACTATTATTTGAGATTTGTGCTCGTTCCATCCTGTAACGCCCCAGTCCCAAAATACGTAGGACTAGGAACGTAGACATGCCAGCTGTATTTATACGAAGTATACTCCAATATATGGAAGCCTCGTATAATACATAAGCTGTAAAATGTAGTAGAACCATAACTAATCTCATCCACACAAATATAAATGAAATAAAGATGTCATGTAATGAGAAAGATTTGTCTTGATACAATATGTTGGACGGAGACAAATCCACTACCAACAAAATAAAAAAAAGTACATAGAAAATAAAATGAGTGGCGAACGAAGCGAAGATGATCCAAGTGCAATCATCCTCGAGAAATAGCAATGAACACGGCTAGAGCTAAAGCACCTACGAAAGACAATAGCACACACACCTGGAGAGATAACCAGGTCCTCAGAGGGACGTAACATGACACATAATATCATGCCATATAAACTGAATAAATATTGCTCAAATAAATAAGTAAATCAAATTATAACATGTTCCAATACGCACCTACTGAACGAGCGTACCATCCCCCCAACCAAACAAGGACAGGAGATGGTAAACTAATTCACGGTAACGTATCTTCCCATGCTATGAATCCAATATGGTATACGGACCCCAACAAGGTTCAATACCTTCTCATCGAAGTAGTAAGTCACACCTACAACCAAACAAGGACAAGATGTGACGAACTAATCCGTGATAAGTTATTGTTCCAAGCCACGGTCAGATACAAGTACCCAAACCAAAAGTACTCGTACCTAACGGATAAAGGTGCCTAACCATTCTAAGTAAAATGTAGTTAAGAACAATCCTTCCTACGCATGGGCCCTGGCTAAATAGGATCGGCATAGTCCCCTTGGGCACCAGAGGCCCCATCAGTAAGAGCATGACGTTCCGCAGAATCGTCAGTGGCCGTCAGTAAAAATGGGTCATCAACCCCGTATCTCCAGCGGAGAGTCCGGGTCACAAGGGAAGTGCATCGAAGCCCATACGCTAAGGAATTGTCCTCCCCGCCCAATGCCTACTGTGTTGTATCCACAACACAAACCACTATAACCGCTAAGTCAAACTAGCATGCAATCTCTATTAGCGATTATTCCTATCGCACGGCTTGTACGTACTGGTGGCCAGCCAATCACGCACTTCCGTATTCTACATACGATACACAACCTCGTGTTACAACGTGTCAAGGCCAATGAATGCAACACACAAGGTCGTCCCTTAAATCTAGGTTTAATGTGAGAAAAATAATACATAGCAGGAAAATAAATGAACAGTAAGTTCTAACAGTTATGCCATGTATCACAGTTTATTTTGCATAAAGAAAATAATGAACATGCATGAAATATGAGCTAAAATAATTAAACAGCAAATGGCAAGGTGTCTTGCCTGGTAGGACGCCTGGTGTGCTGCGAATATCATAGTGGCACGAACTGCAATTTCGGTATAACAACTGTACAAAGGGACCTCGGATGGTGGTACGGATCGTGTCATTGGGTCCAGAAGGGTTAATTTAGTAAGAGTGGACATAAGGTAGTCTCAAAATGGGCGAAGGAATAGGAACAATAGGACTTGGATACGGACAGGAGAAAATTAAAGAAAAAAATAAATATTTATATATACGAGTTTTAGAAAATATTTATAATCCTAAAACTAGTTTTCATAAGTCAAAATATTTTTAGGTAAAATATGTTGTAAATCGTTTTTAGGCAGGAAATACTCTAAGGTTGTAAAAATAATTTTTATAAACATAAATATATTTGGTTAACAAATAATTTAGATAAATATTGATAATTAAGAAACTATTTTATCATTGAAACAATATTTTTACGGTTCAAAAATAATACTAGAAACTTATTGAATGTAAAATATTTTTAGAAGAAACTAAAAATTCTAGCAAGTGATTTAGGGCTACTAAAAATAATAATGCAATAATAATAATAATAATAATAATAATAATAATAATAATAATAATGATAAGTACATAATTTAGTATAAATGAAGTTGGAAAAAAATACATAATAATAATGGTGATAGATAACAAACAAAATAATAATAATAATAATAATAATAATATTAAATAACTATAAATAATAATAATAAAAATATAAAAATAAAAATCCAGGTGGTTCTCCACTTTCGAGGAGACCAACCTAACAGCAAAAATAACAAAACAAAAAGTCATGGGGGGAAAGAGAGAGCTAATGGAGAGAGTGAGTGAGAGAGAGAGAGAGGCTGGAGAGAGAAAAAATGGTAGGGTGTTTTCGGGAGAGAGGTGGAGGAGAGATCGGAGAGGAGCGGAAATAGGCGGAGGAAGGAGGAGCAGACGAGAGAAGGAAGGTCGGGAGAGTGGGAACGAGGGAGAGAAGGCGGACGGCTCGTCGGGGAGTCGAAGGCGGAGGCGTAGGGAAGAGAGCGGGGGTTTGGGGGTTTTGGCGCCGGAGTTTAGCGGAGGGACGGTCGGCGCTGGCCGTGGCGGACGCGGAAGGAAGAAAGAGACGGCGGGAGGAGCGGGTTAGGGAGCGGCGACAGCGCGTCCAGGCACGACGGTTTGTCGGGCTGGGCGTGGCGTGCAGAAGGTCGGGACTGGCTGCGGGGAGAAGAAGCGGGTTGCGCGCGCGGGTTTCCAGGCGGAGGAAGTTAGGGCGGAGGAGAGGGGCGACCGGCGGGGGTTTGATCGGAGGCGGCGGTCAGCGGTGGCTCGCGCGGTCCCGCGACGGCGACGCGTCCATGGGTTTCGGACGGCGCGACTGTGAAGAGGACTGGGCGGCGTGAGTCAGGCACTCGGCGACGGGTTTTGCCGGAGTCCGAGGGGACGCGCAACCTGCGGAGGCAGGCGGAGGAGGCCGGAGACGAGCCCCGGTGCGCGGGTTCGACGTCGCCGGCGGCCAGGTGAGCTGGGTTTCGGTTTTGTCTAAATTTTTCCTTTTTTTTATTGTGTGGTGGTTGGTTATGCTCGGCTGGGTTGGTCGGGGTGTTCTTGGGTGAGGTCGGTGAGGATGAAGGTGGCGATGAAGACGGTGGCGACGGTGGCAGGGGGTGTAGGATGTGGCGGTGGTGTCATGTGGGGTTTTGGCCTGGATTGGGTTGCTGTGGACTCGGAGGTGCTAGGAGAGGTGGTCGGTAGGATGAAGTTGGTGTTGGCAGCAGTGGTCGGGCTTGGTCTCTGATGGTGGTGTCGGGGAAGGGTTGACCTACGTCGAGAGGAGGGGTGAGTCGGGCCAGGAGACCGGGCTTAGAGTTTAGGGATAGGGTTAGAAATTTTTATTGTGTCGGGAAAGTGTCCGACACGAGAACATAAATGTATATGTAAATATATTGGAATAAGAATGGGAGGGGACACGGACACGATACACGGGTTGGGTTGTGGAAATTTATTTGTGGAGATAATTTGGTGGATGATAAAAATTGGAGGAGTACCTGCCTATTTATAGGATGTGGGAATTCCCAATTAGATAAAGATTATGAGTAGATTTAAAACCCAATAGATATTTCCTAATTTTGTTTAAAAGCAATCAAATCAAAATCCAAATCCAAATCCAAATCTAATTTAAATCAAATTAAATTCTCTTAGTTTAAAATCAAATCAATAAATCAAATTTCAATTATTTAACTTTTTAAATAAATACATAAATTCAAACCAATATTTAAATCTCCACAATAAATTAAAAATATATTTTTCCAAAAATAATAATAATAATAATTTCAAAAATTGTATTTTTATTTAAAATAAACTATTAAATATTTATGAGCTATATGTATGCACAAATATTCTTTACATAAATATACTTTCTAATATACTATTTTTTGCGAAAATACTTTATAATTATAACTGCATAAATAAAAGGCTTTTCATAATTAAAACCATAAACTTGAAATGATAGCTAGAAATAATTATTACCTATTTTATTTTGAAACCATAAAAATAGAAAAATATGTTTTTCTAAAAATATGTACGCTCGCACATATTCGCACTCGTCGAGTAATTTCGAAAAATAAAATTTTCGTACACGACGTACAATACGACTACGTGACGTACAATACAAAATTTTAAATCAGTACCAAATTTAATAAAAATATATAGTAGAAATTTAGGGGTTTTATATCCTACCCAACTTAAAAGAATTTCGTCCTCGAAATTAAGAATTAGTAGGGGGTGAGAGGACACAAGGGGGTATCAATGGGGAACAATCAATAAGGCTCAACAAAATCATGTCGTAAGAAGTTGCGATCTAGATCATTGAATGAGGGTCATGGTAGGGTCGAGAAGAAGGATGAGGAGTTAAGACAAGGATATAGTCACATTGAGTGTTAATGGTCATAAGAGATAGGATAGCTCGAGAAATTTCAAGTATTACGCCTTCGTCCTTCGAAAAATTGGTGAAGGCGAAACCAATTTAGAGTTCGAAGAAGGCGTTATCGAATACGAATACGTGATTCAAAGACGAGCGAATAATTTCAAAGGAATTGTCAAGGCAGTCGTGGATGGGACTCTAGAGGACAAGTTTAACTATGTCGCTATCCACGTAGAATAATAGGCAAAAGCGAACCAAAGTGCACTTGGTTGATCAGACCATCATGCACCGGTTCTGATTAGACAATATGTTAGTGAGCGGCCGCTCAATATCATATGCCTTGATCAAGCTCGATAAAGAATTAGCTTGCAAATACTAGGCTATATTAGCATCATTAGTCTAGATAGTAAAAATTTAGGCACGAGGGTAGATGAAATGAGAACAAATATGAATGGTCTAAGAGCCATAAGGATCTAAGTCTTGTTTATTCCTATACCATCATTCTACAGTTTTATTGACCAAGGCTTGGTTGACCAAATGGGTTAACTTCCTCTAGTCTCTATGGTATAGATAATACCATTTGTATTCCCCTAATGGTCAAGGGTGTGTCAAGTCGTGGGGCACTCTACCCAACTTAAAGAATTAGACTAATGGTGTTTGGGACAGCTAACTAGTAGGGTCAATCTCTAGCAAGCACAAAGGGAAGGTAAGAATAGGGATGGAAGGAAGCAAGCAAGATGCAATTGATGAGTCAAACGGTAGATAAAATCAAGGAAAGAGGTCAAGTTTATGGGTGAGATCCTAAACTTCTAATCGCAGGCTTGTTTGGTATGGTAAAGTAACCAAACAATTTATCTCGACCTGCATGGGCCACCACAAAAATATGTAATATCCCAGTCCCAAAATACGTAGGACTAGGAACGTAGACATGCCAGCTGTATTCATACGAAGTATACTCCAATATATAGAAGCCTCGTATAATACATAAGCTGTAAAATGCAGTAGAACCATAACTAATCTCATCCACACAAATATAAATGAAATAAAGATGTCATATAATGAGAAAGATTTGTCTTGATACAATATGTTGGGCGGAGACAAATCCACTACCAATAAAATAAAAAAAGTACATAGAAAATGAAATGAGTGGCGAACGAAGCGAAGACGATCCAAGTGCAATCATCCTCGAGAAATAGCAATAAACACGGCTAGAGCTAAAGCACCTGCGAAAGACAATAGCACACACACCTGGAGAGATAACCAGGTCCTCAGAGGGATGTAACAAGACACATAATATCATGCCATATAAACTGAATAAATATTGCTCAAATAAATAAGTAAATCGAATTATAACATGTTCTAATACGCACCTACTGAACGAGCGTACCATCCCCCCAACCAAACAAGGAAAGGAGATGGTAAACTAATTCACGGTAACGTATCTTTCCATGCTATGAATCCAATATGGTATCCGGACCCCAACAAGGTTCAATACCTTCTCATCGAAGTAGTAAGTCACACCTACAACCAAACAAGGACAAGATGTGACGAACTAATCCGCGATAAGTTATTGTTCCAAGCCACGGTCAGATACAAGTACCCAAACCAAAAGTACTCGTACCTAACGGATAAAGGTGCCTAACCGTTCTAAGTGAAATGTAGTTAAGAACAATCCTTCCTACGCTTGGGCCCTGGCTAAATAGGATCGACATAGTCCCCCTTGGGCACCAGAGGCCCCATTAGTAAGAGCATGACGTTCCACAGAATCGTCAGTGGCCGTCAGTAATTATGGGTCATCAACCCCGTATCTCCAGCGGAGAGTTCGGGTCACAAGGGAAGTGCATCGAAGCCCATACGCTAAGGAATTATCCTCCCCGCCCAATGCCTACTGTATTGTATCCACAATATAAACCACTATAACCACTAAGTCAAACTAGCATACAATCTCTATTAGCGGTTATTCATATCGCACGGCTTGTACGTACTGGTGGCCAGCCAATCACACACTTCCGTGTTCTACTTGCGACACACAACCTCGTGTTACAACGTGTCAAGGCCAATGAATGCAACACACAAGGTGGTCTCTTAAATCTAGGTTTAATGTGAGAAAAATAATACATAGCAGAAAAATAAATCAACAGTAAGTTGTAACAGTTATGCCATGTATCATAGTTTATTTTGTATTAAAAAAATAATGAACATGCATGAAATATGAGCTAAAATAATTAAACAGCAAATGGCAAGGTGTCTTGCCTGGTAGGACGCCTGGTGTGCTACAAATATCACGGTGGCACGAACTGCAATTTCGGTGTAACAACTGTACAAGGGGACCTCGGATGGTGGTACAGATCGTGTCATTGGGTCCACAAGGGTTAATTTAGTAAGATTGGACATAAGGTAGTCTCGAAATGGGCGAAGGAATAGGAACAATAGGACTTGGATACGGACAGGAGAAAATCAAAGAAAATAAATAAATATTTATATATACGAGTTTTAGAAAATATTTATAATCCTAAAACTAGTTTTCATAAGTCAAAATATTTTTAGGTAAAATATGTTGTAAATCGTTTTTAGGCAGGAAATATCTAAGGTTGTAAAAATAATTTTTATAAACAGAAATATATTTGGTTAACAAATAATTTAGATAAATATTGATATTAAGAAACTATTTTATCATTGAAACAATATTTTTACGGTTCAAAAATAATACTAGAAACTTATTGAATGTAAAATATTTTTAGAAGAAACTAAAAATTCTAGCAAGTGATTTAGGGCTACTAAAAATAATAATAATAATAATAATAATAATAATAATAATAATAATAATAATAATAATAATAATGATGATGATAAGTACATAATTTAGTATAAATGAAGTTGGAAAAAAAATACATAATAATAATGGTGATAGATAACAAACAAAATAATAATAATAATAATAATAATAATAATAATAATAATAATAATAATAATATTAAATAACTATAAATAATAATAATAAAAATTTAAAAATAAAAATACAGGTGGTTCTCCTCTTTCGAGGAGACCAACCTAACAGCAAAAATAAAAAAATAAAAAGTCGTGGGGGGAAAGAGAGAGCTAATGGAGAGAGTGAGCGAGAGAGAGAGAGGCTGGAGAGAAAAAAAAATGGTGGGGTGTTTTCGGGAGAGAGGTGGAGGAGAGATCGGAGAGGAGCGGGAATAGGCGGAGGAAGGAGGAGCATACGAGAGAGGGAAGGTCGGAAGAGTGGGAACGAGGGAAAGAAGGCGGACGGCTCTTCGGGGAGTCGGAGGCGGAGGCGTAGGGAAGAGAGCGGGGGTTTGGGGGTTTTGGCGCCGGAGTTTAGCGGAGGGACGGTCGGCGCTGGCCGTGGCGGACGCGGGAGGAAGAAAGAGACGGCGGGAGGAGCGGGTTAGGGAGCGGCGACAGCGCGTCCAGGCACGACGGTTCGCCGGGCTGGGCGCGGTGCACGGAAGGTCGGGACTGGCTGCAGGGATAAGAAGAGGGTTGCGCGTGCGGGTTTCCAGGCAGAGGAAGTTAGGGCGGAGGAGAGGGGCGACCGGCGGGGGTATGATCGGAGGCGGCAGTCAGCGGTGGCTCACGCGGTTCCGCGACGGCGACGCGTCCGTGGGTTTCGGACGGCGCGACTATGAAGAGGACTGGGCGGCGGGAGTCAGGCACTCGGCGACAGGTTTTGCCAGAGTCCGAAGGGACGTGCAACCTGCGGAGGCAGGCGGAGGAGCCGGAGACGAGCCCCGGTACGCGGGTTCGGCGTCGCCGGCGGCCAGGTGAGCTGGGTTTAGGTTTTGTCTAAATTTTTTCCTTTTTCTTTATTATGTGGTGGTTGGTTATGCTCGGCTGGGTTGGTCGGGGTGTTCTTGGGTGAGGTCGGTGAGGATGAAGGTGGCGATGAAGACGGTGGTGACGGTGGCAGGGGGTGTAGGCTGTGGCGGTGGTATCGTGTGGGGTTTTGGTCGGGATTGGGTTGCTGTGGACTCGGAGGTGCTGGGAAAGGTGGTCGGTAGGACGGAGTTGGTGTTGGCAGCAGTGGTCGGGCTTGGTCTCTGATGGTGGTGTCGGGGAAGGGTTGACCTACGTCGAGAGGAGGGGTGAGTCGGGGCAGGAGACCGGGCTTAGAGTTTAGGGATAGGGTTAGAAATTTTTATTGTGTCGGGAAAGTGTCCGACACGAGAACATAAATGTATATGTAAATATATTGGAATAAGAACGGGGAGGGGACACGGACACGATACACGGGTTGGGTTGTGGAAATTTATTTGTGGAGACAATTTGGTGGATGATAAAAATTAGAGGAGTACCTGCCTATTTATAGGATGTGGGAATTCCCAATTAGATAAGGATTAGGAGTAGATTTAAAACCCAATAGATATTTCGTAATTTAGTTTAAAAGCAATCAAATCAAAATCCAAATCCAAATCCAAATCTAATTTAAATTAAATTAAATTCTCTTAGTTTAAAATCAAATCAATAAATCAAATTTCAATTATTTAACTTTTTAAATAAATACATAAATTCAAATCAATATTTAAATCTCCACAATAAATTCAAAATATATTTTTCCAAAAAAAATAATAATAATAATTTTGAAAATTGCATTTTTATTTAAAATAAACTATTAAATATTTATGAGCTATATGTATGCACAAATATTCTTTACATAAATATACTTTCTAATATACTATTTTATGGGAAAATACTTTATAATTATAACTGCATAAATAAAAGGCTTTTTATAATTAAAACCATAAACTTGAAATGATCGCTAGAAATAATTATTACCTATATTTTGAAACCATAAAAATAGAAAAATATATTTTTCTAAATATATGTACGCTCGCACATATTCGCACTCGTCGAGCAATTTCGAAAAATAAAATTTTTGTACACGACGTACAATACGACTACGTGACGTACAATATGACTACGTGACGTACAATACAAAATTTTAAATCAGTACCAAATTTAATAAAAATATATAGTAGAAATTTAGGGGTTTTACACATCCTGACTGGATATGTTGACAAAATTTTAGGAGTAGTTGTGCCCTCAGTATTGGACTTCATGATGTTGCTAGCTGAGGTAGATCTCATTATTCTTTTATGTGAGTTGTCTGGTAGTTATCCTTAGTTAGTCTTGTTGTTCCTTTTTTATTTTCCTGTCTTATGATCATTGTAGATTCTAGTTGTTCTAGTGATATTGTAATTATTTCTTGTCTTATTTTCCTTAGTTTTCATGATGTGACATGAGTACATTTCATAGATATGGATCTTAGATGTTGTAGTTAGTATAGTATACTTGACAGCGTCCTACCGCCGATACCGCGGCGTAGGCTGGGTGTGGCCCACGTATTCGTACCCGTATATCCGGGTGCGGGTCGTGACACGTTTTTAGTGGTGGCCCATGCAGGTTAGTCTTTACAATTAATGCGAAGTCGTGGTAGTACTTGAGCTTATCTGTACTACTGCGAGCCTGTCCTAGGATTAAGGTTGAGTAATGGAATATTTTAGGATTTTGGTACTCAGTCACATTTTAGGAACTTTTGGTAGATTCCAGAGATGATACCTGGAAATCTTATTTCGAAAGCTTTTCAAATCTTTTCCCACTTATTTCTATTCGTCTTGATTTCTGAAACATCTGTCCGTTATCTACTTTATTCTTTCTTGGAATGAGTTTGTAGACCCCAGAGGGAAGGTATAAGTTGAACTTAGATATCCTCTAGGTTGAGAATCAAATATGATTTGCCAATCTTATATCAAGGTTGAGATTATTTTAGATTATATTCTAGAACTTTTAATCTTGACCTAGATAGTACCTTTGGGACTTCTCCTGAGAACTTTTTCTAAACCCTGTATCGGAATCTGTTTTCGCTAATTTTCATTTACTTATCCTTGATTCGTTGTTGAATTTTGAATCTTGATGTTCGTTCGTTATTGACTTTGACTTTGTATCAAAAATTAGTTTTTATAAATTGAGTTAAGATATTCTGATAAACATATTCGATGAGAACGATAAATGTCTACTTTATTTATGGAGTTTAGAATTTATCGCAGTCATACTAGCTAGCACGACATGGACGTGGAGCCTGATGTTGGTTATACCATCCTAGTTATGGAATTTGGATTTTCTTGCAGCCATACCGGTTGGCGTGGTAAGAATTCCAGATGACATGATTTAGGGTGTATACATTAGTTAGGACTCTATTGTTTATTGCAGCTATACTTACTGGCATGGCAAAAATTCTAGCAACATAATCTCAGGAAGACGTATATGGTCATCAGATTATATCTTAAATCGGATCCCTTCGTTATGACCGGATGAGCAAGAACAAATTCTTATCATCATTCTTCCCCGTCTTGGTTAACTCTGTCTATCTACAGCCGAACTAGGATTTCTTGACAGTATTGTATTGTGTTCCAGATTTCGTATGATTTGACTAAACTCTTCTTCGCTAACCACTTGGATAATTCTTCTTGTCCTTCCCGGTAATAGTTGAAAGTGCCTCATGGACTGATTCAAGGAAAGTTCGAAAAGTAATTTATCCTTGTATTACAAAATCGGGAGTTTGCATCCAGAGAAATACTGGCGAGGCATGACTTCGGATAACGATATCATGGTTAAATACGTTCTCGAATTCTATTTGGACCACTGCCGAAGCATTTTGACTAACATCTTCTCCTTTATTTTGCAAAAAATGTTTGAAAATATTTTACGGATATTAGCCAAGTTAAGTTCAGGAACCTATATTATCTGGCGTGGCAGCTGTGCACTGCAGCCATCCGTCGTATTGTGGAACAAGGAATTTAATCGCAGCCAGATGCACACTAGCACGATAGTAACTTCATGTGACATAATTACGGAGGTATATGGTTCTTGAGTTTTACTTCGACTACGTCCTATGCATTTCGTTTGGCCTCATACTATTCTTGAAAATATTTCGACAATCTTTCCTATCTTGCTTGACCCTTACCTTGCTTGAATGTTGATATGGATTGTTAGACCCAGTCTTAGGCCCCTGTTACCTTCCATTTTAATGATTGGATAGCCAGACCTAGTTAATAGATTCTGTAGTATAACTAAAATATATTATTATGTGTGATTGTGATGAGTATATTTTCTTGGGGATTCATTGGGTTAAGCTTATAGGACAGATATGACTGACTGACTATAGTGGACTTAGAAACCATTAAGAATGATTAGTTTGATAGTATAGATTGGTTTTAAGGTATATAAGAAGGAGTAATGAAATTCTATATTTAGTGACTACGGATTTAGGACTAGAATCTTGTGCTTAGATTTGAGGGTTTATATTCAGGAGTTCTTGAGTAAAAGAGAGAAGGCTCAATACCCAGAATAGGTTTTGAATGTACAATTTCAAGGAGCTGGTGATTAATAGGATAAGGATATTTAGGACGGGATAAGGAAACAAACAAATTGCTTTTGAGATTGGAATTTTGGTTGATGGCCAATCATTGTGATATATATATATATATATATATATATATATATATATATATATATATATATACGTATCTCGAGGATGACCTATATTTTAGAGTATATGTAAAGGTTCTTATTGATATGAAGATTCTAGGGGTAAAATAATATAGTTTTTATGGAAGAAGCTTGATGAACCTGAACCAAAATACCTATAGAGAGAAACAACATAGATGATCACCAGGGTAGCAGATTAAGTACTGTATCCATAGCAGTTGCATGTTTTAGCTTCACCTATTGGATGATTTTAATTTCGAGGACGAAACTTTTATAAGGTGGGTAGGATTGTAAGCCCCTGAACTTAGGGCTTATTTTTTCAATTTTATAAATCAATTATTTTGAATAAATATTATTATTTGATTTAATGCTCTCTACCGTGACTTGGATTTCTAGAGTATCAGGGATGTCAGTCTCTGGAAACCTTCTTCTTGAAGTTTGTAGTAGACGAGATTATCTTTATGTTGATATATTGTGTCCCACTCGAACTTGTTCCCTTGTACTCTTTTTGCTTCGTACAAGTTCGGGTCAAATTAGACCATTTAATTATAAATTGATTTCCCACTCTTTTCCTTGACCCTCATAAGCACGTGACCATGACTTTTAATTTAGGAGCACCAGACCAGTCGTTTTCTGAGAACCAACTTGTCATACCTGATCTACTCGAGATGATCTTCACCCATGACCTTCGTGTCCCACTCAGACACTCCATTTTGTGCTCCATTTCCTTCGTACAACTTTCGGTTCAATTTAGGCCAATTAATTATCTACCGTAAAACCTGATTTAAATTCTAATTTAATTTTGGGACCCGACATCGATCCAACCAAGTCGACCCCAGATAGGGACATGGCCCACATGAAGCCTACTACCCGTCTGACACTTGTGTCCTATTTATTTGAGCCCCCACATGCTACTTATTTACCCTTGATTATAAATACCTAAAACTAATTTATTTATTGCACCTAGTCCATTTTGGCCCAACCCGGCTCCACTGAACCCAACCCCAACTCCATGTTGCCCTCCATCATGGCTGGCCATAACCCCACTGATATTTTTTCATTTTTTTCCTCTACACAAAACTATTTCTTTACATAGAAATATCTAATTCTCTCCCTTGTATATATATATACACATATATATATAACATATTAAAATATCTAACTTTCTCTCTCTCTTTACACAAACACCTCACCCTCTTCTCTCCCCACGTGAGCACACCCCCACTCCCCATCACGAGCAGCACCCCCTCTCTTTCTATAATATCTAAAATCCTCTCCCTCTCCATCTCATTAATCTCTCTCTCTCTCTCTCTCTCTCTCTCTCTCTTTTTATATTAAGACACACACACATATAATATCTCACCCCTTCTCACATCACTCTCTCTCTCTCCACCTACACGTACAGCAGCTAGCCCCCCTATTCCTTCTTCTATTCTTTACACTCCTACTCCTCCTTCTTCATTCATTCATTTTTTCCTTCTTTCTTCCTTGCTCTTCAAGAAAGCAACACCACCACCATCATCAGCACATGCCACCACCACAGCCCTCCATGCATCACCACCTCCTTCCTCCTCCTCCTCGGCCCCTGGCCGGCTACGAGGCAGCCCACAGCATGCAGCCGCAGTTGCAGCAGTAGCCGCGCGGCAGCATTAGCCGCATGTGGCCGCGCGCCGCCGCCGTATGGCCGGCCGCCCCCACGCCAGCGAGCCCCCCCACGGGCCGGGCGTATACCCCGCACCCCTATGTGGCGGCCATCGTCCTCTGGGACGCGCCGTCTAGGCGATTCGTGCGTTTTGCACGGAATCCCGTCGACGCGCGCGCGGACGAATTTCAGAATTTGCGTTTCGGGACAACAACTTTATGCCGATTTTCTGGACAATCCGACCATTGGATCGACGATTTTTTTACTCCGTATCAATCTCGGTATATATCCCTTCATCCCTCTCAAATTTTGCCCGTTAATTCCGTCGTTTGCTATGTGAAAACTGGCCACTAAGTTGACGTTTTAATTGAACTATTTTTGGACAGTTTCGTGATGCCAACTTCGCGGGTTCGTATCTTCGTCGTTGCAGCTCCGTTTTATGCGCCACCAGTTCCTGTATACAGCTGGTATAACCCTATTTCTGCCCCCTTTAGATTTCATTTCAGTTTGAGCTTGTTAGGTCGGTCGAATTCGACGCCAAAGTTGGCCGTTCGAATTCTTAGTGTTGCACTTGTAAAATTCCAGTTTTGAACCCGGGACTCCGGATTCAATTTATGACACCACCAGTAGACTCGTGGCGTCGTTCTGGCATGTTTTCATATAAAGTTTGTTAGATTTGGAGGACGTTGGCCCTGGCACGCATTTCGGTGCAAAGTGGGCCCCATAGTCCGGGTCAACGGGACTTTTTGATGTCGGCTCATCAGAATCCAATTCCGGATATACCGTTGAGTTCATATCGTCATTCTGGACTTGTTGACATATAATTTGCTAGGTTTTAGTGGACATTGGTTCCGACACGTATTTCGGTGCAAGTCGGATACCAATATCCGGGTCAACAGGTCATTTTGAGATCGGCTCATCGGAATCCAATTCCGGATATACCGTTGAGTTCGTATCGTCATTCTGGACTCGTTGACATAGAATTTGCTAGGTTTTAGTGGATATTGGTTCCGGTACGTATTTCGGTGCAAGTCAGATACCAATATCCGGGTCAACAGGTCATTTTGAGATCGGCTCATCGGAATCCAATTTTGGATATACCGTTGAGTTCGTATCGTCATTCTGGACTCATTGACATATAATTTGCTGAGTTTTGAGGACATTGGCTCCGACACGCTTTTCCGTACAAATCGAAATTTTAATGTCCTGGTCAACGGACCAATTTGAGATCGGGTCAACGGAATCCAATTCTGGATATACCGTTGGGTTCGTATCGTAATTCTAGATTCGTGGACATATAATTTGTTAGGTTTTGTGCACTTTTATTTCGACATATTTTTCGGTGCAAAGTGGGTCCGACACGGATACCGTTTTGACCCGAAATTACCTTTTTGCCCCTGTGTCCAAATTGGACTTATGGACAGGCTATCCAAGCTGATTTGACCATTTTGGATACGATGGTGATATTTATTTTATCATCCGACAATATCTGTAGTTTTTACCCTATTATTATAATTCTTCTCCTTTGTGGTATTTTGAGATCCATCGATTCCGGTAATTTCACAACCACTGAAATTGAATGTGTTGACCCTGTAGATGTTTGTATAGACTATCTTTGACCCAGTTTGACCATGGTTGACAACTTTGACTGAACGTCGAAGTAGAGTCAACATTTGACCTAGGTTAGACTAGTTTTGACCTTGGTTGACCACAGTTGAGTATTTTGACCAAAGTCAACCGTAGCCTACAATTGACTAGAACTGAACCAGAGTTGACCAGTGGACCCAAAGTCAACTGTTATTCAACATTAGTCAAGTTTGACCCGAGTTGACCAGAGTTGACCAGTTGACCAGAAGTCAACTGTAAGTCAACCCTTGACTTAGATTGACCTAGTTTGACTTAGTATGACTTGATTTACTTCCAAACCCTTATATTGATACAGTATTCCATCTATAGGTCCTCGAGGCACTGTTCTAGGACTCAGTTGACATATTCCACCAGATCACAGGCGAGTACATTCTCTGATAATATTTCTGTTTTATGATATCGTTTATGTTTCTTGTATGTAGTGTGGATACCCTTGTTCTCTTGACACATTGTTCACACGGATTGGTATTTCTCTGGATCCCGTCATGAGATGTTATTCCTCGCTTTTCTTGGTATATCTTGTGCAAGTCTTTCTTGTTCCTTGTGCATTGTATAGACACGATTCCTGCGAAGGCTAGCTACCCTCTCAGAGAATTGCGTGTCATGATGTGTCATGGTTGGATCCACTATACTGGTCGGGGACGGGGAGTATTAGTGTAGATGTGTGGTCAATACCCGCCTTGTATATCTTGTGAACCTTGTGAATGCCAATCATACACCACACGTATGGTTGGCTAGATCATGACCTTGTGAAGACCCAAGCCGGCTACATATTGTAGCTAGTACTCACACACTTAGACAGATGTTTTTTGATTCTTGTACATGCCATGATCAGTTTTATTTGCCTTATTCTAGCTCTAGATTTACAGCTTACCTTGCCATGATACTCACATGTACATTTCATGATTTCTTGTATATTCTCTCTATTTACTGCTACATTTTCAATATCGTCTAATTAGAACTGTTATTTGAGATTTGTGCTCGTTCCATCCTGACTGGATATGTTGACAAAATTTTAGGAGTAGTTGTGCCCTCAGTATTGGACTTCATGATGTTGCTAGCTGAGGTGGATCTCACTATTCTTCTATATGAGTTGCCTGGTAGTTATCCTTAGTTAGTCTTGTTGTTCCTTCTTTACTTTCCTGTCTTATGATCATTGCAGATTCTAGTTGTTCTAGTGATATTGTAATTATTTCTTGTCTTATCTTCCTTAGTTTTCGTGATGTGACATGAGTACATTTCATAGATATGGATCTTAGATGTTGTAGTTAGTATAGTATACTTGACAGCGTTCTACCGCCGATACCGCAGTGTAGGCTGGGCGTAGCCCACGTATTCGTACCCGTATATCCCAGTGCGGGTCGTAACAATATGGCATGGCTTAAATTTCTTGCCCCTTCTTGCTTTGGGAGGTGCTACCCCCTGCGTCACTTCTTGGACAAGGTCCGGGTAGACCCACATGATCTCACCATGTTCAGTTGTGAGTGGGACCAAGGTCGAGTTGCGCGCAGGTGGTAGGTTGACGACTTCCATCATCGCCTTGGGGATCAGGACCATGCCGTCTGGGACTTCTGTAGAAGGAAAGTCACCAAACTGAAGAGAGATCATGTTAGCAGATACGACCTTGTCTTCAGCTTCGAGGTTGATCACTTGGCTGTCGATAAGCTGTTGTATCTTCTTCTTCAGGACGATGTAGTCCTTGGTGGAGTGATGCACGTACTGATGATAGAGTCAGTACTTGGGATCATTGAGTTGGCTCGCCTCTGCAGGACGTCGTGGTGGAGGCAATGTCAGCTTATTACCCTTCGTCAATGTGTGAAAGATGGTAATGACATCGTCTTCGTCGAAGGAGAAGGTCTCTTTAGGCTTGTCGGAGGTATCCTGAGAATTGGAAGCTCCTTTAGATGTATCGATTTTCAGGACTTATTTCCCTTTACCCCTACGAATAGGGATAGTTTGAGGATGCTTGCCCTTGCCTTTGGATTTGGGTGTCTTCAACCCAAGTAGTTCCAAGTTAGGAACATCATTTTCAGCAGCATCAGCGGCCCCAGTGAAAGCGGGCCATATATCATACTTATGTATACCTAGACAAAACTTTACTGTAGGAAGGAGGTTATGTCGACAAGTATCCATAAGTTTTGAGTCTAGTATGCCGAAGGGCATCTTCAGTGCTAGCCGCCTGAAGCATTCTATGAAGGCGATGACAGATTCAGTCCTCCTTTGCTTGGTCTCGATGAGAGTGGATATACTAACATGCATGCCACTCTCATAAAACCTGTTGAGGAACAACCTCTCCAAATCTTTGAATGAATTGATACACCCGTCAGACAGGCTGTATAACCATTTGAAGGCTACCCCCTATAAGGTGCTAATAAACAGCTTCGATAGGAACGGATCATTTCTGGGCAAGTACAGAGTCTGCATGTCAAATACGTCATGTGCTGACAAGAAGAAGTCAAACCGTCAAATGAGTTTAGCATCAGCGGCTTGTAGTTAGGAGGACAAGTAGCATTCTCCCACTCAGGGGGATACGGTTGAGATATCCCCATCTTCTGAAGCTCGTCTTTGTGCGAGATGGTGTCGAGGCGAGCGACCAATGAATCAATTGCATCCTATTGATTGAGCAGGTATTGGGAAACGGCTGTTGAACGATTGTCAGACGTTGTTGGCGAAGGACCACCCCCAGTATTTGTGAGATTTGGAGGAGGCACCACGGAATGATACTACTTTTGTAGGGAATGAGGGTTGTTGCTGTGAGCCAGACTAGCGTAGGCTGAGACATTTTGTTGAGGTGGAGGAACAGCCCCCGTAGCTTGAATTGCTATGATACTGGTAAGCATATCAGTGATCTTGGCGAATGCTATTTCGAGACCCTCTAGCCGTTTGCTAGTCTGATCACTGGCTTCTTCAGGTCTTTCTCCGTCCGTCATGTATGTAGATAGCATGCGAGGATGAACAGAGGAAGCAGTGCAACTGGTGCTGATACTGTCTCTCTTCGAGTGGATAAGTCCTTCACCTTCAGGTAGAGGAGGTAGATAGTCGCCATCGGATTCGGAGGGATCATCTTCCTCTGGAAGGCTACCCCCAGTATGGGGGTCATCTGCTTCAGATTCTGAGGGAATGCTACCCCTGGCTTGGGAATCTTCATCGTCCATACAGAATCTTGCCTTTGATCGAGTGCCCATGTAGACTCCTTCAGATGTGACAGCCTGTTGGCCATCTGTTGGTGGACTTCGCCTTCTCCTTCTCGTGGAACTGAGAGAGAAGGTTGGGTTGGTGGTCCACCATCTTTGATTGGGGCTTCCGTGAGGGGGATCCCATGAAGCCATGTTGGATGAAACACATAGTAGCTTCTCGTCGTCAGAGAAGTGCAGTCGCTGAAACACGGACTTTCTTTGAGGCACTCTTATCACTTTGGAGCAACAACAGTTGATAATAGTATTGGTACACAGAAGTGCACTATGAATTGTTATGTTCTCCCTCACTTTACGCTTATGATTTATCATGTCGCGCAAGTCAGCGAAAGGGAGTTTTGTCTTGCAACCCATGTTGCATGCATCGCCGAGCTTTGCATGCGGGTTTGTAAGGAGAGTAGGCGCATCCAGACTTAGTTCATGTGCAGGGACAACCCCGACACCTAAGTTCTATGATGTCTTTGAAGACAGCCCCGTGCTATACGCGTTGGGGCCTGTCTTTTTGCTGTGGGCACAAATGCCTTGGAGACTGGGCTTGGGCGCATGCTTCTTGATAGCATGTTTGAGTTACTTTGATGTGGGCACATAGTATAGATCCAGAGAGCCTGGGTGCATAGCCTTGGGCGCATGACTCTGAATGCCCAGCCTGCTGAAAACAGAAGTGTTCTGGTTGGGGCTATGCGCCCAAGCACTCCCTTGGGCGCATGGCTTTGGGCACATGCTTGGTGGAGCAACGCTGCTTTCTCCCAGTTTTGTCTCCTTCGTTCGTGAGCCTCGTCGGGTTTGGCCAGAGTGCCGCACACCCTGATTCTTGGCATCGTAGTATTTTCCTCTGCCAAGTCTCGAGTATTGAACACTTTGTTGTTGGTTGTAGAGGGAAGAAGTCACTGGGCTAGTAGAGTACGAAATGGTGTGAGCCTTCTCCATTTGGGGGACTTCTGTGGCATAGCCATGCGCCCATGTGACAGTCCTCCAGCTGCATATTCGCTATGACACTAGCAGGATATGCGCAACGAGCCTTCGAAAGCCAAGTCTTGCGAGACTTGTTTGGCTTTGCTAATTTTGAGGGAGTAGAGTCGTCCCTCGAGAGCATCTCTTCGAACGCCTGCTGATCAAACTTTACGATCAGCATCTTCGGAGTACTCTCCACTTTGTCGGTATCGGATTGCGTCGCCACCTTTTCGTCAGAGGAAAAGGTAGTCCCTAGCAGAGTCGCCATTTTTCTGGACACACACAAAAAAGAAGAAGAAAATGTTGTCTTTTCTTTTATTAGCGCAAGGCACCACAAATCGAGTACGCCTAAGAGATCCTGTGTTGAGGATCCCCGAGTACAAAAAAGAATTCTGAAAAATGGGATGAAGAAGATCGAGCGGCAATTGCTCCTTTACTCCGTTGACACTCCGATTACAAAAGTGGGAGAAAACCTAAGAAAATTGCTAACTCTCGGCTCACTGGCAAGAAGTACAGCAATTTGGCTCTTGAAAATGCTCTCCGTTCTGTGTGTTTGAAGAAGGATGAGGCCCCCCTTTTAAGGTTGTTCTTGAGATGGAATGTTGTTATGCGTCCATATGGGGAAACACGCTAGTTTCTATGTGGGCACATAGTCCTGCTTTGGGCGCATAGGATGTAGGCGCATACAGGCTGCGAGATCGTGGGTTGGTCATGGTATTGACGTGGCCGCATGCTTTGGTGCACGACTTCTCGTGGAGACTGACGTGGCCGTGCGCTTCGGTGCACGTTTTGATCATGCTTTGACTGAGTCAGGCTTGGGTGTAGTCTCAGGCTATGCACCCTCCTTTCGGGGGAGTTAGTCTTGGGCGCATAAAACTTTACTGGCTGGGTGCATGAAACTTCACTTGCTGGTTGCATAAAGTTGTACTGACTGGGCGCATGAAGCTTTCGTTGGCTGGGCGCATGGAGCTATACTAACTTGGCCGTATGGGGTTTCATTTGCTAAATTTTTTTCATGTTTCTATACTATGCATACTCCGTAAGGCGACTGTTATGCAACACATGTATTTATGCTTTACTTTGATTTATAACAGAGCTATGGCTCCTAGCTTTGGGACGATTCTCTTTGTTGTGGCAACTTATACAAGTCCGTCTGTACACATCTAAACATTTGAAGCATATTCATAGGCAACAGATATGATTAACATGGAAACAGATGAAGTGTCAATATATAATCCAGCATATGATTCAATTGATTATCTTCTCTTTTATCTTTGGTTATTGTGGTATCGTTGATCATAGGGACGAGGCAACATAGTGGACTAGAGATCATTTTTATTAGGGCGTACAAATAAATGCAATCCCGATTAGAGCAACTCACCAAGATGAATCTTAGTTGAGAGAATGAGGGACTTCACACGTCGTTTACGTCCTTTGTATGTCTATGCATCCCCCTGCATTGGCACCAACATTTGATTAGCATACTTCGATCTCTTTCTCTCAAGATTCGTAATGAATGCGATATGCGATGAAAACGAACAACGAAAACCAATCATCGAAAACTAACACGAAAACACATTCATCAAAACCAAGCAGTGAAAGAAAACATCCAACGAAAACTATTGGACTCACTTCAATAGAAGCCGATCCATCAGTTGGAAAGGTTCATTGCATTTCATCCGTGATCAATCGATACCGGCAACGGTTTTCCCAAATACTCAGTTCGATAATGAGTCAGCAAGCCGTGGGTCTTATATAGTAGACCACGAGGATCGGGACACTACATAATAATCCACTGAGAAAAATTTTTGTCCTCAAAACTTAAGATATAAAATCACCTCCGCTAGAATTGCCATCAGAATCAAGTAGGGAGGCGAGGCTATAGACGTGCGTTGTCGCATTATTAGCATTTTACAGCTACCGATTATGTGGATTATTTTTGATTGGCGGTAGTTCTCTCAGCGGGCCATGCTCTTCAGCATCGTTTCGATTTCTCTTTGGACAATTTCTGACGGCGTGACCCTGCTGGCTGCAACCGAAGCAAGCTTTGCTCAAGGAACGACATATTTTCTTTGTGTGGCCCTTCATACCACAGTATCTGTATTCTAAAGTTTTTGTGCAACAATTATCTATGGTGTGGCCCTGACGGCCGCAGAATCCGTACTCTACTGTGTTGCGACTATCTTCTTCTATTTTTTTCTCGCCGTCGTGGTATCTTTTAGTAGATGGATTGCGACTGTACTGAACTTTAGCTGACGCCTTCCTCAGGCTAAATTGTTCCACCTGTAGTGCTGCCTCAAAGGCCCGAGGATATGACTCACATTCTCGGTACAGTACACTCAACTGAATGTCATTGTTCAGACATTGAACGAACTGATTTATGCGGGCCTGCTCCGTTGGTAACATTACAGCAGCAAAATTTGACAGCTTGGCAAATTCAGATTCATAGTCTTCCACGGACATGCTCCCTTAATTTAATAATATAAAATCATTCTCCATCTTCAGACTGATAGTAGAAGGGAGATACTGCTCCAAAAATGCTTTCTTGAATGAGGCACAAGAAATCTTTCCACCCGTAGCAGTTGAGAGCAGCTCTGGTTTCTTCGCTTTCCACCAATCTTTTGCTCGCAGACGTAGTAGTAAAGCGGCACAAACTACCTTCTTGCTACTCGGAACTCCTACGAACGCGAATAGACTCTCCATTTTATTGATCCAGTCCATCACCTTATCTGGTGATGTCCTGCCTTCAAATTCCGCAGGATTTGCGTCTAAGAAGTCCTTTGGCCTAAAGGAAGTGCGCCTATGCACTGGTTGGGGTTCGCCACCATCTACAGGCTCAATCTCAGGTGTTCATGTCGGTTTGGTCGCTGCGGTAGTATCTCAATTTTTCGCTAGCGCAGTTACAAGCTGGGTCAAGCATCCAATTGTTTTTGCTGGGCCTCCAGTCGGGCCTGTTGTATCTGGCCACGCTCCTCATTGTCTTGCCTTTGTAGTTCCATCATGGTCATGATCTGCTCTATCGGATCGGTTGGGCCAGATGGTCGAGGAGGATCCATTTCTCTACAAAAGAGTATAACTTATGTTAGTCTCATAAAATATTATGGACTTATTGTATGGGGCATTGGTTTTCATAACTTAAAAGCGGGACCTTTGAAAGCCATCAAAATACTTTTTATACTTTTTCGAAAATGATATTTGTAAGAGGCCAAGGACGTAAAGCCGTGCTCTGATACCACTTGGTCACGCCCTGATCCTGCTAGGGTCGTCCCCCTTGCCTGGATCCATGCAGGATCGTTCGTCCTCGCTAAGACATGATGCCGTGCAAGTCTAAGTTGCGCTTGTACAAGGCCAAGTACCTGCACAAAATAACTAGTCAAGCAAAACACACGCACGCACCCATTTTTTTCAGAAAACCAAATATTGGACACAGAGATTTGAAATGGAAATACTTTTTTTATTGATAAACTTGATAGGAATACAAGTACAAAGCTTTGCAAACTCAGATTGCCTTATCTTGGCTACATGATTCTCTTTAAAACTCTCTTTTGAAAATAGTCGCAATGCCCATACATCATATCCCTTTATTACATGTTGAAAATGTAAAGACACCTTCAAAGGAAAAGAGACTTGCAACTTTGACTGGAATGAAAAGAAGCTTCGAGACAATCCACAGCTCTACTGGGCTAGACAAGATTTAGTGCCTCACTTGAAATCCCCCTGTCTACTTTTCTTTCTGAAATGGATGCCCACAACGTGGGTCAGCACACATCATGTACTTGCGAGCGGCTCTTAGTCAAAACTCACAAATATCTGCACTAATTTAACATGTGAAGCTACATATTTACTAGTGCTCGTTCTACTTGTCTAGGTTCTTTTTAACAATTCATAAGAAACATGACAGAAGAATATTTCATAACCAACTTACCCATCGTCGACAGTCATCCATGCACAAGACAGGTTAGCACAATTTGCATATGATATAACGGTATATTGTTTAACTCTGCATCTCTTGTTAGGTTGCAATGCACACTGATTTCATAAATGCACCTAACTATATGTTGGTCCACGAGTCGTTTCCCGTGATTAGCCGTTGTGACACATGGGTTCAGCTCATCGCTATTTGGACATTGGTGCAACACTCGAGTTTTTTTGTACCTCAAAATGTCTAGACAATCTCCCCCAGGCCGAGCGATTCAAGGCACCCCCAGAACAGCCCGAGAGATCTAGTTTCCTTGTATACAAGTTGTCCAGGACCTATGCATACTCTGTAAGACGACTGTTATGCAACACATGTATTTATGCTTTGCTTTGGTTTATAACAGAGCTATGACTCCTAGCTTTGGGACGATTCTCTTTGCTGTGGCAACGTATACAAGTTCGTCTGTACACATCTAAACATTTAAAGCATATTCATAGGCAACAAATATTATTCACATGGAAACAGATGAAGCGGCAACATATAATCCAGCATATGATTCAATTGATTATCTTCTCTTTATCTTTTGTTATTGTGGTATCGTTGATCATAGGGACGAGACAACAGAGTGGACTAGAGATCATTTTTATTAGGGCGTACAAATAAATGCAAGCCCGGTTAGAGCAACTCACCAACATGAATCTTAGTTGAGAGAATGAGGGACTTCATGCGCCGTTTACGTCCTGTGTATGTCTATGCGTCCCTTTGCATAGGCACCAACATTTGATTAGCATACTTCGGTCTCTTTCTCTCAAGATTCAGAATGAATGCGATATGCGATGAAAGCGAACAATAAAAACCAATTATCGAAAACCAACATGAAAATGCATTCATCAAAACTAAGCAGCGAAAGAAAACATCCAACAAACACAATTAGACTCATTTCAATAGAAGCTGATCCATCAGTTGTAAATGTTTATTGTATTTCATCCGTGATCAATCGATACTGGCAAAGGTTTCCCCAAATACTCAGTTCGAGACTGAGTCAGCAAGCCGTAGGTATTACATAGTGGACCGTGAGGAGCGGAGCACTACATAGAACCCCACTCTGATACCAATTGTAGGAGCAATTGGTATGCGCAGTAATATATATATAACAAGCACCCGCTTTGATACCAATTGTATGATCAAAATGTAAAGCGAAATACTCTAGCGGGGTGAATAGAGTAGGCAACGGAATATATGCTATTAAAAAATATTAGTAGCAAGATCAAAGAAATATATCACAGATATAAGAAAGTAAAAATAAAGTGCAAAGAGAAAATGCAAACATGGTGATATATACTGATCTCCCACTTGTGAGAACCAATCCAGTCGAGAGAACTCTAGCTCCCGGTTGAAATCTACTATGGAAAACTTCAAGTTTTCATACGAAGTCCTTACAACTTCTACAAACGCGAGCTTTGATCCGAAGCACTAAACCAAATTCAATTGTGAAGTGTCTTACTTCTATCAAGCCTCTTGATTACAATCACTCTGAACTTCTAGACGATACAACACTGACAAATCGACTAGAGGATCGTAACTGGCTTAGGATTTGAAAAAAGAAATCTTAGAAGTCTTTGGAAGAACGTAGTAAGCTTTGAGAGGAGATAAGAAAGTGAATTGGTATGTTGAAATGGTAGAAATTTTTCTCTATTTATAGGATTTCTTAGGGAGAAATCAGGCAGAATTTGCATCTGTAACTACGGAAAGACTGAGTTTAAAAATCGAACGTTCCAGTACCCGAACTCGTGCCAAATTTGGGGCGAATTCGCTCTAAATTCTATTGGTCCAGAATGAATTAGGTTTTCGGTTTGCAACTCAGGTTTTGGGCTTTTGAAGATTTGTCAAGCAGATAGGAAATGAGTTTTTGGTTTTGGGCTAGTTTTCAAAACAAATGGATATTTTTGAAAACGTTTTGAGATAGCCTATTTACCAGTACGACTCAGTTTATATTGTATTCCTAGACTTAATAAAATATAAAAATACATTGATAATTGATAATTGAAAATATAGAAGCAATGACAAATACGGCTTCAAGTCTTGAATGGTAGCAGGCAAAATCTATAGCAGTTCGTCCAAATAGCCTTTATATCGAGACAGGGTTAGATCACTTATTAAAATTCGGTTCGACCATGAGCAATGGGCCAACAGTTGTTATACAAATGGGATTTATGGCATGACTACGATGTTACGACACAAATAGGCTATAGTTATGCCATGAAACTAATCCTAAGCCAAGATGAGAAAGACAAGAATAGTTCGCACTTACGAAATGAACGTCTTGGTTTTGTATGGTGGGCTAGAGGCCTTCCAACCAGTTTATTCAATGTACTGATATGGTTTCATGTAACAACTCGTTCGGTGCGGAGCTCGCTCAGACGCGTCGATTATTGGCGTTACGAAGCGCGTGACTGCGTTGGGAGTCTTCACTTATACGGGATATAATGTATGGACATCTCTCTCTGCAAGTTGTAAGCCTAAGGGCATGATCTTTTGTATTGAGAGATGAGAGAGAGCTGAGTGATTATATTCAGAGAGGAAGTGAGCTTGAGTGACTATAATCTTAGCCTTGAGCCGTTTGTAAATTCTGCTGTGATATTCAATAAAGATGAGTTCATTTTGTATACATTTGTATTGCTTCAACTTTTCCGCTTTGGGACTTTTGGTTGATTGTCGTTTAGCTGCAAAATCGACCATTTTGGAATCCACCTTGCGCGAGCACAACTTAGGCTTGCGTGGCATCACGTCCTAGCGAGGATGATCAGTTCTGTAGAACCAGGATGTGGCACCAACTCCTACTAATTTTATAAATGGAAGGAACAATATGTCTCAGTGGCTCAATCTACTGATGTTCCGCCAACCAACTAGGATCTTATAATGTCTATCCTCGGTAACCACAAGTGTCACTCGAGTTCGATGTCACTCGAGTTCGACAAATATGTTTTACTTATAAACAAACTTTTACTAACTAATCCAAATAGAGCAAACCCAAACTAACCCCGACCCGAATTGGAACCAACTCGGGAAAAAAAAGAAACAAGAAAAAAAGACGAAGACAAAAAATGAAAAAATATTAAAAAAGAATAAACCAAAAAACCAAAAATAGAGAAAAAAAAACATAAAAGACAAGGATAAACAAAATTTGATTTATTTTAATATACCCATGGGTTGAAGTTGGACTCGGAACTGAGATTCGAATTTGAGCTAGATTCGACTTATTTTCTTAAAAAATTAATATAGTCACCTATTTTGAAGGATTATGTTTCATGTGGCTCATAGAAATATTGCTTTTCTTGGACATTGAAATTTTTGAAAATAATCTTTACAGTACTCGTATGTTGAGAGAAAATTTGGTGAAGCAAAATATACCGTGGCCCAAATGGGAGGCTCAAGGTTGCGAGGTTCTCATTTAATTCTTGCTTATGACAACAAGGAAAAACATTTGATAGCCCATATCATCCTTACTACCCTATCGGCACACAGTTTAAACAAACTAGTAAATTCACGTGGGTTACACGTAAAATATTTTTTTAATCATGTAGTTAAAAATAGTTCAAAATTTTAAATATATTTGAATTTAGATTTGTTAAACAATTTAATTTTCTACTTTAAATTGAGTTTTTAAATATTTTAAATTTAAAAATGAAATAAAGTTTTTTTTATCCTTAATTTTTTAGTAAAATAAATGGTGGATGATATACATACTTGAACGATCCATTTTTAAGCCATTTCCAAGCCGCATTATAAAGAGTCGAGATATACTTATAAGGGCTGTACAACATTCGAAGTTCAGTCAAGAACGTGTTCTACATTAAACTTCATAAGCTACCTACTTAAAAAAATGGGCAAAAATAAAATGACGCGAAACACTTGTGAAGACACATCATTGCGAAACTCTTATTGTTAACTCACTACACCGATAGTTCCTATAGTCGTAGTTTCTGCTTACTAGTGCTTCCAAGATATGGAGTATGGAGTGACATTAGATGCATGTCATCTTGCATAATATGAGAAGGACAATTTACATTAACCCTTCCTATGTTTTACATTTATTACAGAAACTACTCATTTTTGAAACTAATTACATGGATCGTCCCTATAGTTTATATTTTATATATAAACTTATAACACTAACCATCCCTATGTTCTATTAAAATTATAAAGCAGAGAGGTAGTCAGTATAATTATTTTTGAAAAAAGAGTAGTCCCTATAATACTTAAGATACATAGGGGGTTAGTGTATTTATTTTTATGATAAAATAATTTTTTTAATCAAGTTAAAGTTACAGGTAATGGTAATTAACCACTACTGGTCCCAAGTTTTTGGATGTCCTGGAATTAAAACAGTAATCATTCTAAAAATAATATACATATAAATTTGAAAATTTCTTGCAACAAAAAAGAAGAAAATCCAACAAACAGTATGCCTTGAACATGTACCTTTTTATATAGAAGCTGTAAGTGAAAACCAGCTTACCAGCTTTGCTAAGTAAATCATATATATATATATATATATATATATATATATATATATATATATATATATATATCAATGGGTAAAAAAAAAATATATATATATATATCAATGGGTAATTCTAGCGAACTCGCCTCCAATGGGGCTCGAACTTCGACCACTTGGGCCACATACATCACTCTTAACTACTAGGTTAGAGGTCATGATTTGAATATATATATATATATATATATATATATATATATATATATATATATATAAAATATATATATATATATATATATATATATATGTAAAACCAAATGTTCGTGGACTAAAACCCTCGGGATAGAGCCACACAGCCAGCACTTGGCCCGGGAGCCGTGGTTACTGCCACCCAGCCGCTTCCGTAAGGGATCGATCTCGCGACCTCACACCCCTGTGCCAACGGTCTTACCGTTACACTAACGCGCCATTATATATATATATATATATATATATATATTTTATATATATATATATATATATATATATATATATATATATATATATATATATATAACCCAAAACATATATTCATATCAAAGGCGCAAAATGTTGAAGCATTTACAAGTAAGCACTAGAAAAGAAATATAGCAAAATAAAAAAGGAGGCATGAAGGCGAACTCCCTCATACGATAAAGCCTCCAATAAAATGTCAGCCTGTCAGAGAGTTCCAGAATCCCTTCCGATCATGCTTGCAACGACTGCTCACCTTGTGAATTTTTTTGTTAACCTCTCGAATCAGTTGGTTAGAGGTGTATTGATGTCCCTCATATCTAAATTTATTTCTGTTCTTTCATATGACCCACATGATGGCGGCTACGACGATCTGGTGGCCGTGCGAGGCACCTCCCCAGGTGGCAAGCAAATTATTGAAGCCTCCTGCATACTGGTCCTATCGACAACAGAGCGGGAAAGCAAACCACACATGAGTAGCCATGTCACCAGACGCGAGAATGTGCTCGACGGTTTCGCTCTGCCGCTCCGAGCAGCAACGGAAAGCTGAAGCTAAACCAAAGCCAATGGTGGTAAGGGCGTCATCGATGGGGAGCTTCCGGCGCCCCGCTTTCTAAATTAGAAAGGACCATTTTTAGGGATACAAGACTGCCAGTAGGGGGTGATGGTATGGGAAGGCGCTACCATGCCGCGAACTGCATATTTTGTAGAAGCTAGTGAGAAAGATTCGTTGCCCGACATGGTCCACCTCAGGGTGTCCAGATTTGCCCATACTGTTAAACCGGATGTGGCTAAGGCTTCCGTGACCTCTTTCCCTATCCAAGCCCGACCCTCTCTGGATTCCATCCCTCGTATTAGACCATAGCTCTCTAATGGCACTGTTGGATGGGACCTCCGGGTTAGGGGGAAGGAGGTCCTCCCCTAACCATCTTTCATGAAATATGGACGACCGACCTGAGCGCAGCTGGAGATGGATTGAAGGCTTTGCGAGAAGCCTGGCGGTCAGAATACGATGCCAGTAAGCAGAAGATATGCTATTAAAGGTGGATCATGTTGGGTGTATGTGCTTGAAATATCTGGCCTTCATGAACCGAGCCCATAAGGATCAACCCTCACGAAGCTTCCACCACATCTTCTTCGAGCAAGCTTCGACAATGTGTGACAACCGATGGAAACCCAGACCTACCTTATCCGTAGGTCTGGCCATAGTGTCCCAGTTGGCCCAGTGGTGTTTGTCCTTGCTATCGCTATGCCCCCAGAAGAAGTTGGCAAATGTGTATTTTATAGAGGTGAGGACCTTTTTAGGAGGGGAGCAAGTGGCCAGAGTGTATATAGGGATGGACGAAAGTACGTATTGGATTAGAATCATCTTCCCGCCAGGCGATAATATCGCGTTATGCCATCCCTCGATCTTTTTCCTGATTTTTCTGACCAACCCTTCGAAGATACCTGTATTAGATCTGCCGTACACCAGCGGGCAACCTAAGTAGGTGAAAGGTGGGTATGCCACAGAAAATAAAGTGATGTTAATAAGAACGGTAGAGTGAGCTCTATCCGTCGAATGATGGGTGTAAATGACGCTTTTGTTAGGGTTGATGCGCTGACCGGAGCATCTGATGTATCTCTGCAGCATGTTGTTAACCACCTACATAGACCCAAAGTTACCAGAAGTGAAGATGAGAATGTTGTCGGCGTAGGCCAGATGGTAATAATCAGGCAGCCACTGGAGGTAAGAAAGTACTAAAAGTACGAGGTGCCGACCATATTGTTCAAGTTTCTGCTCAGCGCTTCAGCAACAATAATAAAAGTGGTGGATGATAAAGGGTCTCTTTGTCTGACTCCACGGCTAGACTTGAAAAATCCATCCGCTTGGCCATTAACCACAATAGAGAACCACGAGTTACTGATAGATCTCTGCACAATATCGATCCAGCTTTTTGAAAACCTGAAGGCCCTGAATACCCATATAATGAATTGCCAGTCTAGCCTGTCGTATGCCTTCTCCATGTCTAGCTTGATAGCAATGTTTCCTCCCCTAGACGGGAATTTCATACAGGTGATAATCTCCTGAAAGAGCAAAATTTTGTCTAGTATATTATAGCCACGGACGAAACCACTTTGTTCTTCGGAGATAATCTTGGGTGGAAGTCCGGTCATGCGGTTGGCAATAATTTTAGAAATGATTTTGTTGTTGAAGGTGCACAAGCTCAGGGGGCAGAAATCTTTAAAGGTTTCCGGGTTATCTTTCTTGGGTATCTGGACCAGGTTGATTTGGATATCGATTTAAGGTATCTGGCTCCTTGGAAGAAGGCAATGAACGCCTCATGTATATCCAACTTGATGACGTCCCAACAAGATCTAAAGAAGACCCCTGTGAATCCGTCCGATCTGGGAGCGCTATGCTCGTTCAAGGCCCACACAACTTCTTTGGCTTCCAATTCGATAGGCAGTAGCTACAACTGGATGTTATCTCTCTCTTCTATTATGCTAGGGATCGCTGCGAGAAATTCCACGTCCCTATGTACCGCCTCTTTGGTGAACAGCTGGGAGTAAAAGGACGCCGCAGCCAATTGAATATCATGTTGTTTTTTAAGGATGCGACCGCTCTCGTCATGGATCTGGTAGAGGTTTAGTTGTTGTCTATGCCCCTTGACATAAAAGTAAAAGTAGTGTTCTTGTCTCCTTCGATATCCATGGTGAACCTTGCCTTCTGTTTTCAGAATTCTGTTTCAACATTGAGGCGAAACTTCAACAGCGCTCTGGTGAGGTTGAGGGATGCCCGGGCCGCTGAGGTACCTTCATGGGCGAACATAATCTCCGCGCGAGTAACATCATCCTCAGCAGTACGGATAGCTTGGAATATATCACCAAAAAGCTTCCTTACTCCAACGAGTGAGTTCTTTCCGAGTGGCTTTCAGTTTGACTGCAACACAGACCAGTGGGTCCAGGGTTTCAGGTTCTCTCTAGGCGGTATCCATAATGCTTCTGAACTATGGGTGGTGGCACCAGAGATCGAAGAAACAAAAGGTTTTCCTGATCTGGTTTGAATTTCTGCTGACTTCCAAGAGGAGGGGGAATGATCCAATTCAGTTACGTTGAGGTACAAAAGACTGGAGGTAATCTTCAAGTCAGACCATTGTGCGTTGATGAGGGCTCGATCTAGGTGAGAGTATTGCCTCCGGGTTCCTTTCTGCATGATACACCACGTAAAAGCATTGCCGGTAAACTGAAAGGAAAATAGGTGGGCGTTGAAGATGAAGTTGGCAAAGTCGTTCATGCTCGACAAGGGTGGAGGTCAGCCTTCTGATTTTTCTTCCCTATAGGTGACTGCATTGAAGTCTCCTATGCAGAGCTACGGGAGATTGATGTGGTTGTAGTGGATGTCAATCAAGGAAACCCAAAGCTATTTGCGACCATTGATGTCGCAGCTTCCGTGGACGGCCGACAGAATAGACCAAGAACGGATAGTGGGGTATTCAATCCTGCACGTGAGCGCCTGTCTCGAGTCTTGGATGAGTCTGTGATTCTCGCCTTCCGCGAAAAGGATCCAAATATTATGGCAACCAGCTATTGCAGTGGGGAAGCCTAACTGCATCTGAATGGACTTAATTTTCTTGTAGGGGATTTTGGGTTCAATAATCACTAAAATATCAATTTTGTGGATTTTCATGAGAGAAATTAATATTCTCAAAGTGGGTTTATTTGCCAGGCCTCTAATATTCCAAGAGAGGATGTTAAGCATTGGGGTAACTCAGGGGGAGGGAGGATTTGGTGTGTTTCATAGCTGATCGAATGATCATAGCCGGAGCCTCATTGGCACTTCTTTTGTTGGGTTTTTATTGTTGGCTGTAGTTGTTCCGTTCACCTTGTGATGCATATTCTTGGCGGGATCAAGAGTTAGCTCCTCTGGGTGCATGTAAACCTATCCAACAATTTCGGCCAAGGCTCCGAAGAAGTTATTCAATGTAGAAAAGCCAGCGTCGATGGCCTGTTGCATCCTACCCACCAGAGCTTATCCTATGTTGGCTAGGGTGTTAGCATGGGTGTCAACCTTACTATAAGGTACAGGGGCTTCCAGTTCGGGGTGTGTAGGTAAGCTGTTCTTTTTTGGCCAGGATACCAGGGTTTGCGACTCTACAACATCAGCCTCCCTGCCTTGTGCTCCCTTGTCCTCATTAGCCTCTTCAACAATGTGGTCTCCCTGGGAGGTGAGAGATGTCTCCTGTAATGCATCTGGTAGATCTGAGGCGAGGATGTCAAATTTATTGGTGAGGTTTAGGGTTGGGGATCTGTAACTGCATATTTTAAAAAATAAGGATAATTTTGAACTTTTATAAAATTGATCATGTTATTTATTAAATAATGGATTTAAATCATGTTAATTATAAATTGATAAATTTTTAATTATTTTAATATTATTTAATTTGATGTATTGAGATTTTGTTATTTGTTAGTGAAATCTTAGAACAACTTAGCCTAGAGACTAATCATAACTATGGAGACCTGGCTAATATAATTAGATTAGTAATTAGACTCTAATCTAGCTAGGAATCACTTAGAACTTAATTAAAGAATAGAAACAAGGTGCTAGTTTGGGCCTTTAGCAAAGGGGCTTGATTTGGCAACTTGAAGGGCCTCTTTAACAAATGTAACTTGACCTAAACCTTAGCCCAACCTTATGGCCAGCCAAGAGCATCCCCCTCACCTTATATAAATCATCATTAGCCCCCTTCTTCTTCTCTTCCATTGAAACCCTAACCCTAGATTGTGTTCTTCCCCAAATTTGTCCCCTTTCACCAAATCAACTCCAAATTCAACCAAACCAATTGCAAACTAGTCCTCTTGAGGAGAGAAGGTCTCTATTGGATAGCTAGGAAGGATTTGGAGTAATTTGACCATTGGATTTGGTGGAAGATCATTTTAAGAGGATTTTTATTGGGAATTCCAACTCCCAATTGGTAAGAGCCTCTAAACCTTTCTAATTTCTATTTTTTTCGTAGATGCATTCATTTAGGGTCCCCCTAACATTAGGCTAAGTTTGGTTCGAATTTGAATCCATTTGGGGTGCATATCGCAAGAATATCAGATACGTGTCTCAAGTGTTGGACGAAATGCCCCATAGGATGTTTTGTTGTCCAATTTCTAAAATAATTACATTTTGTGATGCTAATATATTGTGGATTATATATGTATAGGACTGAGTTGAATTCGTAGTGTTTTGGTGGGTGATTTTGGACACGGGGACACTGCACCCTGAGATTCAGCCTGAACAGTGATGTCCTACTTCTAGGGTGGCTGTTCTCCCTTGATACGCCATGGTTCACTACCAAATCACTATGCTAGGTTGGTCTAATGACTGACAGCAGGTTTGGAGAGTTGGGCTTCAAGCCATGGCTTATTCGAGCCATGGCATGACCACAGATCGGGTTCTGTGCAGTCGGGGACCATTCCTCCTTTGCATGTACATTTCAATTGACACCATTGCCTGTACATGATTCACTCACACTCACTTGACACTCCACACTCACTTGACATGCTGCATTACTGCACATTCTTTCACTTCTTTGACACTTACTTCACTGCATTACCTCTTTGACATATCTGTACACACATTGCTATGCATGTGCACTTCATATGTCTGCACATTTATACTTGTCTGTACATATTCTTGCTGTACACTTAAATTGACACCATAACACACTTGACATGCTTTACCATGCTATAAAGTAAACATCTTTACCTTGATGCAATGACACACACACACATGCATTGACACCACTGCACACTTCATTGCTTTAACACTCATTTGACACCTGCAAGCACATTCATTAGCATGCTTTAATACACACTTGCACATACACCATTGCATTTTACTCCTACAGAGCCTTGATCATTGCAGCACTTTGATGTCATGCATCCTTAAAAGTTCTAATAACCCATCTATACCCCAACCTAGGAGTATCAGACCTCCTCCATATCCTACATTTCTACATCAGTATAACCATATCCTACATTCCATATCTGGCATCACACTTCATTGTCTTATGTCCAAGATATTACTGATACTAAAGCATATCCTCATATACTTCCATTCAATGCATGTGCACTCCATCTTGAGAAACCTGCATTTAAGGATGCCCAATTGAACCTAGGCTTTAGTCCAGTCCATATATGGACTGGAGACTAGAGGTGTTAAGTCACTGTATTCTTACTCAAGCCTTGGCCTGATACTTGGTTAGTATCTGCCCATATCTGTAAAGTGTTGGCACTTGTTCACTACACATATTTAGTTTATGCATCTCCTGGTAGGACTGCATTTGGTTATATTGCTCTGTCCCTGGAACTTGGTTCACTGTACTACTAATTTACCCTATGCAGTCTAATACAACTTGATGTATCATTGCACATCATCACTTCACTGCATTCTTTATTTCCTGTATTCTAATTGGTCACTACACATGTTGCATGCCCTTACATCTTCATTCACTGCACTTGTGGGTTCAGACATAGAGATATTCATACGTACCACTGTATTGTTTGAGTCTTAGGGTCCCCATTCATCCTCAGTTCAGTTCCATGGAAGTGGTGTTCAGTCCTTGTGCTTCCTTTAGTCCTTAGTTAGGTGTCCAGTCCCTTCGAATAGAACATTAGCCCCCATAGCTCTGTCTTGTCTATTCACTGCATGTTTAACATCCAGTCCCAATAGAATGTATCTGTTTTCACATTCCTAGATATCTCCCTCACCCTTTTGTTCAGTCAAGAAACATATGTTTCAGTTATTGAAGCATGTTCTGTCCATTATCTTGTAGTACCTGCCCTCTGAATACTTAAGATCAGTTTAGTCACTGATGATTAGTTGTTATCTTGCACTAGTTCATATAGGAGGATAAGTCCAGTTTCCCCTTCATGTTAAACCATAGTGCTTAGTTATAGTTTTATCTTCACACACATCCCCATAAGCATCTGTCCATTTCACATCTGTCCATATGGGGACAATAAGTAACCTTAGTCCCTTCATACTCTAAGTTAACCACTGCATACATCCTCTACTGTAATACCTTCATATCATTCTTTCAATGCTGCATTCATCTATATATTTGTCCTGCTACTTAGGCATGTTCTGAATCCTTTATTGCATCCCTTCGCAATATAGCAGTACAAGACACCTCACTTCACTGTCATGTCTTATATACACTGCCTGCATTCACCATGTTAGCCACTATAATTAGATTGCCCTGTAGTTGGGCATCAGAATATGGTATTCTACTTTTTACCTTGCCTTTACATATCTACATTACCTTCCCTATACTTAGCTTGTTGTCACATGCTGTATTGCACTCCTTCCTTCTTGTTGTCCTGCCTTGTGTTGGTCCTATTTACTATTCTGTGGGCATACATGTATGTTAGACGATACATAAGTATTGTAAAATATATACGAGGATAAATATTGTTGATATATAAAGGTGTTATATATAGTGAATTAGGTGGATATCTATATGTGAGACTATATATATATATATATATATATATATATATATATATATATATATATATATATATATATATGTATGTATGTTTGATGCATGTGTCATATGAGAGGGTTAAATGTCTAGGGCTATAGATTTGGGTAATGTATATATGTGATACTTAGAATATATGCTAAGGATAGTTGGTTGAGTATATGTATGTGATATGTATATATAGATATGATATAGATGTATATATGGTATCTAAGTTATTTTGGTCTATGATTAGAATTATGACTAGCTTAGATAGAGTTGACCCCTTTTTTTACTAGAGTTTGACCAAACCATAAATAGTTGACCCTTGACTCTAAGTTGACCAGAGTTGACTTTGACCTAGAATGACCTAGTATCATGTAGATTGCATTGCATAATTCAATTATTCAATTTTAGATTCATTATAACATGTATTGCTCTAAATAGGACTCTGTGACTCCAGTTTGGATATCTGTACGCATCAGTTGCTCAGGATATCAGGCAAGTACATTCTCTGGTAATATTTTTATCGCCTATGTTTCTTGTATTTAGTATAGATATCCTTGTTCTCTTGACACATTGTTCATATGGATTGGTATTTGTCTGGATCCCGTCATGAGATGTTATTCCTTGTAATCCTTATTATATCTTATACAAACCTTGTCCTTGTTCATTGTGCATTGTATAGACACGATTCTGTGAAGGCTCACGACCTTCTCAGAGAATTCGTGCATAACGTGTCATGGTTAGATCCACTGTATCAGTCGGAGGTGGAGAGTATTAGTGTATATGTGGTCATACCCCCTATTGTGCAAGTATTGATTGTGAGTGTTAATCATACACCCTAGTATGATTAACCAGGCCATAAATATTGTGCACGTTCCCAAGCCGGCCACATGTCAAAGCTAGTATTCACTCACATAGATAGTATGATTCTTGACTCTTATACATGATATGATCGGTTTTCTTGCTATTGTTCTATATATAGTTTACAGCTTTAACCTTGCCTTGTTATTTTTATGTACTTTCCATTCACATGTATATCCTCTCTATTTACTGCTACATATTCTTTATCAACTAACTAGAACTGTTATTGGAGATTTGTGCTCGTTCTTGTCCTGATTGGACCCGTTGACAAATTTTACAGATGACGGCGAGGACGAGTGTCCTACCTACTATGGTCCTCATGACGTAGTGGGCGTAGACCGGGAGACCCTAGTCCAGCAGGGTTAGTTCCAGCCGATGAGGAACTAGTAGTAGCTCTGCTAGATTAGACTTGTACTGGACTTTGTCTCCTGATAATACTTTGGCATGTTATTATTTTAGAATTTGTGTTATAGATTGTTGACTCTGAGACTCTGGACTTGTATTATTTCTGTGTTGGATTTTCTGAATATTTTTATATCTTGTTGTCTTTATCTTTCTGTATCATTTATCTTTCTGTATCATTTATCTTTCTGTAATTATTTAATATTTATTACACTTTCAAAATTATTTTATCCTAATTTAATAAAAAGATAATTTTAATTATTCACTATTAATATTTAAATATTGATTTTAATTTTTGAAAATTATATTATAGTATATTTTTGAATATTTAAAAATTCAAATTTTTAACCAAGTTGTTTTAAGATCGGTTGAAAGATTTATTAAATAAATTGAATAAAGATTTAGATATTATTGGATTTTATCTACAATTTAAACTTTATGTAGATCAAACCCAAATTTGATTTAAATAATAAATTTGGGTCCAATCCTTATCCAACTGGGAATTCCCACATCCTATAAATAGGCAGGTACTCCTCCATAAATTTCTTACATCCAAAAATTTCTCCACTGAGGTGCGTACATAGTGTCTGTGTCCAATTCCTTCCGTGTCAGCCGTGACGGCCTCGGGTCCGACTCCGGATGTCCTTCCACCATATCTACTACCATTACAAATTCTTCGCTATTCGTGTCCGACACACCGGACACGAATCACACCCTTCCCTTTGTCAGACAACCCGACACGTATATCCCAAAAAGAATAATCCTAACCCTAGCCTAAGCAGCCCTCGCCCAGTAGTTGACATCCGCCCCGACGACAACCACGGCAGCCACCACCGCATCACCTCCGGCAGCCACCGCACCATCTAACCTCGATGTCCCCGACCTGAACAGCAACACGCCTGTTCACCACCGTCATCGCACCCGACTACCACGACCACCACCCTCCGACTCGGCCGACCAAACCATGGCCGCACAGTATCAGACACCCCAGCCTCCATCGCCGCTGTTATCCCCAGCCACCTCCCTGTCCACCGCCGTTAGCCCCATCACCCCGGCCTCGGCCCTGCCCCTGGCCACGACAACACTGCCGCCACCCAAGAACCTCAGGCACCACCGCCACCAAAAATTTACCACCACCACCACCATAAAACAAACAAACAAACACCACCACCGCCCTTACCTCGGCATCGTCGGTGATCTGTTGCCGTGCCTGCGGCGACCTTCCTCCCGCGCATCCGCAGCCGAGAGCACCCGCCTCCGTGAGTGCTGCTCCCTGTACCTCTGCCAAGCGCTTCGACCCTCGAGCGCGGCGGTGACCCGAGCCTCCATCGCTGTCGTTGCCCGACCCCGGCGCCACCGCCCCACCGGAGAACACCTGGACGAGCCGTCCCCTCCTCTCTTCGACTTCCCCGCCGTCCTTCGTCGGCCTCCCCACCGCTGCCTGCTCCGTGCCATGCCGCGCAGACCGGAGCGCCGGGAAACCCCAGTCTGGAACCACCGATCCAGCGCCGCAGCCTCCTGTCCCGGCCGACGCGCCGCCGGCGCCGCCCAAACCTAGGTGAGACCCTCCCCTCTCACCGTCGCCAATTTTCTCCGCTTCCTTCTTCTCTCTTTTCTTTTCCTCTCTTCCGACCTCTCCCTTCCATATTTTTTTCTTTTTTTTCTTTATTCTCTGTCTCTTCCCTCTCACTTGTGTTAATAAGGTGTTATAGCTCCACTTACTCCCTCGTGAACTGAGGAGGGAATGAGAAAGCTGACTTAGTGCTGTAGTGATTTGTTCTGTTTCTTTTGTTTTTGTTTTTGTTTTTTTTCTTTCTTTCTATTAAATTTGTGGTACATTTTTATTTTGTTTCATTTACAGTATTAAATATTAAATTAAATTACCTACATACAATATATACTAAGTATTAGTATTATTATTATATTTTTCTCCTATTATTATATCAGTATGGTAAAATTAGTATATACACAATATATGGTATTTATTTAATTGGGATACACTATAGATATAAATAGTTGTATATTAATGAGTACTATTAATTTTTTTTATCATTAGTTTTAATAATATTATATGGTATTCTAAAAATTGGTTTTCCTTACTTGAAAATATTATCTTTCAAATTTAATATATAGCTTTCTACCTATAGTTGTAATAAAACTAGTTCATTTAGATTTAATATTATATAAAAACTATTTTTAACTAGCAAAATCATACCTTTTGAGGTTTATAGAACTATGTATATCTATTGTTTATCTAATTATCCTCGATTATCCTCATGTCCGCAACCAAGCCCTTTATTCCTACTCTCTCATCAATTGTGTACCTCTTTATGTCGTTCCTAACTAAATTGACCATTTTGGACCCAATAGAACTGTTCGTGCCGCCATCAGAGGTCACCTTGTGTAGTTGTTATCCGAAGTCGCAATTCGTGCCACATTGATTATTGCAGTACACCAGGCGTCCTATCAGGCAAGACACCTTGCCTTTACTGTTTATTTCTTGCACAATATCATGCATGTTTTATTTCTTATAAGTTGTTCTTTCAAAACCATATGTAGTTGCAAATTACTATACTTTAGTTTTCTTTATGCATTTGGCCTAGAGTTAAGGGATCACCTTTGTTTGTGCCGCATTCATTGGCCTGACACCTGTGTGCCACGATGTCACGTGTCTCATATAGATTCGGACTTGCGTACCGACCGTACATCGGTGCGTACAGGACGAGCGTTATGATATAACTGCTAATATAATTGCCTAGAAGACTTAGCGGTTATTAGAAATATCTTGGTATGGATTCAGCACGAGTAGTGCATGGGGAGGAGGAAGACAGTTATTAGGTGCAGGGGCTTTCACACATTTACTTTTCTCTAGCTGCCATTAGTGACTCAGCCGAGAGCTAGTGTGTCGTACATATATTTACTTTTCTCTAGATGCCACTAGTGCCTCGGTTGAAACACAAATGTGCCGTGCATTTACTTTCCTCTAGCTGCCGTTAGTGACTCACCCGAGAGACTAGTGTGCCGTACATTTATTATTTTTCTCTAGGTGCCACTAGTACCTCGGTTGAAACGCTAACACGACGTGTTTCTAGTCTCGGAAGCCCTTGTGTGGAACGTTGTCTTCAAAATGCATTTTCACATAGAATGGTTAAGGACCTTTATTTGTGTAGTCACATATACTTTTCTGTTGAGCTTTATTTATTCAGTTATTGGCATGATATTATGTGTCTTGTTACGTCCCTCTGAGGACCTGGTTATCTCCCCAGGTGTGTGCTCTCGTCTTTCGCAGGTATTCTAGCCATGGACATCTCTATTTCTTCGAGGATGATTACAATTGGATTGTCTTCACTTCGCTTGCCAAACTTATTTCATTTGCCATGTATTTTGTCCCTTGCTTGTTGGTAGTGTATTTGTCTCCGCCCAACATATTGTACAAATATATTTCCATAGATGATTATATGAATTCTTTATTTTTCTTTATTTTGTGGATGAGATTAGTCGTTATGGTTTCTACTGCATATTACAGATTATATATGCATACGAGGCTTTCATATACTGGAGTATGCTTCGTATGTATACAGCTGGCATGTCTACGTTCCTAGTCCTACGTATTTTAGGACTGGGGCGTTACATGAAGGATTTTGACATCAATCTGTAATACCACTCTGGGAAGGCAAACATAGTAGCAGATGCTCTCAGTCGATATCCTGTTGCTATGCTTCTCACTATGGATCGGCATCTTCTAGATGATCTTGAGAGTCTGGGGATCGAGATCATTCTTCCAGGAGTTGGAGGGCAGCTGATGCACATACAGATACAGTCAGGACTGATAGAGAAGATCAGGGAGCCCCAGTTTTTAGATGAGGGACTCCGATGTCTCAAAGCCAGGCAGGGGCAGGCTTGCTCGACGACTTCACTATTGCTGGTGATGGATCCCTGAGGCACGAAAACAAGTTGTATATGCCCAAGGATTTACGGAGGAGGTTATGTAGGAGGCCCACCAGTCGCAGTATTATATTCATCCTGGATCTACCAAGATGTATAAGGATCTGCGGGAGTATGTTTGGTGGTATGGAATGAAAGGAGAGGTTGCCAGATTTATTTCCAGATGCCTTGTGTGCCAACAAGTCAGGGCGGAGCGCCGGAGACCAGCTGGATTACTCCAACCTTTACCTATTCCTGAGTGGAAGTGGGAACATATCACCATGGACTTCGTCTCTGGTTTATCGCGTACGCCCGGTGGCAAGGATGCTATTTGGGTTATCGTGGACAGATTGACGAAATCCGCTAACTTTATTCCGTTTAAGGTTGGGCTGTCGACCGAGAAGCTTGCAGACCTCTACATACGACAGATTGTGAAGATTGACGGGGTACCGACGAGCATCATTTCAGACAAGGACAATCGCTTCACATCACACTTCTAGAGGATTCTACAGCTGAGCTTGGGTTCACAGTTGAAGTTCAGCACTGCCTATCATCTAAAGACGGACGGGCAGTCCGAGAGGACCATTCAGACACTGGAAAACATGCTGCAGGTTTGCGCACTCGACTTCGGCAGTTCATGGGAGGACCATTTGCATCTCGTAGAGTTTGCCTATAACAATGGTTACCAGGATAGCATCGCGATGACCCCGTTCGAGGCACTGTATGGGCGGAGATGTCGTACACCTTTATCTTGGGACGACGCTGGCGAGAGGGCTTTGCTTGGGCCAGAGATGGTAGTAGACTCAGATGAGAAGATCAGACTGATTAGGGAGCACCTCAGAGTTGTACAGGATTGGCAGAAGCACTGGGCAGACAGCAGCAGATGGCCACTGGAGTTCGCAGTTGGGGATAGAGTGTTCCTGAAGATCTCGTCGACCAGAGGCATCATTCATTTCGACAGAGGCGAGAAGCTTAGTCCGAGGTACATTGGGCCTTTCGATGTGATGGCACGGATTGGCGAGGTGGCATATCGACTAGCACTTCCAGCTAGCTTGGAGGAAGTACATAACATTTTCCATGTATCCCAGCTTCGACGCTACATTCCGGATCCGAGCCATGTGGTGGACTATTCAAAGCTAGAGGTGGGTCGAGCTTGACTTACGAGGAGCAGCCAGTGGAGATCCTGGATCGGAGGGAGAAGCACCTGCGAAACCAGACTATTCTACTTGTCCGTGTCATGTGGAGACATCACTCCCCGGGAGAGTCCACATGTGAGCGCGAGGACGAGATGCGGGAGCATTATATTAGTTTGTTTGCCTGATTGTACTTTTGTTTTGAGAAATTACATTCAATAAATGACTGGATAATTATTCTAGAATTTATTTGTTTTATGAATTATTGAGTTTTGAATTTTGAGGACGAATTTTAAGGGGGAGAGATTTGTAATCCCAGTTCCCTAATATTTTAGTATAATATTTTCTATTAGATATTATCATTTAGTTGGTGATTTTCCTAAATCTTATTATCAATATGGGTTCTTGTTTTCTTATTTTTCTTTTTCTCTTGTTATTGGGCTTCATCACCCAGCCCAATAACTAAGCCCTTTTATTACTTTTAGTATTGGGTTTCACCACCCAGCCATTAACCAAAATTTTCCTCTTTATTATTCTTCTCAGTTGTGAGAAGGAAGAATACAGTTCTTTGCTCAACAACGATTTTGAGCAATTCAAAATTCCTATTTCTTCCCGTGGATTCCACAGACCCAGCTGTCGTAACAAACTCCAACCACCTATAAAGCTACGTCGATTTTCTTCTTCCTTGCTACTCAGATCTAACCGACTCTGCAGAGAAACTTTTTTCTCCTTTTCATTCCACATCAAGTTCTTCAGGAGTTCTAATAATGGTGTCAAAATTCTTCTCCGATCAAGCTCTTCTTCGATCCATGGGTGATTCCTAGATTGGGACGACGACAAAGAGATCTAGAGTTCGATCGACTGACACCAGCTCCTCGTCGACTCGAACGGTGTTCGAAGGATTCTTCATTTTCTTTCCTTCCAGAGCAACGACAGCAAGAAGGACGTTTTCTCTGTCATCCTCATACAATTTCATCCGTTCGAATGAACAATTCATGTGAGTATTCGAAACCCTGAGCATGATTATTTTCTAATTAATTCTTTCTTTGATCTAATTTGAGTACGTTTGTACTGAGATTCATGAACAGTTGATTTCACTATGGGATTGCTCAGATCTGTTCTTGTTTGAAATTCTCAATCGTTTAGAGGTGAGGAGTTATTTTCTTCCATGAAATTTAATTTTGGTTTGTGATTTCTTCATAAATTTCTATATTACTTTATGAATATCAGAGCATTTTGAGTGTTTGAGCGTAGATCGAGTTTGGAATTCTTCGACCGAATTCTGATCGAGTTTGTTCAAATCAAATAATTGTTGCTGGTGTGTTGAGTTTTAATTCTCCAAATCTGAGTGAAATTTTGTTTCTGTGATCCGCATGACTGATGGTTCGAATTTTGGTTCACTGATGTGGAATGATAAACAACAATGTCAGGATCATGGGGGTGAGCATCCGTGTCTTAAGGATCCTAACAATGGACACTGTTTGAGCATGATAGAATTTTCTTCCAAAAACTCTTGAGCTCGACGTCTTAGGAAGAAATTCTATCAGGTAATTCCCTAATCCAGTTTATGATTGATTAATTACAGTCAATTTTAGTTGATATGTGTATCAGAGTAATTTAGTATTGTATCAGTAGTAGGACTGTTATCTTTGGAGTTAGATATTGATATATGGGGTGGTGTCTCATATTGAGTTGGGTTTGAGTCATGTGGTGGTTGCATTCAACCTGTTAATGCAGTTATTGGATTAGGATGCCCTATTCTTCTGGTTAGGATCACTGGGTATCACAGTGTGAAAGAGGGGAGTTTAGTAAATCTGAAGAATAACTGATGGTCAATTGAATATATTATATCCATCTTCATCAGATAATTGCATACTGTTAGATATGTAGTCTGAGATCATATCTTGATTCTCAGGTCCCTACCTATGTGACAGTATTCAAATATCTGACTGATATGTGATTTTACTTAATATATGGATAGGTCGATCCTTTGATGTGGATGTACAGTGATTGTTCTGTGCTGTTCTGTTGTTGAATTGAATCATTGTATTGATCCTGAGCAAGGGATGAATTGAACTTTGATTAGGGGACTGATTTTTTTTATAACATTTATGTTAGGATTAGAAAGATAGTAAGGTTATCCGAGCCATTATTGTTATTCAATTGAAAACCTTTTTTTTTTTCTATTTTGGCAGCACTCATAAGTTATCAGTCATGATTAAGTGTTGCTGTAAACTCAAAAATTGGTTGGAAAGGGTGGCAGTTGTGAGGAGTCAATTCAGGAACCTGTAGATATTAGGAAGATTAGTGGTTTAGTAGTTGTTAGAAGGGGACTGATGGTTCCAATAGAGTAGGTAGCTGAGTTCATTTCTGAATTATACAAGCCTAGACAAGGTTTAAATATCTGAGTTATGCATTACTTTGTTCTATGGACTGGAATCAGTGTACCTAAGAGATTACAGTTGTGTTTGGATGTTATGGACTGTTCTAATGATAGGGACTGTTCTGAATCAACCACAGAATTTTCCCTTGAACCTGTACATAGTATAATGTTCAAATTTTTGAATGTGGGTGAACTGCTGATTAGGATATGGATAATTAAGGGACTATTAGATTGGTCTGTATCAGCCCTTGGCTTGAACTGAATTATAACAGTCTCTTTTCAGGACTGATCCTTAGAATACTGACCTAAGACTTTTCCAGGAAATAACTATTCTAGAATTGAAGACTAAATATATCAGTCATATTGAAGACTGAATGTATTAGTCATATTGAAGACTGAATGTATCAGTCTGAAACCTTGGCTAGATATTAAGTTTCACTGATAATGTAACTTGAGGAAATTGAGTAATGGATGATGTGGTTCAGACTCTGGGATATCAACTTGAGTTCAGAACAGTAGATTTAGACCGGTCATGTCAAGGAATGGTTTGATATCAGCAACATTACTGGCTGAACTCTAGTTAGTGTCCTAATTAAGACTGATTGCATTAGTCCTGCTTAGGACTGAATCCTTAAAGGATTGCAATTTCTGATTTGTTAGGATAGCTGGTTGTGTACTTAGACCGATGTTAGGCTTAACATTGTTGTCAAGAATCATGGGTTGATACTGACTGAGTTCAGTTTAAACATAAGTCAAATCCTAGTAGGGATATTAAGAATGGTTGTGAGTTGAACTGTTGGCATGAACTGTTGTTGGAAGCTGGCCATCTTCCCTATTTTTTTCAAGTTATACCAATATTGTATTGAAGTAGCTAAGCATGTTCTAGTACCATTCATTATTTAAGAATCTATAACTTAACTGGATTGTATTTGTAGTTGTTTTGTTAATGCTAACTTATATAAAAGGCTTGGTTAGGAGAAAAACCCTACCTAGAATTTGTATAGATATTAATCAACTTGTAAATCATAAACATGAGGATATCCAGCTGTACATCCCACACTTGATCACCATGAGCAAGGCAAGTATACTCCTCGGACTTATCCATTTCTTCATGTCTTGTATATTCATTCTTGTATCTTCTGGTTGACACGAGATATCACGAGGTTGTCTTGTATCATGTTTTCTTGAGTTTACTTGTGTCTGAGAGGGGAAATACTACAGATGTGTGATCAAACTCGAGTTACTATTCATGTGAATAGCTTAGGCCCCGCATCGTGTATGCGGGACCAAAGCCGTACCATTTCATGTTCCCTGAATCTACCCAAGCCGATCACAGACTCTGGATGTATTTCGATATATTGCACACTTCAGGATTCGTGTTGTATTTCATGTTCAGGACTCGTTTCATGTTCCTTGTAGTTACTTTCAGTATTCATGTTCAGGTTTCATGTCTTGTTCTCATTCTCGTACTGTATATTTTTCTGTATTCCTTTTCATACCATGATGTTCATGTTTATTTCCTTGGATATACTTAGCTCCGTTTCTGACTAGGATATGTTGTAGGTGAGTTGGAGGCTATCTGTGACACTTACTACGTGCAGGAGCCTGGAGGCACCTATGAGCCAGTTGATGTTGCCCAGGACTTAGAGGCCGAGGAAGCCTAGTATTTTCCTTTTTAGCTTTATCTGGACTTGTATTAGAAACATCAATATATTTTACATTTGCTGGAATGTAATAATACTTAGACTTGTATTTGAGATTCTGGGATTCGATATTAGATGCTGTGATTTACTTCCATTCTTATCTGGATTTATAGTTTTTCGTAGATATTGGTACAGCTTACTTCATCGTGTCTAACGACGAAGGCTGGGCGTGTCCGACTCGTATCCGATTATTCGAGAGTGGGTCATGACATAACATCTCAAATACAACTCAATCTCCACTTATTACAATACAAGTTCCAACAGAGAAAACTAAAGCATAAACTAGTAATCTACTCCAAGCTCTATTGGTCCTCTAGGCTAGCTGTGAATCTCTATGTTTACTGTAATATTTTCAACAGGTCCAGTCAGGACAGGAACACGCACAAAATCTCAACAGTTCATATCAAGACAGGAATATTAAGCATGCAATAGAGTAAAATACATGAAACATTGAAAGAAAGTACATGTCGTAAAAGAGAGATAACTGTAATATAAATAGGTACTATAAGTTGAGAAATATCAGTGACTAGTGATGTAGAGTATAAGATAGACATGTGAACGACTTGAATTTGCATATGATTACAATAAGAGTTTATATAATGACTACTTGGAATTGTTCACATGACTGCTTCTACTCCCCCGTACCCCAATCAATACACAAGGATCCACACAAGTTATGTTATTGTATAATATTTCACATGAGGGGCCCATAGATGGATGCACATGAAGGTATACATGAGGGCTCTGTGAACATGAGAGTACAGGAATCACAAGAGTGTACATAAATAATAAGAGCACAAGAGTATATGATAAATATGAAACGCACATGACATAATGTATCCGATGCTCCCGAGAGGGATAACATCTCAATGTAAAGATCCATATAGTACTAATCCATGTTAACAACATGACATCATCATGTAAAGTAATCTAGAGCAAGAATATAAATCCTAACAAGTATGAAATGATCAAAGAATGTACTCGCCTGATACCCTGAACAGCTGATATAAAAAGATGGTCAACTGGAGTCATAGAGTCCTAGTTAGAGCAACACAGGTTATAAAGAGTTCTATTTATATGGTAATTGAAATTATAATGCAATCTATATGAGTCTAAGTCAATCTAGGTCAAAGTCAACTCTTGGTCAACTCTGGTCAACCAGTCTAGTCAAACTAGGACAACTTGTCTAATGTGGTCAAACTAGCTATGGTTTTGTCAACAATGGTCAAACTAGTCTAGGTTAGTCAATTCTAGGTCTAAACAAGTCTACGGCCTAAACAATCAAGTATACTTATACCATTGCTATATAACACATAGCCTAAATCAAGGCACATAGCTAAACCTCATAGCTAACACGGCACACAAATTTAGTTGTATAATATACATTACATATATATCACATATATCCTTACCCATATTGTGTTAGGGTTATATACTAAAAGCATCACTTTTGTAGTAACCTTATTTCCTTAAATTTTGAATGAGAATCATATGGGCAAATGTTTGCATATTGTATTTGTTGTAAGTGTTAATGCAAATGTCTGATATTCTATATTGTAGATAATATGGTGTGTGGTGTCACACATAAGATCATATTATCAGTTTTCTATGGAGTATATAAATAGTTCATAACCTAGATGGACTTGGACAATCTATTGGAAAGGTTGTAGTGTAATCTGATATTAGTGTATCTTGACTATAGGTTTATACTAGTACACTTTGTGTGTATTGAACAGGACCACTTGAGGTTGTTCTCTTTATACTGACTACATAAAAGAATAAACACCTCTTTTATTATGGATGCTTGTGCTCTTAATTCGGATATAATAACGGACATGTATATGTAATGTGCATTACTTTGACTCATAAAAGAGTGAGGTTCATTATGGATCAACAACCTCTATGAATTGGGTAATAACATTGTATGTATGATGGGCTGTTGATTATAAATGAAATTCATGTCCCGATACATCGGGTTGATGATGTCCTCTTAAGGAGCTCATAAGGATTGTCATGTAAACCCTGCAGGTAGATTATATCCGACATGACAAATAAAGTTGAGCGGTACTACTTAAGGTTAAAAGATGTCGAATCAATATAGTTGTCAGTAACTTAATTTGATCGACGGACATACGATATCTTAACATGGGCAGCCAAATGAGCATATAATAAAAGGAGCCCACAAACATAATTTGGGATTAGGGAGGTAGTACAACAATAGCTCATTAGTGGACCGAACTATTGTTAATGGGCCTGGATGTGTGTTCGGGCTGAACACGGGATATCCAGATTCGTTAGGAGACCTAACCCTAATTTCTCCTCATGGTCCCTGCCGTAGCCTATATATATCCTCTATTCTATGGCCGCCAGATTACTCATCAGAAATCTGAAATTTTCTCTAAATTTGTGATTCACATAAGGAGAGAATGTCACTACCACATTTCTAGTTTGAGGGTATTTTTGTCATTTTTGGGGTTATTTGAATTTATTATAATTTATTTGAATTTATGGGAATTTTTAGAATTTATTTTGGAATTGTTTGAATGAGGGTTGACTAGGTTGACTTTGACTAGCAATGACCATCGTAGACTAACCTAGGAGCTAATCCTAGTTGAGTTTGGACTTGGTTAGGTTATGCAACCCTAGTTAGACTAGAGTTGACCCATGGTATGGTTATTTGACTTAAGTTAGATTATTAAGTCATAAGCCATGACTTGTGATTAAACCTTAAATCAATAACTAGCCATAGAGGCCCAAAGCCCATTAACTAGTGCCTAACCCTAACCCTAACATTATTTGTCCAGCCACTACACCCATTGGGAACCCCCTATAAGTATTTTCCTCCATTTAGGGCTAGCCTCTTTAGGAAAGAGCAAGTTTAGAAAGAGGTATTTTTCCAACTTCAAAAATCCCTAGAAAATCTATTTTAACTCATTTTTAATCCAAACAAATTGCAATAGATTCTAATTGATGTTTTCTTGTTGTTGGAATTTGTTTATCTCAGTTTTCTATCAATTTGAAGGAGTTTGGTGGCTTTTGGGAATCCTCATTCAAGGAGTTTTTGTGTTGGAGAACACCATAGATAAAATCCTAATCCACCTATTAAAATTTGGTTTTATTTGCATGAATGCCTGTCCTGGTCCTGTAGGAATAGGTTTGGTAGATTTTCGTGTTCTGTATGTGTCCGTATCGGACACGTATCAGTGATGCGTGTAGGTGTTTGACGAAATGCCCCAATGGGCATTTCGTTTTGTTTTTGTGAAACTATTTGATTGGAAAATTGTATTTTAGTGTCGCTTACACGTTTCTATTGCTCTGAGTCAGTATCAAGTTTGTGTCGTATCGTTTTGACACTCGTGCACATGTGTTTGGATACGCGCGTGCGGCCTAAGCGCGTCCCCTGCTACTCGGGGCTCCTGCAGGATACGACACGGGGTTGTTGGACACGAAACTTTGTGGACTCGAGGGGGCATGTACTGACATCATGCCCCCAAAGTTTCATTGGATTTCATGGAGGGGTTTGGGAGATATCGGTCACGCACGGTAATTGCACTATTCTGCGCACAGTATAATTTCGCCACTGATACGACTCATTTAATCGGACACACGACACTGTGGGCACATTGCAGGCATTTGGATACGTACACCTAGACCTAACCTAGTTGTGGACACAACCACGAGTCCTAGTTCGTGTCGTGTCGGGTGCATGACATGCGTGCACTTGTGCACAAGACAGTGCACTGTGTAGTGTCTGTGTGCCCGAGTGGTGTTTGTTTATATGTGGACACGTCGTGTCACATTGTGGTGGACACGAAACACTCCCTAAGACACGTGCACAAGTTATATTTACTTTACTAACCAATAGATTGGCATGTTGGGTCATTTTTAATCATCAATTTCTCATTACCCCGTTTTCCTGAAAACAGTGTTCTTCACTGATTTTTTTTCTAGTTTTTCAAATTGGTTTTGGGCATTCATTTTAGCTAGTTTAATGCTGTTCATTACATGGTTTAAGACCCTATTATGTTGTGTCTATGCATGTACTACTTGGGTTTCGAATTTGGGTGTTATTGGTGGTATTTTGATTCAAATTTGGGGGAATGTGAAAACTATCAGAGGTTGAACTCAAAACTGATATTGCTTTGTTGTTTTTGAACTCAAATCTGCGTTCACTTGTGAACTGAGATAGTGTGGGATTTAAATGATTTGATTTCCTTTTCTTTTCTTACTGATTTTTATGTTAAATCTGAATTGTTTCCTTTCCCTTCCTTCCTAACTCACTGTCACTCACATTCTCTCACTAAACCATGTTTCCCTCTCACACACACAAATCATGATATACTATTACACACACACACAAGCCTTCCAGTCACAGGGACAGCCCCCTCTCTCACTCACTCTTTCACACACTCACTCTCTCTATATCCTATTTTCCTATTGTAGATATATGTATATATGTAATATATATAATATATGTAATGTGTACCTATGCATATAATATAATTTTGTGTATTATATATGTATCTAATATAGATACTTGCAATGGGTGTATAGGTTATATTAGTATATATACAAGTATCATATATATATATGTAACTAGTGTGTGTACTAAATATATGTATTATATATATATATATATATATATATATATATATATATATATATATATATATATATATATATATATATATATTTTAAGAGTGTTATGTTTTAGATATAGATTTTGACTTGTGTATGATTTAGGGTTGGCCTATAGGCATGATACAGCCTATGGCATATATGTGAGTCTGTTTGACTAGTGAGCCTAGATTGGATTTGTACAGCTTTGTTAGACCTAGAATAGACTTGCTGGACTAGTATAGACTTGTTAGACCTAGTTTGACCTAGTTTGACCATAGTTGACCTAGTTTGACTTCTAGGGTTGACCAGAGTTGACCAAGAGTTGACTTTGGCCTAGATTAACCTAGATTTATGTAGAATGCGTTGTAGTACTTCATTTTACCATTCTGGACTTGTAGTGACTTGTGCTGTTCTAAATAGGAGCCAGACACCACTCCTCGGACAGTACATTTCAGTTGGACACTCAGATACCAGGCGAGTACATTCTCTGATAATTTTATATCCTGTTAGAATTATTTTCCTGCTTTAGATTACTTTACTTGATGCTGTCACGTTGGTAACACGGATTAGTACTATATGGATCCATTCTTGAGATGTTATCCCCTCAGGGAGCATCGTATACTACATGTTCTGTGCGTTTCACTTACATGGTGTATCACTATGCTTCACGATTCATCGATCACTTGTGACATGTACTCTCATGATCACAAAGTCTTCCCTGAATCTCCCCATTTATGGGTATTTCCAGAATCACCCATTTATGGGCTATCCATGTATCACCCCTTGTGGGCCTTTGCATAGGATCTAAAAATGTGTCACGACCCGTACCCTCTGTGAGGGTACGAGTACGTAACAATGCCCAGCCTACGCTGCAGTATCGGCGGTAGAACGCTGTTCTAAGTCTCTAACTAACCATCAACTCATGCAGTATATAATGTACTCATCATGATCAACTCCGAACGGAGGACAAGTATAAGATATGGTGTATCTCAATCACAGTCTAAGCACGATAAGATAACACAGAATTGTAACTAAGAATTTGAAGACAAAAAATATACTGAAATAATAACAACATCTGAATAATCGCAAATACATCTCAAGTCTCAATTATATACAATAAGCTCTAAGTAAAAACAAATGCAAGTCTACTAGACTAAATCCCGATCACTCCTGAGTGTCGGGGCCATAGGTAGCTAAGCCATCTCCTCAGTAAAATGTAGGACATGTGTCCTCAGGGCAATCATCGATAAAATTTTCAACAGGTCCAGTCAGGACAGGAACGAGCACATCTCATCTAGTAAACCCAAGTAAATGACAGAGAACTATAAAGCAGTTATAGACAGTTGTATTGATGAAAAAAATGGCAGTTTATATTCAGGTGATGGTAAGAAGGACAGATAAAGTGAAAGGAAAGTAAATACTAAACAAGAGACGAATCATAGCAATGAAGACTATAAAAAAGGAACTAGCTGAACCAGGGTAATATGATATAAAGTCCAGGCAACAATGTAGACCAGTGTAACTCCAATGTAAGTCCAGTACAGGATGAATCTCATACAAGATGAATCCAGCAAGGGACGATTCCAGTCATAGTGATCAATGATTCCAGGGTGAGTCCAGCCTATACTCTAGCAGTGTGTTTTAAAATACCGAGATCGACATGTAAACGGCTATGGGTAATCCGGCACATCACACACCTGGCCGGGTGTGAGATGGCTATCATTCCAGTATGATTCCAGCAAAGGGTGATTCCAGAAATGGGGTATGTCTACATGTCTTACTCTAGTATTTTCCCTCCCAGCAAGTAAATCCAGAATTCCGACACAATGATTCAAGATGAGTCCAGCCAAGTACAATGATACCAGTAAATGATTCCGGGGTGATTCCAGTAATAGAAGTCGGAAATGATGATACCAGTAATAGAGGCCAGAAAATAAATGTGTGTCGTATACATGAATCCAGAAATAACAGTACGTGTTTGTAACAGAGAATCACATACAGCTAACTAGAACTGAAATACAGTAATTGACAAATAAATGAGAGAACTATCAGAGAATGTACTCGCCTGATACTCTGAAAAGAGTAGTGTAATGTCAGATGTCTACACCAGAGTCACAATGTCCTAAACAGAGTAATACAGGTTATAATATGTAAAATACAAGAGAATTGAAAGCTACAATACAAACTACATGATTTCTAAGCCAATCTAGGTCAAAGTCCAACTCTAGTCAACTCTGGGTCAACTGTCTAGGTCAATGTTGACTTTGGTCAACAGTCCAATATTGGTCATAGGTTAACTATCTAATCAGCTCTACCACATCACCCAATTAAGGATATAACACATTACCCATATCATATACATATATATATATATCCCAAACTATTTACACTACACAACCTATATAAGGTACTTACCATATTCTAAGTATCATCTATGTATACAAGGACTAAATATATACAAGGCTAATCAAGCATATGGATAGGCTAACTTATATGAGACTGGACACCATAACATATATACCCCTAAATGAAACTCTCCCTCTAAACACCCATACTCTTCACTCTCAACACTAATCTAAACTCTAACTTCAAACCTATATTTGACACTAGCCCCAACTCTCATGACCCAATTGATTTCTCTACAAAATTATACTAGGGCATATCAATCTAACTCACACTGTTTCCTCACCCTCTCAAACCCTGTGGCCAATGGCACACAAATCTTAGACTCTATATGATTTCTAAGCTAAACTAGCTCACCCTCAACTTCAACATTCACTCCAAGACTTAACAAACCACTAACATACCTATATCTACACTATCACTTGCCTTAATATCCTATGCACTTGCTACATAATACCTTAATACATAGCAAGTCCAATTCTCCCAATTCCCTCACACAAAATCCTTGCCCTTAGCCTAGGACTGAAACCCAACTCAGTCAATGACTGATACCCCAAACAATCTGCACAGCATGCCTCTGCTTGCTGCCTCTGCAGGCTGCAAATGCTAAGAGCTAAGGCCTGCAGTGCCATAGCTGCACTGCTAATGCAAGTGCAAGCAATGCTCTGCCTACTGCTGCTTACTTCCAAGGCATGGCAAGGCCAAGCAAGGCTCTTGCCTGCCCAAGAGCAGCTGCCACTGCCAATGCATATGCTCCTATCTCTACTACCCCTATTACAACCCACAACACATAATAAAACTCACACACACTCTTACATATATACAAGCCAACTTATGATTTAAATCTCAGTTTACCTATATATATATATAACCCATTTTTCCAGTCCTATACACCCCAACTGAACACACAACTCACATATAACAATACAACTAGGATATCCCTCAACATTCCAATACCTGACATTTCAGTCCAAAAGTTATATCGACTTACATGTTAACTAATGTACATAAAAGTTATCAAACCAATTCCAGATTTGTGTAAATAAGCTAATGTGTACATATGTGTGTATATGGGAAAACAACTCATATTTCCAGCTTGTGACAGTGTAAATCTCAGGATTATAGTGAAGGTGTGTACCTATGTGTGTGCATAACAGTTTCATGATTCACACCAATTTGAATCATAATCATTCTAACACCCACAACCCCACTTGACAGTAAAGTACTCATGTGTGGCACATATAGGCCTGTGCATCTCAGAAAATGTGTGTAGCATAGTCTCAGTACAATGTGTGGGTGAGAGTGATGTGCAATGTGTGAATGAGGAATTAAATTCAAGGTTGTGTGTTACATGGGTGAATAGGAATCATCACAGGTTCCAAGTCTCAGTTATCATTGTACACAAATTCAGGTCTTTAACAAACATCAAATATTTCTCAGGTTTCTTTTTCAGAATCTCAGTTTACCTGTCAATTGGAATCTCAGGAAAATGCATGTATACCTATGTTCAGTCACATATACAACCATTCGAAAACCTACTGAATGTATATAACTGTGAATACTACATATATGTAAAATTAGCTAATATAAATAGATACTTAGAAAAAACTGAGACCAATAAACTAGAAATTCTGAACTAAACAAGTATCATAACACAACATTTCAAACAGGGAGCAACCTATGCATATGTGTAAATTGTTCAGGTTATGAAAAGCCCATACAAGTTTATGAAGACAACCTAATCCACAACCTAAGGGCTAACCCAGAATGCTTATATGATAATCCTTCATCAATCTACATAATATAACAATAAAAGTATAACATTAAACTCTAAACTGAACACAGTATCAGAAAATGGGGGATTCATGCTAAATTCGAATCACAAGTACTTAAATTAATTGTGCAGGGTGTCTATTAGGTAGGTGTCAATCCTAGGTGTGTCCACGTGTCAAAAATCTCATGCAAACAGTGTTGAAATCTCTGAAATAGCAGTATCAGTGAAACAGTGCACAAGCAGTGAACCAAGTGTCGTGCACGCGTTCACTTGGGTCTAGGACATGGCACACGTTTCCTCGCATCTCGTGGTCACGTGTCTAGGTTCGCCTAGGGTAGGGGAATGTGTCCCACAGCCTGTAAAGAATCCACACTGTGTCGTGTCCAAGAAAATAGTACGTATCAGCGCACAAAAACGGGTTCGCACGTGTCAGTGTAAACCCAGTGCAGTGACGATTTCTTCGTGCACACTGAACGAGGACCCACAAATGTTTATGGGAGTCCTGTCAGTCACTAGGGCCACGTACACACCAATTTTGGTGTCACGAAGTGTCGTATCCTAAGAGAAATCGGACACGGGCAGCAGGGCACCCGACCGAGCCCCCGTGCTGCGTGTCCAGCACAAATTACGACACAAAAATGACACCAAACACGACTCAGTCTTCACAAAAGTTAATATACACATTTAGATATACCCATTCATATAATTAGTTTTACAGAAATCGAAAATAAAATCCTTAGAGGCATTTCAACAAACACCTACACTACACTACGACACGTGTCCGATACGGACACCAAACGGACACGAATTCTACCCAAATTTCGGGGACACCTAGGGGACTCCTAGATCTAGCCCTACATGCAAAGAAAACTGAAATATAAATCAATTTAGAGGGTTTTACCTACGTGTGCAAAAAGCTTGGAAAAGCTTCAAATGGGGGATTCTTCCTCTTGATGCCAAAAACTCCAAATTGTCTCAAAGCTGGGATTAAATTCCTCATTCAGAAAATAGGAGGAAATTAGGTTCTAATGCAAGAAACTAGGATTAAAAAGGAATTAAAATAGATTTTTGGGGATTTTTGGAAGAGGGACAATACCTTTCTTTTTCCAATGTTGAAATGAATGAAAGAAGGAGGCAAGCCCTAGAGAATAAGTGTTTATATAGGGTGGGGATCCCTATGGCTGGTCATTTAGGGTTTGGTTAGGGTTAGGGCTTCTAGTTATGGGCTATGGGCCAAGTCATGATCAAAATAAATCATTTAGCCATAAGTCATTTCATGAAACCATGAACCATGACTTAAATGCACTAAACCAAATCCCCTCATTCTAAAATTAGTTTCTAATGACTAAATGTAGGTTAACCTAAGTTAGACTAGGGTCACCATGGCTAGGGTTAGCTTCTAGGCTAGTTCACTAGGTCTCAATAAGTCAAGTCAACCTAAAATTCACCAATTCAACAAATCACCAAATAATTCAAATAAGTCAAAATAACCAAATTACCCCTAGGCTAAAAAATGATAATTAAATCATCCTAATGACATGGTTAGCCTCTAGGTCATGCAGTCTCTACGGTTTCACTAGCTGCACACCCAAATCACAAGTCACGACTAAAAACAGTTTTAAATAGTTTAAAAATTATTAAAAATTACCAAAAATCATAATGTGAAATAAATATCAACGAATAATAATTATAATTACAAAATTTCAAAAATACCCTCATCTGGAAAACTGGGTGTTACAATCCTACCCACCTTATAAAAATTTCGTCCTCGAAATTAAGATGATCGCACCTCTCCTAGGTCAAACCCCCAATCAATCAAAGTCGAAGCAACACCATTCTACTGGTCGTGATTTCACAGTCTCGAACAGGGTAGCTACACTATCTAGCAATCATAAGCAATATCCTGGCAGGTACTAAGGGAAATCACACATGGAAGTGGGGAGGAAGAACAAGAAGGTCAAACCTGCTAATCCATCACCTGCGACGTCAGTCTCCTCGGCTGCCATCGTAAAAGCTCCACCCCTCTGGTGCTGAGCTACAGGTGGCCTAGCCCCCTCAAAAGGAGGTGCAATGGGACAATCTATCTTCTGGTGTGCAGTTAACCCACAGAAATAGCAAACCCTCAACCTCTTCCTGCACTGCCCCCAAATGTGTCCCGGCTTCTTGCAGTAGGAACAACTGATCGCCTTCGGGTCCTGACCCCGGTACTGATGCTGCACCTGCTGAACTCCCGCTGGTGCCTGCATCTGCTGAAACTGCACGTGAGGCCTCTTAGCCTGGCCTCCGCTGCTGCTGGTACCGTGAGCGTCCCGTCCCCTCTTGAGCCTCAGCTCAAGATCATCCTCAGCCAATAAAGCTCCCGTCAGAATCTCCTCGAAAGTGGCATCCCTGTTGCCCTTGGTCAAGGACTTGACTTCCTTGACCAGACCCTTCCGGAACCTCTGGGCCTTCGCCGCCTCGCTCAAGCCCTCTACGAATCTGCTGAGGCGGCCGAACTCCCCAGCGTACTCCTCCACTGACAGGCTCCCTTGTACTAGGCTCTCGAACTGCGACTCCAAGGCTCTGAGCGCTGACTCTGGAAAGAACTACTTCTTGAAGTAGCCCCTGAACTCCTCCCAAGTCTGTCCAGCTACCCCCACCCTGGGGTCAGACTGATACCAGGTGCGAGCAAGATCTCGCATCTGGCTAGCTGCTGCCTCTATCTGGAGATCTGTCGGTATCCGGGCCAGGCGAAAGATCTCCTCTATATGCTCGATCCACTCGTCAGCATATAAAATCCCCTCTATCCCCAGGAAGTCTCTGGGCTCATCTTCTGGAACTGCTCTATTCCCGGTGTCCTCGTCTGCTGGATCACTGGTCGAGCTACGACCGTCGTAAGGGCCAACTCCATGCTCCTGTCCTGTCAGGCCTGCTGTCGGTCCATAAACTGCTGGAAGTAAGCAAACATCTGTGCCTCATCCACGTGTCCTGTAGGCGGTGGCTGCTGGAACTGCATCTCTGGGATGACTGGGTCCTGCCCCCGAGCTGGTGAAGGCATACCCCTAGCTGCTGCTGCTGAAGTCTCAATATGGACAGAGGTGGCAGGAGCTGCAGCCTCCTGACCCTGCTAATCTGGCTGAGAGGTGGCAGTCCCCTCTGCAACAACTGCTGCACCAGAGTGATGTGATCGTGTCTCCACCATCCTGAAGACAGATCGAACAAGGAAGTCAATACTGAGTAGGAATCGATATATCAAAGGAGGACAGTTATTTCAAAGAAGGCAAATCAGTACGATATTTAGATGGCATGATTTAAAGCAGAATTTTCCTAACTGTGATTGAGTGCCTCTCCGGTAAAGCCTATCTCTGAGTCCTATCGCAGGCTCGCAGCAGTACAACTAAGTCGCCGTACTACCACGATATCACACTAATGCGACTCTCGACCTGCATGGGCCACCACTAAAAACGTGTCACGACTCGTACCCTCTGTGAGGGTACGAGTACGTAACAGCGCCCAGCCTACGCCGCAGTGTCGGCGGTAGAACGCTGTTCTAAGTCTCTAACTAACCATCAACTCATGCAGTATATAATGTACTCATCATGATCAACTCCGAACGGAGGACAAGTATAAGATATGGTGTATCTCAATCACAGTCTAAGCACGATAAGATAACACAGAATTGTAACTAAGAATTTGAAGACAAAAAAAATACTGAAATAATAACAACATCTAAATAATCTCAAATACATCTCAAGTCTCAATTCTATACAACAAGCTCTAAATGAAAATAAATGCAAGTCTACTAGACTAAATCCCGATCACTCCTGAGTGTCGGGGCCATAGGTAGCTAAGCCATCTCCTTAGTAAAATGTAGGGCATGTGTCCTCAGGGCAATCATCTGTAAAATTTTCAACAGGTCCAGTCAGGACAGGAACGAGCACATCTCATCTAGTAAACCCAAGTAAATGACAGAGAACTATAAAGCAGTTATAGACAGTTGTATTGATGAAAAAAAATGGCAGTTTATATTCAGGTGATGGTAAGAAGGACAGATAAAGTGCAAGGAAAGTGAATACTAAACAAGAGAAGAATCATAGCAATGAAGACTGTAAATATAGAACTAGATGAACCAGGGTAATATGATATAAAGTCCAGACAACAATGTAGACTAGTGTAACTCCAATGTAAGTCCAGTACAGGATGAATCTCATACAAGATGAATCCAGCAAGGGACGATTCTAGTCATAATGATCAACGATTCCAGGGTGAGTCCAGCCTATACTCTAGCAGTGTGTTTTAAAATACCGAGATCGACATGTAAACGGCTATGGGTAATCCGACACATCACACACCTGGCCGGGTGTGAGATGGCTATCATTCCAGTATGATTCCAGCAAAGGGTGATTCCAGAAATGGGGTATGTCTATATGTCTTACTCTAGTATTTACCCTCCCAGCAAGTGAATCCAGAATTCCGACACAATGATTCAAGATGAGTCCAGCCAAGTACAATAATACCAGTAAATTATTCCGGGGTGATTCCAGTAAATGATTCCAGTAATAGAAGCCGGAAATGATGATACCAGTAATAGAGGCCAGAAAATAAATGTGTGTCGTATACATGAATCCAGAAATAATAGTACGTATTTGTAACAGAGAATCACATACAGCTAACTAGAACTGAAATACAGTAATTGACAAATAAATGAGAGAACTATCAGAGAATGTACTCGCCTGATACTCTGAAAAGAGTAGTGTAATGTCAGATGTCTGCACCAGAGTCACAATGTCCTAAACAGAGTAATACAGGTTATAATATGTAAAATACAAGAGAATTGAAAGCTACAATGCAAACTACATGATTTCTAAGCCAATCTAGGTCAAAGTCCAACTCTAGTCAACTCTGGGTCAACTGTCTAGGTCAATGTTGACTTTGGTCAACAGTCCAATATTGGTCATAGGTTAACTATCTAATCAGCTCTACCACATCACCCAATTAAGGATATAACACATTACCCATATCATATACATATATATATATATATATATATTTTTTTTTTTTTTTTTTTTTATCATATACATATATATATATATATATATATATATATATATATATATATATATATATATATATATATCCCAAACTAATTTATACTACACAACCTATATAAGGTACTTACCATATTCTAAGTATCATCTATGTATACAAGGACTAAATATATACAAGGCTAATCAAGCATATGGATAGGCTAACTTATATGAGACTGGACACCATAACATATATACCCCTAAATGAAACTCTCCCTCTAAACACCCATACTCTTCACTCTCAACACTAATCTAAACTCTAACTTCAAACCTATATTTGACACTAGCCCCAACTCTCATGACCCAATTGATTTCTCTACAAAATTATACTAGGGCATATCAATCTAACTCACACTATTTCCTCACCCTCTCAAACCCTGTGGCCAATGGCACACACATCTTAGACTCTATATGATTTCTAAGCTAAACTAGCTCACCCTCAACTTCAACATTCACTCCAAGACTTAACAAACCACTAACATACCTATATCTACACTATCACTTGCCTTAATATCCTATGCACTTGCTACATAATACCTTAATACAAAGTAAGTCCAATTCTCCCAATTCCCTCACACAAAATCCTTGCCCTTAGCCTAGGACTGAAACCCAACTCAGTCAATGACTGATACCCCAAACAATCTGCACAGCATGCCTCTGCTTGCTGCCTCTGCAGGCTGCAAATGCTAAGAGCTAAGGCCTGCAGTGCCATAGCTGCACTGCTAATGCAAATGCAGGCAATGCTCTGCCTACTGCTGCTTACTGCCAAGGCATGGCAAGGCCAAGCAAGGCTCTTGCCTGCCCAAAAGCAGCTGCCACTGCCAATGCATATGCTCCTATCTCTACTGCCCCTATTACAACCCATAACACATAATAAAACTCACACACACTCTTACATATATACAAGCCAACTTATGATTTAAATCTCAGTTTACCTGTATATATATATAACCCATTTTTCCAGTCCTATACACCCCAACTGAACACACAACTCACATATAACAATGCAACTAGGATATCCCTCAACATTCCAATACCTGACATTTCAGTCCAAAAGTTTTATCGACTTACATGTTAACTAATGTACATAAAAGTTATCAAACTAATTCCAAATTTGTGTAAATAAGCTAATGTGTACATATGTGTGTATATGGGAAAACAACTCATGTTTCCAGCTTGTGACAGTGTAAATCTCAGAATTATAGTGAAGGTGTGTACCTATATGTGTGCATAACAGTTTCATGATTCACACCAATTTGAATCCTAATCATTCCAACACCCACAACCCCACTTGACAGTAAAGTACTCATGTGTGGCACATATAGGCCTGTGCATCTCAGGAAATGTGTGTAGCATAGTCTCAGTACAATGTGTGGGTGAGAGTGATGTGCAATGTGTGAATGAGGAATTAAATTCAAGGTTGTGTGTTACATGGATGAATAGGAATCATCACAGGTTCCAAGTCTCAGTTATCATTGTACACAAATTCAGGTCTTTAACAAACATCAAATATTTCTCAGGTTTCTTTTACAGAATCTCAGTTTACCTGTCAATTGGAATCTCAGGAAAATGCATGTATACCTATGTTCAGTCACATATACAACCATTCGAAAACCTACTGAATGCATATAACTATGAATACTACATATATGTAAAATTAGCTAATATAAATAGATACTTAGAAAAAACTGAGGCCAATAAACTAGAAATTCTGAACTAAACAAGTATCATAACACAACATTTCAAACAGGGAGCAACCTATGCATATGTGTAAATTGTTCAGGTTATGAAAAGCCCATACAAGTTTATAAAGACAACCTAATCCACAACCTAAGGGCTAACCCAACATGCTTATATGATAATCCTTCATCAATCTACATAATATAACAATAAAAGTATAACATTAAACTCTGAACTGAACACAGTATCAGAAAATAGGGGATTCATGCTAAATTCGAATCACAAGTACTTAAATCAATTGTGAAGGGTGTCTATTAGGTAGGTGTCAATCCTAGGTGTGTCCACGTGTCAAAAATCTCATACAAACAGTGTTGAAATCTCTGAAATAGCAGTATCAGTGAAACAGTGCACAAGCAGTGAACCAAGTGTCGTGCACGCGTTCACTTGGGTCTAGGACACGGCACACGTTTCCTCGCGTCTCGTGGTCACGTGTCTAGGTTCGCCTAGGGTAGGGGAATGTGTCCCACAGCCTGCAACGAATCTACACTGTGTCGGGTCCAAGAAAATAGTGCGTATCAGCGCACAAAAATGGGTTCGCACGTGTCAGTGTAAACCCAGTGCATTGACGATTTCTTCGTGCACACTGAACGAGGACCCACAAAATTTTGTGGGAGTCCTGTCAGTCTCTAGGGCCACGTACACAACAATTTTGGTGTCACGAAGTGTCGTGTCCTAAGAGAAATCAGACACGGGCAGCAGGGCACCCGACCGAGCCCCCGTGCTGCGTGTCCAGCACAAATTACGATACAAAAATGACACCAAACGCGACTCAGTCTTCATAAAAGTTAATATACACATTTAGCTCTACCCATTCATATAATTAGTTTTATAAAAATCGAAAATAAAATCCTTAGAGGCATTTCAACAAACACCTACACTACACTACGACACGTGTCCGATACGGACACCAAACGGGCACGAATTCTACCCAAATTTCGGGGACACCTAGGGGACTCCTAGATCTAGCCCTACATGCAAAGAAAACTGAAATATAAATCAATTTAGAGGGTTTTGCCTATGTGTGCAAAAAGCTTCGAAAAGCTTTAAATGGATTTATGGGAATTTTTGGAAGAAATTAGGTTCTAATGCAAGAAACTAGGATTAAAAAGGAATTAAAATGGATTTATGGGGATTTTTGAAAGAGGGACAATACCTTTCTTTTTCCAATGTTGAAATGAGTGAAAGAAGGAGGCAAGCCCTAGAGAATAAGTGTTTATATAGGGTGGGGATCCCTATGGCTGGTCATTTAGGGTTTGGTTAGGGTTAGGGCTTCTAGTTATGGGCCATGGGCCAAGTCATGATCAAAATAAATCATTTAGCCATATATCATTTCATAAAACCATGAACCATGACTTAAATGCACTAAACCAAATCCCCTCATTCTAAAATTAGTTTCTAATGACTAAATGTAGGTTAACCTAAGTTAGACTAGGGTCACCATGGCTAGGGTTAGCTTCTAGGCTAGTTTACTAGGTCTCAATAAGTCAAGTCAACCTAAAATTCACCAATTCAACAAATCACCAAATAATTCAAATAAGTCAAAATGACCAAATTACTCCTAGGCTAAAAAATGATAATTAAATCATCCTAATAACATGGTTAGGCTCTAGGTCATGCAGTCTCTACGATTTCACTAGCTGCACACCCAAATCACAAGTCATGACTTAAAACAGTTTTAAATAGTTTAAAAATTATTAAAAATTACCAAAAATCATAATGTGAAATAAATATCAACGAATAATAATTATAATTATAAAATTTCAAAAATATCCTCATCTGGAAAACTGGGTGTTACACATAACATAACCTGGTTGGATCCTTGTGTATTGATTGGGGGGTACAGGGGAGTAGAAGTAAACATGTGAATAATATCCAAGTAGTGTAGTTCCCAGAATCACTCCATAGTATAGTTCCCAGAATCTCCCATGCCATTCACATGTTTATATTGTACTCCGACTCACTAGCCACAGTTAGCTATCTATTTACAGTGTATATATTTCTATTACAGTTTTCTCTGTTTACATTCCATACTTCTTTCAGTTTCCTGTATCTTACTCTACTGTATGTTTATATTTTCTAACCTCCTATGAACTGTTGAGATGTATTGTGCTCGCTCCTGTCCTGACTGGACCTGTTGAAAATATTACAGAGGACGAGGAGGAGGCTGGTGTGGATACCTATTACGGTGTTACCTTAGATGAGTACCTGGACCTGGACCAGCAGCAGGTCCCACTAGCTGTGGATGACACACCCTTAGATTAGGATGTTTTTATTTACAGTATTCTATGGATGATTGTACATATTGATACTTGGGATCTGGGATTATGTATTTACCTTAGACACTTAGACTCTATGTTATACTTGGGATTCCCTTTCATTTCAGTAGTTTTATCTATCTAGCTATATGCTATCTTATCTTCTGTCTTAGTTGTGATTGAGTTTACTTTCTACTATGTTACCCCCATTCGGGGAGTATAAACTGTTTAGCCTTATATTGTTAGATGTTGTGACCTAGTACAACGTTCTACCATCGACACTGCGGTGTAGGCTGGACGTACCCACATCTCGTACCCTTACTCTAGGGTGCGGGTCGTGACACATTTTTAAAGGTGGCCCATGCAGGTCTAGATTAGAAGTGTAGAGGTATTCGAACTAGAATATCACTGCAGCCTGCAGTAGAATTAGGAAATTTTTTGAAAGTACTCAATCACATTAGGACAAACTCTTTATCAGATTCCGTACATCTAAATTTTGCTGTTTATTGTCTTTCTTTGAATTTAAACTGTCCTCCTTTGATATTTTGACTCATTCTCAGCAATTGTTTCTTTTTGATCTGTGTCTCCAGGATGGTTGAGAAGCGATCGCATCGCTACGGCCAGAGGGATGCCGATGAGAGGTCTGCCACCTCTCACACTCAGCAGCCAGCCTCTGGTACCGCAGCCCCAGTCATGCCAGCTGGGGTAGGCATTTCATTAGCCTTCAGAGGAGCCCCACCACCTGTGAGGCATCAGCCAAGTCCGGTGATTCTGGATGTACTTATTCAGCAGCAGCAGCCGCCTGCAGGGACAGTTGACACCATTCAGCTGTTAGCCTTCTTCCGGCAGTACATAGAGGATCAGCAGACCCAACAGCAGAGGCACACAACAGAGCTCACACGAGGCATTGAGCTGGCAGTGACTGCAGCAGAGAGAGTCGTAGCTCATCCAGCGGCAGCCCCGCAGCCGTACCAACCACGGGAGAAGGGCATCCAAGATTTCTAAAAGATGCACCCGAGGGACTTTCGAGGGACAGAGGGGATCTTGTATGCCGATGAGTGGATCGAGCATATAGAGGAGATTTTCAGATTGGCTGAGATCCCGACGAGGCTCCAGATAGAGGCAGCGGCCAGCATGATGCAGGATCTGGCCCGTACCTGGTACCAGACGGACCCGAGGATTGGCACAGCAGTACAGACTTGGGCAGCATTCAAGAAGCTATTCAAGGAGAAGTTCTTTCCAGACGCAGCGCTGGGAGCCCTTGAGACCCAGTTCGAGGCCCTAGTCCAGGGGAGCCAGTCCGTGAAGGAGTACGCAGGAGAGTTCTGCCGCCTGAGCAGATTTATGGAGGACTTGTCGGAGACGACGAAGGCCCGGAGGTTCTGGAAGGGCTTGGTAAAGGAGGTCAAGTCCTACACCAAGAACGCCCACAGCGCTACATTTGAGAAGATCCTGGTGGACGCACTAGCTGCAGAGACGCTCAAGAGGGGGCGAGATTCCCAGGGAGGCAGCAGACGCGAAGGACCGGCCAAGAGGCCGTACTTTCAGCAGCAGCAACACCAGCAGCACCACCAGCAACAGAGGTTCCAGCCGCAGCAATTTCAGTAGCCAAGGCACCAGCCAGTGCAGCATCAGCAGCAGAGGGTGCAGCAGCAGGCACCGAAGCAACAGGCTACCACCTGTGCTTATTGCAAGAAGCCAGGACACGGGTGGAACGAGTGTAGGAAGAGACTGGGCAAGTGCCTGGTATGTGGCTCGAGAGATCACCAGATGAGGGAGTGTGCTTTGACCATGGGACGAGTAGCTCAGGGAGGAGGAGCCAGGGCAGCAGCTGGCCAGCAGAGGGGACCAGCCCTGTCGACCCAGCAGCAGAGATTTGTTCAGCACCAGCAGCAGGCCAGGGGAGGCCAGCCGGGGCGAGCTTTCGCCATGGCGGCTGAGGATGCAGAGGTGACATGAGAGCTGATCGTAGGTTCGATTCTCCTCGACTCCAGTCCAACTTTTGTATTATTCGATTCCGGTGCTTCACATAGTTTTATATCAGTATTTTTTGTAATTAGACACGGTATCATAGCTGAATCGTTGCCTTGGACTTACAAGATCACGACCGGGGGTGGCATTATCCTCGTACGCGATGTTTGTAAGGGTCGGAGAGTTGTTTTGGGAGGCCGTGAGTTGGAGGTGAGCCTGCTCGTAATGCCATTGTCGAACTACGATATAGTACTCGGCATAGATTGGTTGAGCAGGCACCACGCTAGCATTGATTGCAGAGGGGGTAGAGTTCTCTTCAGAGCACCGGGGGTGCCAGAGTTTGAGTACTCCAGACGTCAGGCGGAGCAGAGCAGCGGAGTTTTCTGCGGAGTCTCGGTTGAGGAGCAGGCGATTCTACACCCTTTGATAGCAGAGTATATAGATGTTTTCCCAGAGGAGTTGTCAGGATTGCTACCAGAAAGAGACATAGAGTTCTCGATTGACTTGGTTCCAGGAGCGGAACCCATCTCTCAGCATGTCTATCGGGTGAACAACAGCGAGTTGGTGGAGCTGAAGAAGCAAGTGGATGAGCTACAGGACAAGGGCTTCATCTGCTCGAGTTCATCGCCATGGGTATACCAGTGTTGTTTGTGCCGAAGAAGGATGGGTCAGTACGGATGTGTATTGACTATAAGGCACTCAACAACCTCACGATCAAGAACAAATACCCACTGCCGCGGATCGACTATCTTTTTGACCAGTTGAGCGGAGCTCGGCTATTTTCCAAGATTGATTTGAGGTCGGGATATCACCAGGTGAAGGTGAAGGGGGAGGATATTCCCAAGACCGCTTTCAGGACGCGGTACGGGCAGTTTGAGTTTTTGGTTATACCGTTTGGGCTAACCAATGCACCATCAGTGTTTATAAACCTGATGAACAAGGTGTTCCACCAGTATCTGGATCAGTTTATGGTGGTGTTCATAGATGACATCTTGATATATTCCAAGATTGAGGAGGAACACGAGGAGCATCTGCGGATAGTGCTGGAGACACTCAGGAGGGAGCAGCTTTATGGAAAACTCTCCAAGTGTGTGTTTTTTTGGACCGGGTAGACTTTTTGGGGCATGTGGTTACTGGAGATGGAATCTCAGTTGACAAGAAGATTGTAGCAGTTGAGGCATGGGCAGCGCCAACTTCAGTTGCAGAGATCAGGAGTTTCCTGGGGCTGGCAGGATATTATCGGAGATTTTTGCAGAATTTCTCCCGGGTTGCAGAGCCGTTGACTCGGTTGACCCGGAAGGATGCTGAGTATGTTTGGTCAGAGGAGTGTCAGGCAGCTTTTGATGAGTTGAAGAAGCAGCTTACGACAGCTCCGATTCTGACATTGCCTTCAGGATCAGGTAGTTTCACTATTTATCGTGACGCTTCAGGAAAGGGGCTGGGTTGCGTCTTGCAACAGCATGAGAAGGTGATTACCTATGCTTCCAGGCAATTACTTTCCCATGAGAAGAACTATACTACCTACGACCTGGTGCTGGCAGCGGTGATATTTGCTTTAAAGTTGTGTAAGCATTATCTGTATGGAGAGAGGGTGGAGATCTTCACAGATCACAAGAGCTTAAAGTATGTGTTCACTCAGAAGGAGTTGAACATGAGACAGTGCAGATGGCTAGACTTGATAAAGGATTTTGACATCCTACTTCAGTATCACCCAGGGTAGGCCAACGTGGTTGCCAATGCCTTGAGTAGGTATCCGACAGCCATGTGTTTGACCATGGATCGACATTTGCTTGCAGACTTGGAGAGCCTTGGGATTGAGTTGATCGTGCCCGAGGTACAGATGCAGTTATGGGGGATGCAGATTCAGTCAGACTTGGTGGAGAGTATCAAGGCGACTCAGTTTGAGGACGTTGCTCTGCGGTGTCTCCAAGAACAGGTTCGAGCAGGATTGTTGGAGGGCGAGTTTTCTCTTGCAGAGGATGGTGCCTTGAGGCATGGTTCCAGATTATGTGTGCCCAGCGGAGAGCTCAAGGAGCAAGTTTTGCAGGAGACCCACAAATCTCAGTACTCTATACACCATGGTGCCAACAAGATGTACCGAGATCTGAGGGAGCATGTTTGGTGGTCCGGGATGAAGTGGGAGGGGGCTCGCTTCGTAGCTGGGTACTTGGTCTGTCAGCAGGTCAAGGCGGAGAGGCAGAGGCCCGGTATATTATTGTAGCCGTTGTCCATTCCCGAGTGGAAATGGAGGCATATCACTATGGACTTCGTATCAGGATTGCCGCGTACACCAGGAAGAAAAGACGCAATTTGGGTCATCGTTGACAGGTTGAACAAATCGGCCCACTTTTTGCCATTCAAGGTGGGTACGTCTACAGAGAGGCTTGTGGAGATGTATATGCGGCAGATAGTTAGGATTCACGGAGTTCCGGTTAGCATCGTCTCAGATCGGGATAGTCGCTTTACTTTCCATTTCTGGAGGAGTCTGCAGACTAGCTTGGGCACTCATCTCAAGTTTAGTATCGCATACCACCCCCAGACGGACGGACAGTCAGAGAGGACTATTCAGACACTTGAGGATATGTTGTGGACGTGTGTCTTAGACTTTGGAGGTTCCTGGAAGGATTATCTTTATTTGGTGGAGTTTGCTTACAACAACAGTTTCCAGGCCAGCATTGAGATATCACCTTTCGAGGCTCTGTACGGGCGTAGGTGCCGTACACCCTTATCTTGGGATAATGTTGGTGAGCGAGCTTTACTGGGGCCAGAGATGGTTGTTGACATAGCCGAGAAGGTTAAGCTCATCAGGGACAGACTTTGCATGGCGCAGGACAGACATCGGCACTGGGCCGATAGCCACTGGAGGCCCTTGGAGTTTGAGGTACATATTAGAGTAGGATTAGATTTAGGTTTGATTGTTTGTGTTTTGTTTGATCATAGTTGTTTATTATAATTAATTGAGACCTTACTTGTGATTAGGTCGAAGACCAGGTTTTCTTGAGGATATCTCCAACTCGTGGTACGATACGTTTTGGTGGAGGAAGGAAGCTTAGCCCGCGCTTCATCGGCCCTTTCGTTATTAGCGGGAGAGTCGGTGACATGGCATACAGGCTAGACTTGCCACCTGCACTTGTGGGGGTCCACAACGTATTCCATGTATCACAGTTGAGATGGTACGTGGCTGACCCTAGCCATATGCTCGATCATTCGGAGATTGAGGTAGGGCCTTCTCTCAGCTATCCAGAGCAGCCAGTGGAGATACTGGATCGACGGGAGAAGGTTCTGAGGAACCAGGTGATACCTTTGGTATGCGTCGCATGGAGGCATCATTCTCCAGGAGAGTCTAACTGGGAGCAGGAGGATGAGATGCACGAGTGTTACCCATATCTTTTTGGACCGTGAGGTATACTTTTTATCCTTCTCATCAGTTGTATTTCGCCTTTCAATTTTGAGGACAAAATTCTTTTAAGGAGGATAGATTTGTCACTACCATATTTCTAGTTTGAGGGTATTTTTGTCATTTTTGGGGTTATTTGAATTTATTATAATTTATTTGAATTTATGGGAATTTTTAGAATTTATTTTGGAATTGTTTGAATGAGGGTTGACTAGGTTGACTTTGACTAGCAATGACTATCGTAGACTAACCTAGGAGCTAACCCTAGTTGAGTTTGGACTTGGTTAGGTTATGCAACCCTAGTTAGACTAGAGTTGACCCATGGTATGGTTATTTGACTTAAGTTAGATTATTAAGTCATAAGCCATGACTTGTGATTAAACCTTAAATCAATAACTAGCCATAGAGGCCCAAAGCCCATTAACTAGTGCCTAACCCTAACCCTAACCCTAACATTATTTGTCCAGCCACTACACCCATTGGGAACCCCCTTATAAGTATTCTCCTCCATTTAGGGCTAGCCTCTTTAGGAAAGAGCAAGTTTAGAAAGTGGTATTTTTCCAACTTCAAAAATCCCTAAAAAAATCCATTTTAACTCCTTTTTAATCCAAACAAATTGCAATAGATTCTAATTGATGTTTTCTTGCTGTTGGAATTTGTTTATCTCAATTTTCTATCAATTTGAAGGAGTTTGGTGGCTTTTGGGAATCCTTATACAAGGAGTATTTGTGTTGGAGAACACCATAGGTAAAATCCTAATCCACCCATTAAAATTTGGTTTTAATTGCATGAATGCCTAACCCTAAGTGTCCTGGTCCTGTAGGAATATGTTTGGTAGATTTTCGTGTCCTGTACGTGTCCGTATCGGACACGTATCAGCGATGCGTGTAGGTGTTTGACGAAATGCCCCAATGGGCATTTCGTTTTGTTTTTGTGAAACTATTTGATTGGAAAATTGTATTTTAGTATCGCTTACACGTTTCTATTGCTCTGAGTCAGTATCGAGTTCGTGTCGTATCGTTTTGACACTCGTGCACATGTGTTTGGATACGCGCGCGCGGCCTAGGCGCGTCCCCTGCTACTCGGGGCTCCTGCAGGACACGACACGGGGTTGTTGGACACGAAACTTTGTGGACTCGAGGGGGCATGCACTGACATCATGCCCCCAAAGTTTTATTAGGTTTTGTGGAGGGGTTTGGGAGATATCGGTCACGCACGGTAATTCTACTGTTCTGCGCACAGTGTAATTTAGCCACTGATACGGCTCGTTTAATCGGACACGCGACACTGTGGACACATTGCAGGCATTTGGACACGTGCACCTAGACCTAACCTAGGTGTGGACACAACCACGAGTCCTAGTTTGTGTCGTGTCGGGTGCACGAAATGCATGCACTTGTGCACGAGACAGTGCACTGTGCAGTGTCTGTGTGCCCGAGTGGTGTTTGTTTATATGTGGACACGTCGTGTCACATTGTGGTGGACACGAAACACTCCCTAAGACAATTGCACAAGTTATATTTACTTTACCAACCAATAGATTGGCATGTTGGGTCGTTTTTAATCATCAATTTCTCATTACCCCCGTTTTCCTGAAAACAGTGTTCTTCACTGATTTTTTTTTCTAGTTTTTCAAATTGGTTTTGGGCATTCATTTTAGCTAGTTTAATGCTGTTAATTACATGGTTTAAGGCCCTATTATGTTGTGTCTATGCATGTACTACTTGGGTTTCGAATTTGGGTGTTATTGGTGGTATTTTGATTCAAATTTGGGGGAATGTGAAAACTATCAGAGGTTGAACTCAAAACTGAGATTGCTTTGTTGTTTTCGAACTCAAATCTGAGTTCACTTGTGAACTGAGATAGTGTGGGATTTAAATTATTTGATTTCCTTTTCTTTTCTCACTGATTTTTATGTTAAATCTGAATTGTTTCCTTTCCCTTCCTTCCTAACTCACTGTCACTCACATTCTCTCACTAAACCATGTTTCCCTCTCACACACACAAATCATGATATACTATTACACACACACAAGCCTTCCAGTCACAGGGACAGCCCCCTCTCTCACTCACTCTTTCACACACTCACTCTCTCTATATCCTATTTTCTTATTGTAGATATATGTATATATGTATATAATATATGTAATATGTACCTATGTATATAATATAAGTTTGTGTATTATATATGTATCTAATATAGATACTTGCAATGGGTGTATAGGTTATATTAGTATATATACAAGTATCATATATATATATGTAACTAGTGTGTGTACCAAATATATGTAATATATATATATATATATATATATATATATATATATATATATATATATAAATATATATATATATATATATATATATATATATATATATATATATATATATATATATATATATATATATATATATAAAATATATATATATATATATATATATAATATATGTAAAAAATATATATATATATTTTTTTAATATATATATATATATATATATATATATATATATATATATATATATATATATATATATATATATATATATATATATATGTGTGTGTGTGTGTGTGTGTGTGTGTGTGTGTGTGTGTGTGTGTCTGTGTGTGTGTGTGTGTGTGTGTGTGTGTATTAGATTACTTTTTTTTTTAAAAATATATATATATCTATATATATATATATATATATATAAAATATATATATATATATATATATATATATATATATTTTATATATATATATATATATATATATATATATATATATATATATATATATATATATATATATCAAGAGTGTTATGTTTTAGATATAGATTTTGACTTGTGTATGATTTAGGGTTGGCCTATAGGCATGATGCAGCCTATGGCATATATGTGAGTCTGTTTGACTAGTGAGCCTAGATTGGGCTCGTACAGCTTTGTTAGACCTAGAATAGACTTGCTAGACTAGTGTAGACTTGTTAGACCTAGTTTGACCATAGTTGACCTAGTTTGACCATAGTTGACCTAGTTTGACTTCTAGGGTTGACCAGAGTTGACCAAGAGTTGACTTTGGCCTAGATTGACCTAGATTCATGTAGAATGCATTGTAGTACTTCATTTTACCATTCTGGACTTGTTGTGACTTGTGCTATTCTAAATAGGAGCCAGACACCACTCCTTGGACAGTATATTTCAGTTGGACACTCAGATACCAGGCGAGTACATTCTCTGATCATTTCATATCCTGTTAGAATTATTTTCCTGCTTTAGATAACTTTACTTGATGCTGTCATGTTGGTAACACGGATTAGTACTATATGGATCCATTCTTGAGATGTTATCCCCTCAGGGAGCATCGTATACTACATGTTCTATGCGTTTCACTTACATGGTGTATCACTATGCTTCACGATTCATCGATCACTTGTGACATATACTCTCATGATCACAGAGTCTTTCTTGAATCTTCCCATTTATGGGTATTCCCAGAATCACCCATTTATGGGCTATCCATGTATGACCCCTTGTGGGCCTTTGCATGGAATCATAACATAACCTGGTTGGATCCTTATGTATTGATTGGGGGGTACGGGGGAGTAGAAGTAAACATGTGAATAATATCCAAGTAGTGTATTTTCCAGAATCACTCCATAGTATAGTTCTCAGATTCTCCTAGGCCATTCACATGTTTATATTGTACTCTGACTCACTAGCCACAGTTAGCTCTCTATTTACAGTGTATATATTTCCATTATAGTTTCCTCTGTTTACATTCCATACTTCTTTCAGTTTCATGTATCTTACTCTACTGCATGTTTATATTTTCTAACCTGCTATGAACTGTTGAGATGTATTGTGCTCGCTCCTGTCCTGACTGGACCTGTTAAAAATATTACAGAGGACGAGGAGGAGCCTGGTGTGGATACCTATTACGGTGCTACCTTAGATGAGTGCCTGGACCTGGACCAGCAGCAGGTCCCACTAGCTGTGGATGACACACCCTTAGATTAGGATGTTTCATTTACAGTATTCTATGGATGATTGTACATATTGATACTTGGGATCTGGGATTATGTATTTATCTTAGACACTTAGACTCTCTGTTGTACTTGGGATTCCCTTTCATTTCAGCAATTTTATCTATCTATCTATCTGCTATCTTATCACCTGCCTTAGTTGTGATTGAGTTTACTTTCTACTATGTCACCCCCATTCGGGGAGTATAAACTGTTTAGCTTTATATTGTTAGATGTTGTGACCTAGGACAGCGTTCTACCGCCGATACTGCAGCGTAGGCTGGACGTACCCACGTCTCGTGCCCTTACTCTAGGGTGCGGGTCGTGACAGAGAAAGAGAGGGCTGCCAAGGAGAAGAAAAGGTTGGGAGATCGTCGCCCACACGACGTCCAACTCGAGGAAGGAATACGTGCAGAAGATCTTGGGTTCGTCCGCTCGAGATTGCCAGGAATTACTTGTCTCCTTTCCACCGCAGATATAATTCGTGAACCCTAGTTTCCGCCTATAAAGGGTTAGAACACATATTAGATTTGTTTAACTTTCTATCGATCAATACGCACACCAAAGGAAGGGTCATGGGAATCCCCAGTTCCATCAATTGGTATCAGAGCCACTTTGGATCTACGTATTGATTGATACGTCCATGTTGTCCAATAAAACCTACGCTGTATAATAGTCGATAGATATAGATCTGTTCTAACTCGGTTTTGCAGGCATCTTAGATCAAACTATTATGGTCCAATGCATGTTTCTTGATTGTGTTGTTTAAACCACAGATATGTCGTGGATGTTGTTGTTGCTGTGGATGTAATTAAAATCACGAGGGTTAATTGTGCTTATTATTTTAATTTTTTAATCTAGATTATGTGTGAACTTTTTCGGGAGGCATAGGATTGATGTAATTTTAATTATTTTTGATCAATCGTGATGGCGGTGGTGGCTGTTTCTAACGCCGGATGAGATGCTGGTTTTAAGCAGTCCAGAAGCAGACAGATGATTTTCGATGAAGGAATCGACAGCAAAATCCTAAAAAAAATACGGGGCGCTGCCCCGAACCCCGCGACCTGACCGAGCAGGTCGAACCCCGTATAGATCTGCGCAGCGCCAGATTTTGGATTCGGATAGTTGAGGATGGAGCAGCAAAGATGACCATAATAGTTGGATATTTTCTCTTATTTTTGTCATTTTGCTTTTTCTGATTATGCATATTTATTATTGTGTTGTTGTTTTGAAAAACCAAACCTACATTAATAATGGACAACATGGACATAATATCAACTAGTAGAAAAAATCCTCATTGTTAAATAACTAAGTGGGAGAGGATTTTTATTTAGTATAAATCCTATGGTCTCCATTACTGGTTCGTAGGTGATGTAATTATACTTGCGTGTTGGCTTTAGTGCTTTCCTCCATATCGGATGATTATAATTATGGATCACTAGTACAAACTTTCTTAGGGATAATTGTAGAAAGTTACCTAGTATGTGTTCACTTCTCCATCTGAAGGAACTCATTACAAGGTAATGGACTTAGTATTAAGTAATGGTATACACTTAGATACAAATAATGATATCCTCTCCATCGGAGTCACTGCTATTATTTGTATAACCAGAGCAAGACCAGCATATTAATTTTATTTGTCATAAAGTTATATTGACATGATAGTAAAATTAATAAGAAAAATTTACTTGAACAAAGTTGAATTAGTATACGTCCACACTATCGTGGCATGCTAAATTCATGGTGTTCAAGGTGTTGGTGAATTTTTTATTATTATTTTGAGGGAATCAATATTTAGTTAATTCAAAAAGTTTTTTTGTCCTACATAATTTTATTTATGTGATTCTCAGGATTTCAAAAATGGGTTCTTTCAGTCCACTTATGGTGATTCTTAAAGAAAACAAACTTACTGGACCTAATTATATTGACTGAAAACGTAATTTGGACATTGTTCGGACTGCTGAGGAGTACAAATATGTACTTGTTGAGGAATTCCCACCTAAGCCTGATGCTAACTCTGATGAAGAGGTCAAAGAGGCTTATAAGAAGTGGAAAAAGGCAGATGAGATGGCGCGGTGTTACATTCTAGCATCTATGTCAAATATACTACAACATCAGCATCAGGCCATGGCCACAACTTATGACATGATGTATAACCTCAAGGAACTCTTTGGACATCAGAGTAGAGCAGTTAGGCAGTTTGCTATGAAATGTTTGATGAATACAAAAATGGCTGAGGGTACATCAGTAAGGGATCATGTTCTCAAGATGATAGGTCATCTGAATGAGATGGAGATCCTTGTAGCTGAAATCGATAGGAAAACCCAGGTCGATATCATTTTCGAGACTCTGCCTAAATTTTTTGACAATTTTTGCCTTAATTTCAACATGAACAAAAGGTTGTATAGTTTGGCAGAACTTGCAAAAGAGCTACAGGATGCTGAATCTCTCTTTAGGCAGATTGGTCATGTTTTTGTTTCTAAAAAGGCTTCTACTACTAAGCCAAAAGACTGTAAGAAGAAGAATAACATTCAGAAACAGGCAAACTCGGCAAAGAAGGGCATGAGACCTCAAGGCACAGTGAAAAAGCCGAAAGGTAAATGTTTCAAGTGCAAAGGGTCAGGATATTGGAAGACTGATTGTCCACTTCTCAAACAAGGGAACAAAGAAGGTATATCTCATTTACAAGTAGTTGAAACATGTTTAGCGGTGTTATCTACCTGTACCTGGTGTGTAGATACAGGAGCCACTAATCATGTCTGCAATACATTGCAGGGATTCCAGAAAACTAGACGGCTCAGTGATGGAGAGATATACTTATTCATGGGTGATGCTACAAAAGTATCGGTCGTTGCATTAGGAGATGTTAATTTATATTTTGGTAGTAATAGGTCTTTAACATTGAGAGATTGTCTTTATGCACCTTCACTTTGAAGGAATTTAGTTTCTGTTTCTATGTTAGTTAAGGATGGATATTCAGTTTATTTTAATGACAATATTGTTATTAGAAAGAATAAACATTTTATCTGTTCTGGTGCATTGGTTGATAATTTGTATGTTATTAATCCTATTTTGCCCACAATGCAACTTATAGAAATGAATAATATGCCATCTAACTTAAATAAGAGAAAAGAACCTTCTTGTATGAACCAAACATATCTTTGGCACTTGCGATTGGGGCATATTAACCTAAAAAGAATTCAAAGACTGGTTGAAAATGGACCTTTGAGTTCATTGGAAGTGGAGGCACTACCAGTCTGTGAATCCTGCTTGGAAGGTAAAATAACCAAAAGGCCTTTTACGGCAAAGGGGTATAGGGCCAAAGATGTGCTGGAATTGGTTCATTCTGATTTGTGTGGACCCATGACTATCCAAGCTAGAGGTGGCTTTGAATATTTTGTCATATTTATTGACGATTATTCAAGGTATGGATACATTTATTTGATGCGCCGTAAGTCTGAGTGCTTTGAAAAATTCAAAGAATACAAGGCTGAAACGGAGAAACGTCATGGAAAATGTATCAAGTCATTACGATCAGATCGTGGTGGCGAGTACCTCTTTGGAGAGTTTAGGGATTATTTATCAAAGGCTGGGATTGCATCCCAATTGACTGCACCTGGAACGCCCCAACAGAATGGTGTAGTCGAAAGAAGGAATAGAACTCTCATGGAGATGGTTAGATCAATGATGAGTTATTCAGATTTGTCAGATTCGTTTTGGGGATATGTCTTAGAGACTGCAGCTTAAATTTTGAACTTGATTCCTTCTAAGTCAGTACCTCTTACTCCCACAGAGCTGTGGATTGGGCGTAAGCCTAGTCTGAAACATGTTCGCATTTGGGGTAGTCCAGCACATGTGTTGAATGGAAAAGCAGATAAGTTGGAATCTCGTACAGAAGTACGCTTGTTTGTAGGCTATCCAAGAGGAACGAAAGAAGGTTTATTTTATAGTCCTAAGGATCAGAAGGTCGTTGTTAGCACCAATGCCCGATTCTTAGAGGAAGACTATGTGATGAACCATAAACCCACAAGTAGAGTTGTTCTAGAAGAACTGAGACGTGAGACACCAAGTACTTCAGTACCAATAGTACAAGAGGATGAACTACAAATAACTGTACAACGTGTCACAAATGTTACACCACAACCGATAGTGCCTCGTCGTAGTGGGCGGGTTGTGATACAACCTGATAGATATATGTTCTTGGGAGAGTCGTCAGACTTCGTCCCTGAGGAACAAGATTATGATCCTTGTACCTACAATGAAGCACTCCAGGATAAAGATGCAGAGTCTTGGCAAAAAGTAATGATATCTGAAATAGAATCTATGGATTCTAATCAGGTCCGGGAGCTTGTAGAACCACCCATTGGTGTAAAAGCCATTGGATGCAAGTGGGTCTATAAGAGAAAAGGAGGATCAGACGGTAAGGTTAAAACCTTCAAAGCTCGGCTTATAGCAAAAGGTTTTACTCAAAGAGAGGGTATCGATTATGAGGAAACCTTTTCTCCTGTAGCCATGCTAGTCTATTCGGATTCTTTTATCTATTGCAGCTCATCTCGATTATAAGATTTGGCAAATGGATGTCAAGACAGCTTTCCTTAATAGAAGTCTTGAGGAAGACATCTATATGAAGCAACCAGACGGGTTCATTAAAAAGGGCCAGGAGCATCTTGTTTGTAAGCTCAAGAATTCCATTTATGGACTTAAACAAGCTTCCAGATCTTGGAACATATGTTTTGATCAGGTGATAAAATCCTATGGATTTGATCAATGTCAGGATGAATCATGTGTATACTGAAAGTGTGACGGAAACGTGGTGGTGTTCCTAGTACTTTATGTGGATGACATCTTGCTCATTGGAAATAATGTGAAGGTATTATCTGATGTAAGGGTATGGTTATCCAAACAGTTTGATATGAAGGACTTGGGAGAAGTAGGTCACATCCTTGGGATCAAAGTTCTACGAGATCTCAAGAAAAGGATGTTGGGCTTATCTCAAGCTTCCTATATCGATACTGACTAACTCGTTTTAGTATGCAAAATTCTAAGAAAGGTTTCTTACCTTTTAGACATGGAATAGCTCTATCAAAGGAGCAGTGTCTGAGGACACCTAAAGAGATAGAGAACATGATGGCAGTTCCTTATGCTTCAGCAGTAGGAAGCTTAATGTATACAATGCTATGTACGATACCAGACATCTGCTTTGCCGTAGGCATGGTCAGCAGATATCACTCTAACCCAGGACAAAAGTACTGGACTGTCGTAAAGCATATTTTGAAGTACTTGAAAAGGACTAAAGAGTATATGCTAGTTTACCAGGCAGATAGTTTAGTTCCCTTGGGGTATACAGACTCAGATTTTCAGTCAGATAGGGATTCCAGGAAATCTACCTCAGGTTATGTGTTTACTTTGGGAGGTAGAGCCATTGTGTGGAGGAGTATCAAGCAAAAATGTATTGCTGATTCCACCATGGAAGCCGAGTACGTGGCAACATCTGAGGCAGCCAAAGAAGCGGTTTGGCTCAAAAACTTTCTGTTGGACTTGGATGTGGTACCTAGTTTGCCTAAGTTTATTAAACTTTATTGTGATAATAGTGGTTCAGTTGCAAACTCGAAGGAACCACGAGCCCTTAAGACAGGCAAACACATTGAGCGCAAGTACCACCTGATACGAGATTTTGTAAAAAAAAGGAAAAGTTGTTGTGATCAAGATAGCATCAGCCGACAATCTAGCTGATCCCTTTACAAAGAGCTTACCAGGCATCAGCCGACAACCTAGCTGATCCCTTTACAAAGAGCTTACCAGCTAAGGCTTTTGACAGTCATGTTGAGGGAATATTAGTCAGATGTGTAGCATCATGGCATTAAGTATAAGTGGAAGATTTGTAATAGTATACTGAAAAGCAATGCTTTGAGTATAGGTGGGAGATTGTTAGGGTTATATACTAAAAGCATCACTTTTGTAGTAACCTTATTTCCTTAAATTTTGAATGAGAATCATATGGGCAAATGTTTGCATATCGTATTTATTGCAAGTGTCAATGCAAATGTCTGATATTCTATATTATAGATAATATGGTGTGTGGTGTCACACAGAAGATTATATTATCAGTTTCCTATGAAGTATATAAATAGTTCACAACCTAGATGGACTTGGACAATCTATTGGAAAGGTTGTAGTGTAATCTGGTATTAGTCTATCTTGACTATAGGTTTACACTAGTACACTTTGTGTGTATTGAACAGGACCACTTGAGGTTGTTCTCTTTGTATTGACTACATAAAAGAACAAACACCTCTGTTATTATGGATGCTTGTGCTCTTAATCCGGATATAATAACGAACATATATATGCAGTGTGCATTACTTTGACTCATAAAAGAGTGAGATTCATTATGGATCAACAACCTCTATGAATTGGGTAATAACATTATATATATGATGGGCTGTTGATTATAAATAGAATCTATGTCCCGATACATCGGGTTGATGATGTCCTCTTAAGGAGCTCATAAGGATTGTCATGTAAACCCTGCAGGTGGATTATATCCGACATGACAAATAAAGTTGAGCGGTACTACTTAAGGATAAAAGATGTCGAATCAATATAGTTGTCAGTAACTTAATTTGATCTATGGACATACGATATCTTAACATGGGGAGCCAAACGAGCATATAATAAAAGGAGCCCACAAACATAATTTGGGATTAGGAAGGTAGTGCAACAATAGCTAATTAGTGGACCGAGCTATTGTTAATAGGCCTGGATTGTGTGTTCGGGCTGAACACGGGATATCCAGATTCGTTAGGAGGCCTAACCCTAATTTCTCCTCATGGTCCCTGCCGTAGCCTATATATATCCTCTATTCTATGGCCGCCAGACTACTCATCAGAAATCTGAAATTTTCTCTAAATTCGTGATTTATGTAAGGAGAGAAAGAGAGGGATGCCAAGGAGAAGAAAAGGTTGGGAGATCGTCGCCCACACGACGTCCAACTCGAGGAAGGAATACGTGCAGAAGATCTTGGGGTCGTCCGCTCGAGATTGCCAAGAATTACTTGTCTCCTTTCCGTCGCAGGTATAATTCGTGAACCCTAGTTTCCGCCTATGAAGGGTTAGAATACGTATTAGATCTGTTTAACTTTCTATCGATCAATACGCACACCAAAGGAAGGGTCCTGGGAATCCCCAATTCCATCATATTGTACCACCCTAACACATACATATAGATATCATATATCAAGTATATACATATCCTCACTATGAACCATAACCTATATCTATATACTCTCATAATATATATAGATACTATAATAACCCAAAAATATATATTCCTATCTATATAACCCTTCCATAATCTAGCATCACCTACTCAAACTCAAACACATAGACACTAACCCACTAATACGAGGATACCATATCAACCTTGGTCATATTGGCATCCCAAAATCAATTCCTTGATCATAAGGTAAACTAATCATTTACCTTGAAGGTAAAGGTAATTCATATTTTCCTTAAGATACTAACTTGGTATCATGAGATACCAAGATATCCCTCAAATATCTAATTAACTAACTATCTAATGTACTAACATAACATCTTAACTAATATCTAACATATGACCTATAGAGACTAACTTACTAGCATACCATTATCTAGAACTAACATAACCTACTAACATATCAATATCTAATATAGTAAATATCTAACATCAAACTATCTATCAACATATCAAATATCTAACAAAATACTAACCTCTACTATCTAACTAACATTCATACTAACAAATATAACTTACACTAACATATAACAAACTCTAATATATCTAACCCTCTACTGACCAACATCTAACAAACATACTAACAAATATAACTTATACTAACATATAACAACTCTAACATATCTAACCAACATCTAACAAACATACTAACATATATTACCTACCAATAATATATATATATATATATATATATATATATATATATATATATATATATATATATATATATATTATCATACATATACTCGACAACCTACGATATCTACATTCATTTAATATCCATACTACATAGGCTCAAAGGTTACACAAAATGCCTATATCGTATAGTCACTCTTCTACATAAAATTAATACTATACCAATTGGACATTCACTAAATTCAAGGATTAAATTATGTCGTAGCCCTTTATGTTAACTTTTCGAAACTTCAAACGGATCACATTTTCGTGTCCGGAAGCTCCCAGAATCGCAAAAATACCGAAATGCGTTTGTCTTTCGGACAGCTGACACTCAAATAGTTTTACAGAAAGTTGCAGAACGATTTTGGCTTATTAAAATATATATTGGGAAAGCTAACTTCGATATGGTTCTTTTAAAAAAAACCGGAAGATTAATCGGAGTTCTGAGCTAAAAGTTATGGCATTTCTAAGTTGCTATGGTTACTAAAAACGTGGATGAATATTATGACAAATTTGGCTTGTTTTGGACAAAAGAAACACATGTAGGCCAAGACACTTGGATACCAACATAGGTATCCAAATAAAACTCATTCTAACCATCCTAATTAAGATCAGTCCACTCTCTAACCATTCTAAAACTGAATTTAAAACACAATTAATCCTATTAGGCAATAAACCAAATACATGGGGTGTCCTAATTTGGGATCTATCAAGTAGGACACAAAACACATATCTAAAATTCTCAAGAGAGCTCCAAATAGCCTCAAACTTAAATCTAAAGGAGGTACATGCATGGAGGTGGATCCTATGGATTCAAAACTAACTAATATGCATAAAAAATTAATTTAGATGGTTGGTTTTACCTATTGGTAGTGGAATCACAATGATACTCTCAAGGACACGGTTCCTACATGAAGATCTTCCAAAAGGACACTCCTTCTTGCACTTTGCTCCAAATCTTTGCCAGCACCCTCCCTTGGTAGTATGAGAGGGTTGGATGAAAGTTTTGGTGGAGGGATGTAAGGATTTGGAGATCAAATCAAAGAGTGAAGCTCTCAATTTGGGAAAGAACACTTTGTGAAGGAAAAGAGGTAAGATGGAATAAAATGAAAGGGAGGCTAACCTACCTATAGTGACTGCCATTAAATCCTATTTAGGCTTTGGGGGAAAGCCCAATAAGGCTTCAACTAGTCCTCTTGGTTAATTTTAAGTTAGGTTCAAGTTTGGGATCAAAAGGGTTAAATTTAAGCCTCTAACTTAACCAATCTAACAAGTGGTATTAGTCTAAACTCACTAACTTAATCAGCGGGGTTTGTGGGACATGACTAACTAATCTTGGGATCCCATCTACAGTCTAAGCTACGCGGGTCACTAATACAAGTCGGAACGAAACGAAACTCAAACCCGACTAAAAAAATCCCATAAAATCAATATTAAAATATAAGAATTCCTAAAATATTAAAATATAAAAAATGACCAAAATCATAATACATCAATTTAAATATTATTAAAATAATATAAAATTTACCAATTAATCAAAATCCTAAATAATTCAAAAGTCACAAAATGACCAAAATACTCTTAGCCTAAAAGTTGTAATTAGTCATTCTAATCACATGGTTAGGTTCCCATGGTCATGGTTAGTCTCTAGGCTCAACAGTTCTAGGGTTCACTAGCTAACACATCAAAATTATAATTCACCAATTATAAATAGATTTAAATTAATTATAAATCCCTATAAATTATAAATCCTATTATTAAATAATAATCTTTTACAAAGGTTCAAAATTACCCTCATTTAAAAAAGTGGGTGTTACAAGTCTACCCTCCTTAGAAGAATTTCGTCATCGAAGTTAAGATGGTCGTACTCCTTTTAGGTAAAACCCCCAACAATCAAGGTCGAAGCTTCTACCTAGCAGCACACAAGGTCAACAAGTAAAATATGGGTAGTAGGCTTAAAATGGGTCATATCCCAGATTTGGGTCGGTAGGTTTGGGTCGAAAAGGTGTCCCCATTTCGAGTCGGAAATAAAAGCGACTCCGTAAGGTAAATCCAGATGGGATCTTGTGTCAGAAAATTCATATGATAATGATGAAGCACAAGATGGCGTGTCCGAGTAGGACACGAAGGTCACGGGTGAAGGGTGTCATGTATAGGTCATGCATGTGAAGTTGGTTTTGAGAAAACAACTAATCTTGGGCACCTAAATTAAAATTCATAGCAATGTGCACATGATAATCATAATTAAAGTAGAAATGGTCAAATGGCCTAAATTGGACCTAAAGCTGCGATGTAAAAGTAGTACAAGGGAACAAGTTTAAGTGAGACATAATATATCAAAGTGAAGATAATCTTGTCTACAAACTTATGAAAGAAGTTTCCAAAGATTTATATATCTAACGTTCCAGAAATCAAAGTCACAGAAAGAATATTTGTCTACCTAGAATGCTCTCTCTAGGATTCCCGTCTAGCCATTCTAATCATACTACAACACAAAGCAATCACAAGGTATCAAAACATACAAACAATGTGGGGTGTATCAATTATCTCAAAAGACATACTAAGGTCTAGGCTGGAAATATGGGTACTTCTGAGGCTTAGGTGGAACTGGATACTACTCTCTCAAGATCTCAGCCTGAACTCTTTGTGTCTCTAACACATCCCGGAGAAGTTCGAATATCTGAGCTCCATCAAGAACAACTATCCCGAGAATATGGTATGGAGTACCACTATAGGAGGTAGAGGAAGACTCTCGGTCTTAGGCGAAGCTACAGCTACACTCAAGGACAGGCTATGGTCATGGGTGCCCTACTGGAAAGAATAAGTAAAATAATAAATCATCAAGGCGGTAAGGCAGACTAACATCCAATATAAAAACTGGTAAGTATTATAAATAACAGAGTAATCATCTACAATGGGTTACTATTCTAATACCAATGCTAACTATCATCTCTAGGGTACAGACACTCTACAAGTTATCATATCATTACACTATGAAAGAACTACATATGAATAAGCTCTACAAAACTAAAATATCCCTACTCTTAAGTTATTTGATGATGGAATACAATTTTATAACAACAGAAGGGTACGATAGAGATGGTATGTTTAAAAACCTTCTCAAGATACAATCTGATAATCATATGTGTCTGTCCAAAATTATGTTACTTAGAATCCTCGCCATGCTAGTAAGCAAGGTTGTGATAAATGATAGATTCCATAACTAGGGTATGCATCTCTATAATCATGTCGTCTAGAATTCTCGCTATGACGACTAGTATAGCTGCGAGAAATTTTAAATCTCATAACCAAGATATGTACATCCAAAGTCAGGTCTCTCGTTTCCGCCACACCGGCTAATATGGCTGCGATAAACTCCAGGTTCCATAATCAAGCAGATGTTTTACCATCCCTGTTATTTCCGTCAACATATGTTATCAGAAAATATCGTAACTCAGGCCATAAAATTTATCTCGATAGAAAAATCAAAATCAACAATGATCCATCAAAAATCAAATTCAATAACAAGGAGTAAGGGTGAACAAATCAAAGGAAGGGATTTCAAATTGAAGTTTAAATAAGATTCTCAAGGGTCGTCCCAGGAATCTCTTAAGGATTTCTAACTGTGATTGAGTATCCTCTCATTCTAACACCTTACTTCCTATATTCTATCGCAGGCTTGTAGCAGTACAACTAAGTCATTGTGCTACTTCGATATCGTAATAATGCGAATCTCGACCTGCATGGGCCACGACTAAAAACGTGTCGCGACCCGCACCCTGTGTAGGGGCACGAGAAGTGGGTACGTCCAGCCTACGCCACAGTGTCGACAGTAGAACGCTGTTCTAGGTCACTATCTAATCAACAACTCACACAATTATATAATGTACCTTTCACAATCTCAACTCCGAATTGAGGACAAGTATAAGATATGATATAACTCAATCACAGTCTAAGAACAATAGGATAACACAGAAGCCTATACTAAACTCAAAGCAACAACTTAAATAAACTTCTAAAATAATAATATCTCAAACAATATCTCAAATACAACTCAATCTCCACTTATTACAATACAAGTTCCAACAAAAAAAAACTAAACCATAAACTAGCAATCTACTCCAAGCTCTACTGGTCCTCTAGGCTAGCTGTGAATCTCTATGTTACCTGTAATATTTTCAACAGGTCTAGTCAGAATAGGAACGAGCAGAAAATCTCAACAGTTCATATCAAGACAGGAATATAAAGCATAAAATAGAGTAAAATACATAAAACGCTGAAAGAAAGTACATGTAGTAAAAGAGAGAGAACTGTAATATAGAATAGCTACTATAAGTAGAGAACTATTAGTAACTAGTGATGTAGAGTACAAGATAGACATGTGAACGGCTTGAATTTGCACATGATTACAGTAAGAGTTTATACAATAACTACTTGGAATTGTTTACATGACTGCTTCGACACCCCCGTACCCTAATCAATACACAAGGATCCAGACAAGTTATGTTATTATACAATATTTCATATGAGGAGCCCATAAATGGGTGCAAATGAAGGTATACATGCAGGCTCTGTGAATATGAGAGTACATGAATCACAAGAGTGTATATGAATAATGAAAGCACAAGAGTACATGATGAAAGAAAATGTACATGACATGATGTATCCGATGCTACCGAGGGGGATAACATCTCAATGTAAAGATCCATATAGTAATAATCCGTGTTAACAACGTGACAACATCAAGTAAAATAATCTAGTAAAAGAATATAAATCCTAACAAGTATGAAATGATCAGATAATGTACTCGCTGATACCCTGAACAACTGATATGAAAAGATGGTCAACTGGAGTCCTAGAGTCCTAGTTAGAGCAGCACAGGTTATAAATAGTTCAATTTATATGGTAATTAAAATTATAATGCAATTTACATGAGTCTAAGTCAATCTAGGTCAAAGTTAACTCTTGGTCAACTCTGGTCAACCAGTTTAGTCAAACTAGGACAACTAGTCTAATGTGGTCAAACTAGCTATGGTTTGGTCAACAATGGTCAAACTAGTCTAGGTTAGTCAATTCTAGGTCTAAACAAGTCTACGGCCTAAACAATCAAGTATACTAGTACCATTGCTATCTAACACATAGCCTAAATCAAGGCACATAGCTAAACTATATAGCTAACAAGGCACACAAACTTAGTTATATAATATACATTACATATATATCACATATATCCCTACCCATATAGTACCACCCTAACACATACATATAGATATCATATATCAAGTATATACATATCCTCACTATGAACCATAACCTATATCTATATACTATCATAATATATATAAATACTATATAATCCAAAAACATATATACCTATCTATATAACCCTTCTACGATCTAACATCACCTACTCAAACTCAAACACTTAGACACTAATCCACTAACACTAGGATACCATATCAACCTTGGTCATATTGGCATCCTAAAATCAATACCTTGGTCATAAGGTAAACTAATCATTTACCTTGAAGGTAAAGATAATTTATATTTACCTTATGTTACTAACTTGGTATCATAAGATAACAAGAAACCCCTCAAATATCTAATTAACTAACTATCTAATGTACTAACATAACATCTTAACTAATATCTAACATATGACCTATAGAGACTAACTTGCTAACATACCAGTATCTAGAACTAACATAACCTACTAACATATCAATATCTAATATACTAGATATCTAACATCAAACTATCTATCAACATATCAAATATCTAACAAATAATTATCAGATTGGTATCGGCGATATCGGTAGTATCGACGGTTTCGGATCGGAGTATCGAATTTTTTGGTATCAGGAAACTGAAGAACAGATGGCAACTCTAGAGAGGGGTGAATAGAGTTTATAGCTATAATAGCCAATTAAAAATTAAACTCTTTCACAAGCTAAAATTAATTAGAGTAAATGAGGAAATAAATAAGAAGCAAGAAAGCATAAGCAAACACAGCCGATTTTAACCTGGTTTCCCTCGTGGAGGACTAGTCCAGGCCTGAAAATTCTAGCTCAGGATTAAATCTACTATTTGTGAAATAGTAGTTACACCCCGTGCCTTTTCTTCAGAAGAGCATGTCAATATCTTACAAAGGATCGCAGTGGCGATGCTTGGAATTTTCCAAGCGACTTCTTGAACTCCTGCACAAAACTCCTAACTGAAAGATGCTGAGCACTTGAGTCTTAGGGAGCTTGTGGCTAGTAGATGAACAAGGGTATGGCTTGTATTGAGCTTTAGAGAGAAGAGAAGAGAAGATTGGATGATTGAAAAAGAAAGAATTCATGGCCTATTTATAGGATATTTGTAGGCAGAATTCGGCCAGAATTCTGGTAGGAATTTTCAAATATTTGGCCGTTGGACAACTAGCAACCAGCCAACCCTAAAAATTAGGGTGCTGATTTTTAGGGGACAGAGTTCGGCCCGAACTCTGTATGGAGGCAGAGTTCGGCCCAAACTCTGTCTCCAGAGCACAGAATAGGTCTTATGGTCCAATGGGCTTATTTGGATGTGTGGAGCTTATGGATTTTGGGTAGGTTATAGGTTAAGCAAGAGCTCAGCATAACTCAGCTTACATCAGTCTAGACTCAATAAATTTATAAAAATACAGACTCAAAAATGACTTGTATTGTAAAACTGAGCTGTCGTCTGATTTGAGCTGGATGTAGTCGTCGTATGTCATATTGAATTATTATAAGTATTATTTAGTCAATGTTATCAATATTTTGTTGACTGTGACTTTGTGTCAACAATCTCCTCCATATTGATAATTGACAAAATAATAATTGTATATTCAATATTCATACCTGGACACATGTAAAGAGAAAAAAATATAGCTCCCCCATAATCAGTGCCGAACTTAAGAATAGCTCCCCCGTAAGCAATGCATCTTGTTGGCCTGATAAGAACATTCTTCCAAAAGCACATATACATAGACAAAAAGAATATAGAATATACATATTATACATCCTCCCCCTTTTGGCATTTAGCAATTTAAGATAAACAAGTAATAACTGGCAAACACACCAAAAGAGAAGAAACTGCATATAAACTAATATAATGACCAAATGGCATATAAACTGATAGAACTACCAAAGTCTCAAGAGTCACAACTCATAATAAGTCTAATACAAACCAAGTACATAAAAGCAACTAAAAACAAAATGCATAAACCATAATCTATGATCCTCAGGAGCAGCAGCAAGGAGCAGTCCATATCCATCATCGAGCTCGTGAAGGCCCAGCGTCGTCTGATGGACCAGCGTCATCTTGGTTTCTTCCTACAGTTAATCATCCAGTCCATCATGGTACATGGAAGATTAAAGGGAACATGAAAGTGGAGATGATACAATACCAAAATTTCAAAATAAGTGACTTCATCGGTGGAACCCGCTTTGGGTAGAATGGTGTTAAAAATGATTCGATGAAGTTCATAGAAATAGGGATTGAAAAATTTGGCCAAAAGCTTACGAGGACGTGTGTTAGGGCTACACAAGTCGTCCTTGAAACTTTTAAGTGAAATCCCTTCGGGAAATTGAAATGATCGAGCTTCAACAAGCTTTTTCCATGAGTTAGGCTCTTGGAGTTCAAGGTATTCGGCCAATTCGAAATCGTCAAAAGAGATATCAATTCCCGCAATCCGTGAATAAATATGTGTATCATCATAGGTTAGGTTGCAGTAAAATATTTGAATAGCACTACGATAAATGACAGAATTTATGGTGACAAGTTCATCAAGGCAAAGGTCATGAAAAAGTGCATCATGTTGAGAGAAAATAGTAAAGTTGATAGGGTGTCCCGCAAACACCGGACGTGTCTGAAAATCACTAAACCAATCATTTGATGCGTCGAGTGATACAAAAATTCGTTCGTCAAAAGTGTTTGGGTCTTGTGGACGTGGAGGATTGAACAACGGATGGATAGTTGGTTGTTGTTCAATGGCCGGTGCAACGGGTGGTGCAACGGGTGGTTCAATGCGAGGAGGAGCATTCGACGAGGATGCTCCCTCGGTCCGAAGTCTCTTTCCGCGGTTGAACAAACGTGGAGCCATAACACAATAAAGATAAGGAAAAAAATTAAGATATAGAAAAGTATGAAATTATACCTCAAACTAGTGATGAACAATGAAGGAGAATTGAAAAAGAAGCCTTCTCCTTGAGTTTGGGAAAGAAATGAGCTCTAGAAGGGAGAAATTAGGGTTAAGGTTTTGAGAAAAAGGTGTTTGAGAAGTGAAAAGGTGGTAATGAAGAAGAAGAGGGAGGAGAACCCGAAAATATGTGAAGGGTTCCAATTGGTCAGAGCAAATAATGGCCATTGGATCAAAATAAGATCAGCGGCTGAGACTGTTCCCGGTTCTGGAACAGTCAGGCCGAATTCGGCCCGAACTCTGGTAAGGGCAGAGTTCGGCCCGAATTTTGGATTCTGGTCACAGAACAGGAATCAGGATGATATGAAGAAAAATTGGTTAAGTTAGAAAGACCAAAAAGAATGTGAGTATAAATACAAGAAAAGATCCAAGTGATAAACAACGAATAACAGATAGTGAACTCGAAGCAGCAAGGTGAAGTTAAAAAAATAGTATTTCTGCATGTGATAAATAAAAATGAACCATATAATAAACAAGGAATTATATAATAATTCAATATTTTGAAGCTGCCATAGGTTAGCTGCAGTAGCCGGATCCCAGCTAGCGATAGTCCTGAGGACTAGTGCACCGTGTCGCTTAGGCTTTTACGCCTTGTTGTCAGAAGGACCCTTTCAGCTTGTACCCATAGCAAGTTCATCATAAGAGAATCACGATATACTCGATATTTATGCAGGTTGATTTTAATTTATAATAGTTTCATCTAAAATTCTAAGTTCACGACAAAGAAAATTGAAGTGCTCTTCGGATAATGATTTTGTAAAGAAATCTGCTAACTGATGATCAGTGTCAATAAATTCTAAGTTAATCGTGCCATTTTGCTGATGATCACGCAAAAAGTGATGATGTATTTCAATGTACTTCGTGCGTTAGTGACAAATGGGGTTCTTAGTGAGATTTATAGCACTAGTGTTGTCACAAAAGATTGGAATATGCATGAAAGATAAGTTGTAGTCTTCAAGGGTTTGCTTCATCCACAGAATTTGTGCACAACAACGCCCAGCTGCGATGTATTAAGCTTCTGTTGTGGATAGTACGACAAAATTCTGCTTCTTGCTAAACCAAGAGACTAAAGCCTTTCCTAATAAATGACACGTACCGCTTGTACTTTTACGGTCGACCTTGCATCCAGCGAAATCAGCATCAGAGTAACCAATAAGGTCAAATAACGTTGACTTGGGATACCAAAGGCCCATTGTAACCGTACCCTTAAGGTATCGAAAGATACGCTTAACAGCGGTCATGTGTGATTCCTTAGGATTTGCTTGATATCTAGCACACAGGCAAACGCTAAACATAATATCATGGCGACTAGCAGTAAGATAGAGTAGACTGCCTATTATACCTCGATACTTACGTTGATCTACGGGTTTGCCGCTATCATCTGGTTCAAGTTTGGTTGAAGTAGCCATTGGAGTGCTGATTGGTTTGACGTTGTCAAGGTCGAATTTCTTCAGCACGTTCTTTGTATACTTCGACTGACAGATGAAGGTTCCATTTGACATTTGTTTGACTTGCAGCCTAAGAAAGTAGTTGAGCTCCCCCATCATGATCATCTCAAACTCGATTTGCATACACTTGGCAAAATCTTGACAGAGGGTTTCATCACTGGAACCAAATATAATATCATCTACGTATATTTGTACTAAAAGAATAGTGTCCTTGAAAGATTTTATGAAAAGTGTGGTGTCAATTTTCCCTTTTAAAAAACCTTTCTCAAGCAAGAAATTGTTTAGCCGTTCATACCAAGCTCTAGGGGCTTGTTTGAGGCCATACAACGCTTTCTTTAGCTTGAACACATGGTCGGGAAATTTGTGATTTTCAAAACTAGGGGGTTGTTTTACATAAACTTCATCCTTAATGAATCCATCCAAGAAAGCACTTTTAGCATCCATTTGAAATAATTTGAAATTTTGAAAATTTGCAAATACACAAAGCATCCGAATGGATTCCAATCTAGCAACAGGAGCGTACGTCTCATTGTAGTCGATACCTTCCTCTTGGTTGTATCCTTAGGCTACTAGACGAGCTTTGTTGCGTGTGACTAACCATCTTCATTCACTTTGTTTCTAAAAACCCATTTAGTACCAATATTCGAGTGATTAGCCGGTTTAGGAACGAGTTCTCATACTTGGCTCCTTTCGAATTGGTTGAGTTCCTCTTGCATAGCAGAAATCCAAAATTCATCATTGAAAGCTTCTAAAATATTTTTCGGCTTAATTTATGAAATAAAGGCAGTACTAGCAATAGAGTCTCTTAATGATGATCTAGTAGTTACTCCACGTGAAACCTCACCGATCACCAAATTTTTTGGATGTGACGGCTTGAAAGAGAATTTCTTCGGCAAGCCCTCCAGGAAATTGGTTTCGGTTGTGGTATTCATTGGAGTAGAAGTTGATGGCTCAACATCATCATCAAGAGTAGCTGCTGCACTGTTATCTTCATCAAAAGTCACATTTGTAGACTCATTCGTAATTAATGAGTGTTTGTTAAAAACTCTATATCCCTTGCTCTTGGCAGCATAGCCAAGGAAAATACCATCGTCAGCTTTGGCATCAAATTTGCCTAAGTTGTCTTTGGTGTTAAGGATAAAATATCTACAACCAAAAACTCTAAAATAAGAAACATTTAGGGTTCTCCCAAACCAAAGCTCATAGGGTATTTTCTTCGTAATAGGACGAATAAGCACCCTATTTAAAATGTGGCATGCTGTACTGACAGCTTCAGCCCAAAAGTATTTCGGAAGTGAAAACTTGTTCAACATGACTCTAGCCATATCGCCAAGAGTCCTATTCTTTCGCTCTACAACACCATTTTGTTGAGGAGTTCTTGGACAAGAAAACTCATGATCAAAACTATTAGAATCACAAAACTTTTCAAAATCAGAATTTTCGAACTCGCCTCCATGATCACTTCGGATTCGAGTGATCATGTAGCCTTTTTCGTTTTGAACTTTCTTAACAAAAATCTTGAAAACCGAAATAGCATCACTTTTATTTGTAAGAAAGAAAACCCAAGTAAATCTAGAAAAGTCATCAACAATAACAAAGGCATAGAGTTTTCCACCAAGACTGTCTACTCTACTAGGGCCAAATAAATCCATATGGAGTAGTTGCAGGGGTCTAGTAGTACTTACAGAGTTAATGGAATGAAATGAGGACTTGGTTGCCTTATTAAATTCATATTCGGCACATACTGTGTCCTTTTTGAATGTGATATCGGGCAAGCCTCTAACTAGCTTCTTGGTCGATAGCCTGGATATAGTATCCATATTGGCAGGACCAAGACGCTGGTGCCATAGTAATCTTTCATCTTTATGGGCATATAGGCATCTACCTGCATTATTAGTATCTCTAGACAAATAGAAAATATAAATATTGTCCTCTCTTATCCTTTCAAAAGCGATGTCTCCTGTTGACCTATCATAAATAAAATATTTATTTTGTCCAAAGTTAATGTCATATCCATAGTCAGCAAGATGACTAATGCTAAGCAGGTTATGCTTTAACTCGGTCACTAGGAAGATATCCTTTATTACGGGAGAGGGAGGATGACCAATAATACCATTACCTATAATATAACCTTTTAGGTTGTTGCCGAAGGATACATATCCTTCTCTCTTCATCGATACTGATGCGAAAAGATTTGCGTCTCCCGTCATATGCCGCGAGCATCCACTATCGAGAATCCACTTACTTGTAGTTGAGGAGGGAAGGTCCACCTACATCAAGAGTAGATGTGACCTTTGGTACCCAAGTTATTGAGGGTCCTGAAAAGTTAGTTTTTGGAAACCATGAATATATCTTTCTATCTACTAATCTTGTAATTCTACATTATGGTGAAATGTGTCCATGTAAACCACAATAAGTATATGTAGCATTCCTATTTATATTAGGAGCATGCTGATGATGTCTATAAGTAGAGTGTTGAGGAGAAGTATGATGATATGTAGAATTAGCATGGTGATGATGACTATGTGTAGAGTGATATGGAGTGGCATGGTGATATTGTCTATATGGAGTAGCATGGTGATGATGTCTATATGTAGAGTGATGGTAGTGTTGTTTTTGTGCAACTTGGTGATGATTGTATCTATGTGTAGCATGATGATTTTGTGACATATGATAGTTATTTTTACGTACATGTGGTTTGTGTGCTTTGTGAAAGTGTGTGTATATGTAAGCATGATTACGTGTTACAGGTGGATGACGTGGGTGACTAGTATGAGAAGTATCTTGCTTTGTGTGTGTCTCATGAAATTGGGTTTGAGGTTGAGCAACCTGTTTTCCCAATTTAGTCTCTAGTTTCTTAGAGACAGCCTGCAGTTCAGTAACTTTAGCATTCAAACCATATATCTTAGTAATAGAAATCTTGTGTCTACTCTTTTCTTCTGCAAGCTCCGTGTTGAGTGCTGTGATTTCTTGTGTTTGTTGTTCAATGCGTGCTTCGACATCATGTAAGCTTATTTTAAGCTTAGATACCTCATCTGTTACATCCGTGGGTGAAGTGTCTCTAATGTTATCAAGCAGTAAAGAAAGTCTTTGAATTTCGACTTCATGACTTTTGATCTCTTCCTTGGCATGTTTATATTTACCAATGACCTTTTTATGATCATCAAGTAAATCGGTAAAAGCATCGCCAAGTTCATCAAAAGTGAAGTCATCAAGAGTTTCGTTTGATACCTTGTCGGACGTTGCTATTAGGCACACATTTGCCGTGTCTTGAGGAGAGTCATTTTCTTCATCGGAGTCACTAGCTTCGCTTTCATGCCAAATACTTGTGTTGGCAAATTTCTTTGAGGAGGCCTTCTTTTATGGTTTCTCGTAGTGGTTGCTCTTCTTTAAGTATGGACAGTCTTTTCGGACATGTCCCGTCTTCTTGCAACCGTAGCAGGTTGGCTCTTCTTCGTCGTCTTCTTGTGGTTCCTTCTTTCTACGGTTGAAGCGAAGGAATTTCTTGAAGTTGTAGACATGGAGAGCTTGATCATCACCTTCCGAGTTATCGTCATCCGTCTCATCGGGGTCAGCCCTCCATCGGTGAGCTTTGAGTGCGATCTCCTTAGCCATAGGAGCAGGCTCTTCGAAGTCCTTGAGGTCAAGCTCATGAGTCATCAGCTTTCCCATCAAGGTCTCCATGGACATGGTTGTGAGATCATTTCCTTATATGATGGCTGTCACCTTAGGGTTCCAAATCTTTGGGAGCCCCCTAAGTAGCTTGCGAATCTTCTCGTGATTTGAATATTGTTTGCCGAGCGAAGACAGGGGGCTGATGATGTCGAGGAATCTTGTGAACATTTGCGTGATCGTCTCATTTGGCTTCATCTTGAAAGCCTCATATTCTTGAGTGAGACGGCTTATCTTTAATTCCTTGCCTTGGGTGGTTCCTTCATGCGTCACTTCTAGAAGTCTCCATACTTTGTGAGATATGGTACATGTAGAGACCCTATTGAACTCATTCCTGTCTATAGCACAGAATAAAGCATTAATAGCTCTTGCGTCTAGACTTGCCTGTTTCTTCTCCTTGTCAGAATATTTGTCATGTGATTTTTCAATGAGATCACCGTTGACAACTATTCTGGCGGGCTTTTTGTAACCGTCAGTGACGATAGTCCACAGGTCAAAGTCTAGCGACTTGAGATAAAAGCTCATCCTTGTTTTCCAATATGTGTAGTTAGTTCCATCAAATAGGGGTGGCCTATGAGTGGACTGCCCTTCACCATGATTGGAAATCAAGGATTGTGTGGTTGCCATGAATCAACTCTAGGATGTTAGTCCTTGTTGAGAGAACAGAGCTCTGATACCAATTGAAGAACAGATGACAACTCTAGCGGGGGGTGAATAGAGTTTATAGCGATAATAGCCAATTAAAAATTAAACACTTTCACAAGCTAAAATTAATCAGAGTAAATGCAGAAATAAATAAGGAGCAAGAAAGCATACGCAAACACATCCGATTTTAACCTGGTTTCCCTCGTGGAGGACTAGTCCAGGCCTGAGAACTCTAGCTGAGGATTAAATCCACTATTTGTGAAATATTAGTTACATCCCGTGCCTTTTCTTCAGAAGAGCACGTCAACTTCTTACAAAGGATCGCAGTGGCGATGCTTGGAATTTTCCAAGCGACTTCTTGAACTATTGCACAAAACTCCTAACTGAAAGATGCTGAGCACTTGAGGCTTAGGGAGCTTGTGGCTAGTAGATGAATAAGGGTATGGCTTGTATTGAGCTTTAGAGAGAAGAGAAGAGAAGATTGGATGATTGAAAAAGAGAGAATTCATGGCCTATTTATAGAATATTTGCAGGCAGAATTCGGCCAGAATTCTGGTAGGAATTTTCAAATATTTGGCCGTTAGACAACTAGCAACCAGCCAACCCTAAAAATTAGGGTGCTAATTTTTAGGGGACAGAGTTCGGCCCGAACTCTGTCTCCAGAGCACAGAATAGGTCTTATGGTCCAATGGGCTTATTTGGATGTGTGGAGCTTATGGATTTTGGGTAGGTTATAGGTTAAGTCTCAAGAGCTCAACACAACTTAGCTTACATCAGTCTAGACTCAATAAATTTATAAAAAATACAGACTCAAAAATGACTTGTATTGTAAAACAGAGCTGTCGTCTGATTTGAGCTGGATGTAGTCGTCGTGTGTCGTATTGAATTATTACAAGTATTATTTAGTCAATATTATCAATATTTGGTTGACTGTGACTTTGTGTCAACAGAAACAAATAATTATTGGTAGTATCGGCAGTATCGAATTCTTTTTCACGCTTTTGCAACCTTATTATGCTTTAAAGTTTAAAGCCTTGGTGATTTTTCTTTTTTGTCTAATTTTCTTTACCGAATTGACCGAAAAAAAGACCCTCAATGTCGGTATCGGTCTGTATCGGTCGGTATCAGATCGGAACATGCCAAATCGTATCGGTATCGGCCGTATCGGATAGGTATTGGCCGATACTTTAAACCATGTAGTGTATATATATAAACTTTGGACCGAAACCAAAACGGAATAAAAAAATTTAGTATATTCAAAACCGAAACCAAACCGAATTTTTTTAAAACCGAATAATGCTCACCCCTAGTGTAGAGGGGTATGTAGAGGAGTATGGCTACTAGTGTATCCTATCAAGAGTGTATAGAGTATCCTAGAAGTAAAAAGATTTCGATCGTTGGTGGCTACTAGTGTATCCTAGTGTATAGGAGTATGTAGAGGTGTAAAACCCCTAAATTTTTTACTATTTTTTTTATTTTATTATTAAATTTGGTACTGATTTAAATTTTTGTATTGTACGTCGCGTAGTCGTATTATACGTCACGCACAAAATTTTATTTTTCGAAATTGCTCGACAAGTGCGATTATGTGCGAGCGTACATATTTTTAAAAAAACATTTTTCTTATTTTTATAGTTTCAAAATAATATATGTAATATTTAATTTAGCTATCAAAATTTCCTAAATTTATAATTTTATTTATGAAAAGCCTTTCAATTAGAATAAATAATATTATTCGTGCATACATATATTTCATAAATATTTTAAGATTATTTTAAATAAAAATATAATTTTCTAGATTTATTAATATAAATATTTTATTATTTAAAAAGGTATTTAAAAATATTTATGATTTTCGAAATTATTATTGTTGGTATTTTGAAAAATATATTTGGAAGTTATTATGGCCATTTAAATCTTCATTTGATTTTTGGAATTATTTAAATAGTTAAATATTTGCAATTTGATCTATCCTATTCGATTTTAAACAAAAATTTAATTTGATTTAAATTAGATTTGTATTTAGATTTGGATTTGATTTTATATTAAATTAGAAAATATCTAAATTGGGTTTAAAGGAATCCTAATTCTTATCTAAATGGGAATTCCCACATCCTATAAATAGGCAGGTACTCCTCCAATTCATTATTCATCCACAACAAAATTTTTTTTCACCACAGAAGTGAGTGCATCGTGTCCATGACCGTGTCCGTATCCCATCTACTATGTGTTTTATTGTACAAATACAATACTCCACCCCGGGTCCGACAGATCCGAACCTCCGTCCCCGTCGTGTCGGACACACCCGACACGACTCATCCAAACTCAAATCCCTAATCCTAACCCTAGCCTCCTCGGCCCGCCGCCGATTAGTCAATCCTCCATCATCACCAAGACCCAACCACCACGATAACCCGACACCGTCCTTCCGGCCAACCCCTGCCATTGTCTACCAAAGAAACCCCGTCACCACCGTCACCGAAACCACCACGTTCACCCCCAGCCCAGGCTGGTGCACCACCGCCGCACCTACGACCAACACCGCCATCAGCTACCAAAACTCCAGAAAGAAAAAAAAACAAATAAAAACGCTCACCCCTATCTGCGCCGCTCAGCCACTCCGTCGCCGGAACTGTGCTCCGCGGTGAACCCGCCTCGCCTCAGCCGACGACCCCAATCCAGTCCTCCGCCACGATCGGAGAACGCCGGAGCCGTTCGACCACCCGCCGGCTCGACGAAGCTCCATCGGAATAGGGGCAGAGAATCGAAGCCCTCTCGGCCGCGAGCTTCTGCGACCGCTCGCCACCCTGTCCTCCATGTCGCCACTGCCTCCACCTTTTCCCTCCCGGCGAACCACCACGCCCCGACCACCGCTGTAGCGCCGTCCAAAACCCTCGCTGAACCTCCACCGCCTGGATACGCCCGCCGACCTTTTTCCCGACCTCCACTTCCCGTCAGATCCGCCGCAGGACGATCGAAACCTCCGCCGGCCCTTCCTCCTCTTCACCCGCCTAACACCGCCGTCATCCGTCTAACGTCGGTGCCACCCGCGCGTGACCTCTCCACCATCCGTCGTCGAAACCCCATCTCTCGACCTCTCCATCGAAACCCGCCCCACGCTGCCGATCTCCTCTGCCCCACGCCGCTCACACACATCCCGCTCTCTCCGCTCTCCCTCCGCCGGATCCGACGCCCGCCGCCGTCACCCCCTCTCTCTCTCTCCCTCGTTTCCTTTTTCCTTTTTTTTGTTTTAAGTTTTGTCTTCTCTCTCCAGAGAAGAAAACTGAAGTTAAACGTTATTATTATTATTTTATTTAATTTTATTTTACTGTTAATTGAGATAATTTCCTTATATTATTATTATTATTATTATTATTATTATTACTATTATTATTATTATTATTATTATTATTATTCTGTTTTATTATTATTATTATCCTTATTATTATTATTATTATTATTATCTTTATTATTATCAATTTTTATGAGGATATTCGTGTAATTTAATACTTCATATTCTAATATTATGTATGTATGAATATGTGTTAGTATATAGGCATCTTTGGTGAGTATATATTTGAGTGGGTTAAATTGTAAAAACTTTATTAGTATTTTTACTGTATTAACATTAGTTATTTTCATTATTATTATTTATATTGGTTTTTTTGGTAAAGAAAGGTATATTTTCTACAAGGTATTTTGTATCAAAAATTATATAAATTTTGCACTTAGCCTCACGGCCATTCTCAAAATTTCTTTGTAAACCATAATTGTGATATTTTCATCTAATTAAAATATAGCTTCCTATAAAAAATCCTATCTTGATAAATTTAGAATTATTTCTGCCCCAAAAGGAATTATGATTTTCAAGTATTTTTCCAAAAATTATTTTATATTTTGAAGCATTGCAAATAATTTTAAATAGTATATGTATTATTATTATTTCCTCAAAATTTCTTCGGTTATAAATTCTTGTCCATGACTAAATCCCATTACTCCTATTCCCTCGCCAATCCTAGACTGCCCTAAGTCGACCGTAACTATTCTGACCGTCCTGGACCCAATGGAACTGTCCGTGCCACCATCAGAGGTCACCTTGTATAGTTGTTGTACCGACATCGCAGTTCGTGCCACATTCATCATTGCAGCATACCAGGCGCTCTACCAGGCAAGACACTTTGCCATTTGCTGTTTATTTATTTTAGCTCATATTTCATGCATTAGTATTATTTTTTTTATGCAAAATAAACTGTGATACATGGCTTAACCTGTTAGAACTTACTGTTCATTTCTATTTCCTGCTATATATTATTTTTCTTACACATTAAACCTAGAATTAAGGGACCACCTTTGTGTGTTGCATTTATGGCCTTGACACGTTGTACCACGAAGTTGTGTGTCGCATGTAGAACACGGAAGTACGTGATTGGCTGGCCACCAGGACGTACAAGCCGTGCGATAGGAATAACCGCTAATAGATGTTGCATGCTAGTTTGACTTAGCGGTTATAGTGGTTTTGTGTTGTGGATACAACACAGTAGGCATTGGGCAGGGAGGACAATTCCTTAACGTATGGGCTTCGATGCACATTCCCTTTTCTAACCCGTGAGCTCCGCCGGAGACGCGGGTCAGATTACCCATGATTACTGACGGCCACTGGCGATTCTGCGGAACGTCATGCTCTTACTGATGGGGCCTCTGGTGCCCAAGAGGGGACCATGCCGATCCTATTTAGCCAGGGCCCATGCGCAGGAAGGATTGTTCTTAACTACATTTCACTTAGAACGGTTAGGCACATTTATCCGTTAGGTACGAGTACTTTTGGTTTGAGTACTTGTATCTGACCGTGGCTTGGAACAATAACTTGTCGCGGATTAGTTCGTCACATCTTGTCCTTGTTTGGTTGTAGGTGTGGCTTACTACTTCGATGAGAAGGTATTGAACCTTGTTGGGGTCCGGATACCATATTGGATTTATAGCATGGAAAGATACGTCACCGTGAATTAGTTTACCATCTCCTGTCCTTGTTTGGTTGGGGGGATGTACGCTCGTTCAGTAGGTGTGTATTGGACCATGTTATAAATTCAATTGACTTATTTATTTGAACAGTATTTATTCAGTTTATATGGCATGATATTATGTGTCTTGTTACGTCCCGCGGAGGACCTGGTTATCTCTCCAAGTGTGTGCTCTTGTCTTTCGCAGGTGCTTTAGCTCTAGCCGTGATCCTCTCTATCTCTTCGAGGATGATTGTGCTTGGATCGTCTTCGCTTCGCTCGCCAAAATCATTTATCCTATCATGTATTTTTCTTTACTTGTTGGTAGTAGATTTGTCTCCGCCCAACATATTGTATCAAGACAAATTCATTATTATTACATCTTTTATTCATCTATTTTTGTGGATGAGATTATTTATGGTTCTACTGTATTTTACAGCTTATGTATTTATACGAGGCTTCCAAATATTGGAGTATACTTCGTATGAATACAGCTGGCATGTCTACGTTCCTAGTCCTACGTATTTTGGGACTGGGACGTTACAAGAGGAGTATGAGTACTAGCTAGTATGTAGAGGAGTATATGGTTACTAGTGTATCCTAGTGTAGAGGAGTATGTAGAGGCATATGGCTACTAGTGATATATAGGTTTATGTGTATCGGTATCGGATTATCGGTATCGGTATCGGTATCAGTATCAGAATCGGTATCGGTATTAGTATCGGTATCGGACTATCGCTATCGGTATCGGACTATCGGCGACGAGTGTAACGCCCCGAAACCAGAATACTTGAGAGCGGGGGCATACATAGCCAGCTACGTATAATGAAATGGAATCCATCTTACTATACGGTTACGGCTGTCTAGATATATGAGGGTTTACTACAAGCTATCATTCTCCTAAGGTCAATAACAAGCCTAAATGTGTCCATCTCAAGCAAGCAAGTAAAGTTACAAGATGTAAGATCACCAAATATACAATTGTAAGGCGTCCCAAACATTACATATTCAGCTGATCATGAAGCTAGTCGTTACAAAATATGAGGACTAGCAAGAGTTTAGTCATACACGATCAACTCTAGGATCTATCAATCATGTTACAACCCGTAGGCAGAAAGTAAATAAGGTATGCAATACGAGCTAACAGGTGCTCGTCGGCTGAATGCCTCAAATGAAAATTTTTACAATAGAGTAGGAGAGCCAAAAATAAATCCACTCGTTGCCAGGATTCTTTCTAGTAGTCACCATCTGGCTGGAAAGTCGGTAGATCCTCTGGAGCTGCTCCAGTATCTGGCCATAAAAAACCAGCTGGGTCAGATCCCAGAAAGAGCAAGTGCCACAAAAGAAGCTTCACTTAGGAACTAAAACCAGCAATTAGCACAAGAATAATAATATATATAATAAAAGACAGGATATATGGAAAAGCATGACAGGATGATATACGATGAGGTAACCATGTGACTATTCAGATGACCAGGTTACAACCCGTAAACCAAACAAGGACCGGGGTTTTAACCCTTCATCTGAACGGAACTTAGTTTCTCACAATTTATCGATGAGGTAAACACAAGCAATCTGTTCATGTAGCAATCTGGTGCAGGATCAGGACAAGACTAAACTGATTGAACTCCATCCAACATTTCACGGCCAAGCAATGAGTACGGCTTGATACTTTAACTAATTAGGGTTATCACAAGCCAAGTTACTAACAAGATGCAGCGAGATTATTCCAACAGCCACAAGCCCTGCAGACCATCCAGGCTATCCGGACGCAATTAGAGGGTTGAGTTCAGGTGGGTACATCATCCAAGAAACACATGTACCCTTAAGTAGCTTGAAGGGTGTACCACATGACTGTGTGCTGGAAATGTGCCCTACTCAACGGCAGGCTACAGATCCTATGTGGGGCGTCCAGATAACGGGATTGCCTGTAGCTGGGAAAATCTTTTCATGACTACTGGATTACTCTAGTTATTAGCCTTGGTCAATTTCAGTAGGTACCCCTGACCGTAGTACTCAGGGGTCCCTATCCTAGACATGATGCAAGACAAGAATGGTTCATTTATACACGCATATTCTTCCACGGTGTCCAGGCCATTCATTCTTGTCATGTCAGGTTAGCCGTCGCAATAGCATATCGAGGTATATCATGTCTGGTTTATTTGTCAAGAGTGCACCACGGCGGGCCACAATCATGTTCAGGTTACTTGTCAAGAGTGCACCACTACGGGTTATTGTCGTATTCATGGTACATGTGCATGATAATATAGTACAAGCATTCCATCAAGAGACCCAAGTTACACTGAGGGTCACAAGACATGAGTATAATAAAATAATAAAAATAACTAAGGGGCAAGGCGAGAGGAGGAGTCATGCGGCTCAGGAAGAAATGGTTTATGCGGCCAGGGAAATGAACTCATGCGGCTGAGAAGGAAGGGGGTCACATGCGGCTGAATTAATCAGGGCGCATGCGGCTCGGAAACACAACTCATACGGTCGGAGAGGGATGGAAGGGTCTTATGCGGCTGGAGGGAATGGACCTTATGCGGCCAGGGAAGTTCAGGCGTATGCGGCCAGAAGGAAGGGGCGCTTGCGGCTCAGGGAGCTAAGTCTTATGCGGCTAGAGAACCACTTGGCCTTATGCGGCCAGGAAAGACTGAGTGTCATGCGGCTCGGCCAATATGGGTCATGCGGTCCGGTCCACGCAGGACCATGCGGCTCAGTCTCATGCGGCTGAATAAGGTTCATGCGGCTAGGATATTCATGCGGCCGGGACCATGCGGCCAAGTCATGCAGCAAAGACTATGCGGCCAGGAAGAGAATTAGCCGCATAAAAGGCTATACGGCTAAGTGTAGAAGTATGAAAAATAATAAAAAAAGGACCAGGCGGCCAGCAAACCCCATGCGGCTTACAAAGCCCATACGGCTCAGAAAGCATACGGCTTAGAGAGTCACGCGGCACAAGGGACTATGCGGCTCAAGACAGTCCATGCGGCTCAGAAGACACGTGGCTTACAAACAGTTCTCCCCTCCGCCCTACACTGCATTAATTACTTTGGTGGCTGACCGCTCTGGCGAAGCGACAGGCCTGACACAAAGAGGCAATTATGACTCTGTCATAATGACAGACTCCTAGGAAATCAAAGGAGATCTCTGACACAATCCTCCGAGATCCAGAAAATACCACGTATCCCAGACACGTGGAGAGTCATATGCGGCTCGAACACGGGCTCCCCATGCGGCTCAGGCCGAGGTCGTCCTATGCGGCCCAGATCGAATCACCCCTATGCGGCTCAAGCAGTGGCCTCCCCATGCAGCTCGCAAGGATCATCTCCATGTGGCTCTGACACATGGCTAGTTTTATGCGGTTCAATCCTTATGCGGCTCCGTCCTCATGCGGCTCTAATCCTTTCAGTGGCTTCCAGGACACGTGTTATGAAGTCAATCAATTTCCCAGATTGACTGCAATCAACGATTGGATCAAATTCCAATAATCTGGGACACGTGGCAAGAGAATGAATTAAACTTATTTATTCAGATTCGCAGACATCATCAGATCATCATAAGGGAGATTTATTCCAATCAGCATCAATTACTGAGAGGATTTGGCCCAATCTACATTAAATGGTCCAGATTTACCACGCTTAAAAATAAATGGCCCAGATTGACCAATCAACAGGCCGCCGCCACTTCGAAGGACAATCATTATAAACCCTAATGATGACATTCCCTCCTTATAAATAGCAAGGTGCCATTCCCTTGCAAGAAGGACCCCCTTTTCGAGATCAGAGAGAGCACCAGAATACTTGGAGAGAAAAAGCAGAGAGAGAGCAAAGAGAGCATTTTTTCAACGCCTAGCAATCTTCTGGAGCCAAGGCTGCATACCGATCGTCCAAGGAGTAAGGCAGAGCTGCCGTAGCTTTCCCGAGCCTCTATCGTCATCCCCCAGAATCTAAAATAAACAATTGTACTTAGACTGTTGTATCTAGGTTTTCGTCCCTAGGTTTTTTTTGTACAAGCGAGTTTGTAACGTGAAGTAAAAGTCCAGTCCTCCGAAAATTGTTCTGCTCTTTTATATTTCATGGCAAACACGATGGCGCCTCTGCTGGGGATAAACTTCTCCATGGCTGAGGAGTTGGTGACGCAGTCGGATGCAGCCAAACTTGGCTCCACACAACAGAAGATGGTCGTCCGGTTCGACCAGCAGGCGTTCGAAAAAATGCTCTCCAAAGGAAGCGCTAGCCCGGTCCAGAAGCGCACCCGCACAACGAAGGCTCACAAAGAGTGGAGGCCAAAATCATTTGCTCCTCCCCAGGTCCTCGATGGAGTACTCTCTGCTACCCAAGACGGCGAAGGCGACTCTCGGGCGGTCCCACTTCAAGCCACAGAAGACTCTGCTGTCCCCAAGTCCGACAGAGAAAAGCACTACGATGCTGGACTTGCAGGGGCAAAGAATGATTCTATGGGCTCCAGAAAGAAACCTAACAAGGGCACCAACCGCAGAGCGAAGATTCATACGGCCCAGATTGCCAGCCACATGAATGATGACCATGCGGCTGAAACCGCTAGCCAAATGCATAGTACTCATGCGGCCAGGATTTCCAGCTGCATGGAGAACACTCATGCGGCCAGGGGTTCCAGCCGCATAAGGATTGCTGATTCCAGCCGCATGACGCCTATCCCACGTGGCTCTGTCTTCGACCGCCTCTCCTATGGTCCTGATCTCCTATGCTCCCAAGAAGACATGTCTTATTCTCTCCAGCACCACTTAGACTCTTCCTACTATGTGCCCTTACGTGTTAGAGTGAAGAAGTCTAAGGCAGCACGAGCTTGGCAAGCTTGGTCCATTGATCCGACCTCTGACCATCCGAGCGTCCCGTGTACTGTTATACGGGCCTCTGATGGGAAGTTGTACAAGACCACTCGAGTCCAGCCCCTGGCGGCAAACGGACAGAGAGGTTCCCAAAAGTCTTCCAAAATCCAGGGAGCAAATATGGTCGATCCGGACTTGCGTGAAGCCATCCTCCACAAACGCAAGGAAAGAGAAGGTGCCCCAGGATGCCAAGAATCCTCTCACGGACGTCACTGCACCCAAGTCATCGTCAACTGCTGCTGCAACAACGTGACGGTGCAAGAAGACCGACAGTCCGTCTTTCAAAGACTGCAACAGCCGCCTTCCGAGGATGAAGTACTTCCCGTCGTCTCCTGCAACTCTGCTCGGAAAGTCCCCATTGATGGAAGAGGGAAGAAGACAAATATTCCCAGTCCGATGATCTCAAACACTTTGACTAAAAGACTATCGTCCAAGCGGGCGCCCACCACCGGAGTTTTCCAAGGTACTCGCTCTAAGACAAAATCTGGCACAGTGGAAGATTCGTCGTCCACAACACAGGGGGTCACTGGAACTGGGGGTAGCACTCCTCCGAACATCCACGATAATCCGATGTTCCAAGGAGACGAGCCGAGGAAAGCAACTCTCCCATCAGACACAGCAAATACTGACGTCCCCGAGAACGTCCACGACTCTCAAGATGAGGCAAGCTCTGAAGCTGGGGGTACTGCTCCTTTCGAGTCCGAACCCGAGGAGAACATTCCCACATACCCCGACGACTTCTTACTACATGGGTATGATTCAAAAAGTGCTTCTTCCACCGCTCCGTCCGTCTCTCCTCATGTGAAGACGGTGTTCATGACAGACAGCAGCCAAGGTGGTTCCAGCGATCGCCAACGCATCGACACACTCGAAGCCATATTGCTTGTCTTGGTCAAGTCTGTGGACGAAATCAAAGTGGCCCTTTCAGCTCTGCAAGGAGGGACGCCTGGCCAAACAAGTACGGGACCTGCGGTCAATACAGACTCAAATTCGGCGGCACCGAACCCGGGCAACAATCCTCCTGAAATAACGGCCCCCACCGCCGTGGATGAGGCCCGCGAAGCGAGAAGAGAGGTCCAGGAGCTCCAAGCTATATTTCACGCTCGAGAAAACTCTCAAGACCTCAGAATACGGCAACCATACCCTGCTGCCTGGAGGGACGTTCCATTTCCACCAAGATATAAGCCGTTCAATATCAATCCTTATGATGGTAAGACCTCAGCAAGTCGGTACATCACTTACTTCGAGGTCACTACCGACCATCTGCCCCATGACGATGCTATCCTTACACGATTATTTATCGGGGCATTTGAAGGGGTCGCCTTCGACTGGTACCGCAACCTGCCAGACCACTGCATCAACTCCTTCATTGGCTTCAAGCGTATGTTCTTAGAGAGATTCTACAAAGTAGGGCAGGACATCACAATGTCCACCCTCATGGACGTCGTCCAAGGGACGAAAGAGCTTACAAGAAACTACATCGAGCGGTTTTGCCAAACCGTAATGAAGCTGCCATCTGGAAATCTGGATTCCTCCTTGATTGAAATTTGTCAAAAGAGATTGCTCCCAACAATCAGACTCTGGATGGACGAAAGTCAATTCAAGGACTGGAAGACGTTTATCATCAGTGCCACAAGTGCCGAAGAACGATTGAAGAAGGCTCGCCAATTAGGATTGCATATCTCGGACGGAGAAAATAAGGGCAAGCGTCCTAACAACGACAATGGGGGTAGCCCCTCCAACAATCGGGACAGCAGGGGTAAGCAGGCTATGGTGGCCGACACAGCACAGAAACCTGAGCCAAAGCCAGCAGACAAACAATGGCCGTAAATCACCTACTCCTTCGAAGACGGTCACGTCAAGCCCATCTTGGACATGCTCATACAAGGAGACAGAATTCAGCTTCCTCCACCAAGATGGAAACCGCGACAGGCGGACATGGAGAACCCAAAGTACTGCCATTACCATCGCTACGTTCACCATGCCACACACGACTGCTACCAACTAAAATGGTACATCCAAAATCTCATCGATTCGAACGCTCTGGCCATCGATTTCGAAGATGTAACAGTCACAGCCAATATGGTGTCAGTACAATTTGGCAGCTTCCCTCCAACGGAAACTCAAGACGGCGTGGTCCCCATCCCTCTGGCGACAATGGAGATTGCTAATCTTCCACTTCTCCGAGATCAGGCTGCTGGTCTAGCGTCTCTCACCATATCACGGGGGAAGGTCATGTGGGTCCATCCAGACTTGGTATCAGAAGTGACTCAGCCTACACCACCTTCCATCTGCAAAAAGAAGAGTGGAAAAGTCAGGTCCTGCCGCACAATCTCGACAGATATCGAAGAAGCTACAGCCGTCATCACGCGATCTGGGGCACAATCTGAACCCGTGGCGGACAACCCGGCTGAAGATCATCAGCCCGCTACAACTGACGTTCCGGGACCGGCTCAGCTTTCAACGACCGACAAGCCTAGGCCGAAGGAGACTCGCTTTGACAAATCCCTTCGAAAGGAGGCACCACAAGGGATAGAGAGGCCTTACAACTTCGACATCTTAGCGCAATTGGCCAACACGCCGGCCAAACTATCATTATACGAGCTTCTGAGACTTTCAAAGGATGTTCGTGCGGCTTTGAACGATGCACTCCAAAATGTCGACGCATACCTGGCTCAGGTCAACCTCACGGGAGAGAACTCGCCTTCAGATCTCCAAGACAGCGCCTGTACGGGAGCAATGCCCAACATTGTTTTCACTCCGCAGGACATGCTCATCAAAACCAACCTGCACGATCGCCCGTTATACTACACTGGGTATAATCGACGACGTAAAAGTAGATCGAATGCACATTGATCCTGGCTCTTCCACAAGCATTATCCCGAAGGGTCTGCTACATCATCTCCGCATCCCAATGCATCGCCTGACGCCTACAAGTACCGCCATCAGCGATTTCAATTCGGGCAGGAGCTACCCGATCGGAAAGAGTCGTCTGAAATATTAAATTGGCGATCTCCAATCAGAAGTCACCTGCTACGTCATAGATGCAGACACTTCTTACAACATCCTCTTGGGGCGCCCGTGGATACACGATTATATGATCGTGCCCTCCACGCTGCATCAGTGCTTCAAATATGTCGACAAATACGGCTTCGTGAGGATGAAATTTGCTGATATCGATCCCTTCAAAGGGGTCGAATCCTACTACTCAAACTCCTGCCTATACGAAAAGTCAAAGAGGCACCTTGATGAAGGAGATGTATAAACTCGTACCGAGACAGCCACAAGATCAAAAGGACCTCTGACAATCCACCTTCAAGCTCGTAAACCGGGCAAGTCTGTACCCCTTACCGCCACTCTGCGTAAGGACGCAATCAGCCTCTCGGCACAGGAAGAGCAGATGATTATCCGGCTGCCAAGGTCTGGCCAAATACCAAGACCCTCAATGGAGCCATTAACAATCAGGCTGCCAAGAGTCGGCCAGCCGCAGGCAGAGAAGCCCAATCCTTCCGATAAGCCAATGACGATACGCCTTCCCAAGAAGGATCGTCATCCCGATGCAAGGTCTGGAGTTTCTAGCGAACCAACCACTCCCCGCCCGGCATCGAGTACCAGATCGGGGGTCGCTAGTCTGCCAACAACTCCATGCTCCGCTCAACCAATCGAACCTCTGACGATCAAGCTGCCCAGGTCGTCCTCTCAGTCTTCGTTTATACAGGGGATAGCCGAAGAGGAACCGGAGCTAGCCAAGTACGTGGCTGTCCATACTGACGTTCCCTCCGCAGATGATGTAATCCTCCTAGAAAAGATACCTTACTTCATCAATAAAGGGCTATCTTTGAACTACCTCGAGCTTAATAAGCTTTGTACAATGTATGCTATGGAACACGGTATAGGCACTCACCTACACACACAGGTGACAAATGTGTACACCGCCATCCAGATTACTCCAGTAGAAGACGCTTACCGCATAATCGAGGGAGGGGACCATCCAATCATCTTCGGCCGGAAGGACGATCCGCATCCCTTCACCATAGAAGAAGTCGACCTTGGGTCAGATGCCGGGAGACTGTCTCTGTATCTTTATAGCCCCCAATCCAAATATCTCATGCATAAACAGGGGTATAATCTGGAAACAACGCCAGGCTTGAACTACGGCACTGGACGACGATTACCTTTGAAGCCACCGGTTCCGGCTAGCAAACCATGGGACTACTATAGCAAAACTCGATGTGGGTTAGGGTATGTAACGCCCACGATGACCCCTGAGAGTTCAGATGAAGAATGTGACTGGCAGTCGCATTCAACCGGGTCACCAACTTCCGATTCGAATATCAGCATCGGAGACATATTCAGGCAGGTCTTGTCAGTCAATATGGCATTCGCCGACGCTTATGAAGAAGATGAAGACATCCCTGAAATCCTCGAGCTAGAGCCGTGGGCCCAACAGCTAGATGCACAATAGGAAAAGCGGTTCGAACAAAGAGAACCTCCTACTGAAGATGACGTCATACAAGTGGATCTCGGCAGCGAATCTTCTCCAAAACCGATCTTCGTCAGTAAAAGCCTAACAGACGAAGAACGAGAATCGTTGCTGGAACTTGTCAAAGAATATATTGATGTGTTCACCTGGAGCTATGAAGACATGTCGGGGTTAAATCCCGATATCGCTCTTCATAAACTCAACATTCGGCCAGATGCAAAGCCGGTCAAACAACAACAGCGACGCTTTCGCCCGGACATCATGGACGCAATCGAGATCGAAGTCAACAAGCTGATAGCCAGCGGCTTCATTCGTGAGGAACAGCATCCAGATTGGGTCGCCAATGTAGTACCAGTCCTCAAGAAGAATGGGAAGATTTGAATCTGCATCGACTTTCGTAATCTGAACGAGGCATATCCCAAAGATGAATTCCCTCTCCCTATCATGGACATCATGATTGACAACACCTGCGGCTTCGAACGCATGTCATTCATGGATGGATTCTCGGGGTACAACCAAATTAAGATGTCTCCTGACGACGAAAAGCACACATCATTCCGAACACCGATTGGCACATACTGCTACACAGTCATGCCTTTCGGTTTGAAGAATGACGGCGCCACATATCAAAGAGCCATGAGCATCATCTTCAGAGACCACTTACGTAAGACGGTAGAGTGCTATGTTGATGACATTACCGTCAAGAGTCGCTACAAGGGAGACCATCTACAGGATCTGAGGACGGTATTCGATCTAATACGAGAGCACAATTTGAAAATGAACCCTACGAAGTCCTTCCTGGACGTATCCAGCAGGAAGTTCTTGGGTTTCATCATCACCGCCTAGGGTATCCATGTAGACCCTGAAAAGACAAAGGCAATTATGGAGATGGGTCCTCCGAAAAATCTCCGTGAACTCAGAGGCCTTCAAGGGAGGCTAGCTTATATCAGGAGGTTCATTTCGAACCTCTTTGGGCGATGTCGGCCATTCACCCATCTCATGAAGAAAGGCATCTCGTTCGTATAGGATGAAGAGTGCCAACGTGCCTTCGACAGCATCAAAGAATATTTATCGAACCCTCCGATCCTGGTGGCCGCGGTTGCCGGAAAACCATTCTTGCTATATGTACGAGCAATGGAGCATTCCCTAGGCGCTTTATTGGCACAAAACAACGACGCCGGCTACGAACAAGCTATATATTACCTCAGCCGAATGATGATTGGGCCAGAGCACAGATATACTGTTGTGGAGAAGGAATGCCTCGCCCTGGTGTTCACCATTCAAAAGATGCGGCACTATATCACAGGACAAACCATACATGTGATCTCACTAGTCAACCCTCTCAGGGTCCTCATGACTAAACCAGGGGTACTCAGCTCTCGCCTCGCCACATGGACAATATTGTTGTCCCTTACCATATGGTCTTCGTCCCACAAAAGTCTGTCAAAGGTCAAGCTCTGGCCGACTTTCTAGCAGCCCACCCAGGCTCGGAGTCATCCCCAATATATGAAGGAATTCCAGATGAGGTCGCTGACTCGCATGTGGCCTCCCACGATGATATATGGCGAATGTTCTTCGACCGTGCTTTGAGAACGGGACCCAAGGGCAACATTGTTATTGGAGTCGGGGTAGTGTTGGTTTCTCCCTCCGGACTAGTGATCAATCGCGCTTACTCCCTCACGGAACCTTGCTCTAACAATGTGGCCGAGTACAACGCCGTGGTCATTGGCCTCCAACTTGCAAGAGAACTGGGGGTAGAATATCTTGAAGCATACGACGATTCGCAGCTAATCATCAATCAGATCCGGGGTTCATACGAAGTCCACCACGAAGACATGATCCCCTATTACCAAATCGCGATCGACATTATCCCGTCATTTGAGGGGTTCTTCATCGAACATGTCCCCAGATTACAGAACATCGAAGCCGATGCCCTGGCAGGCCTTGCCGCTTCTCTAGCAGTTCTGAACCATACTCAGCATTCGGTTGACGTGATAGGCCACGAGCTGGTCTGTCCCAAGAACAACATACAAGTCGTGGCGAGTTATTCCTCCCAAACGATCGATATAGCACTGGACTGGAGACAACCATTCATAGACTTCGTAGTTTATGACATCCTGTCCGAGAATCCAAAGGAAGCCACTTCCATCAGAAGGCGTTCCCTCAGATTCTTCTACGATACAGAGACGAAAATGCTATATCGGCGATCCTACGACGGGTTACTGCTTCGGTGTCTATCAAATACAGAAGCCAAAGAATCCGTACGCGAAGCCCATGACGGTGTCTGCGGGGCCCATCAGCCTGGCCCTAAACTACAAGATCGTCTCCGCCGGATGGGCTACTACTGGTCCACGATGGTAGCAGATGCAATAGACTATGCCAGAAAATACAAAGCCTGTCAAGTCCACGCAGACTTCATTCACCAACCATCCGAGTTTCTACATCTGACAGTGGCGTCTTGGCCATTTGAAGCATGGGGAATGGACGTCATCGGTCCAATTACTCCACCTTCCTCCCATGGACATCGCTTCATACTCGCGATCACGGATTACTTCTCCAAATGGGCGAAAGCTGTTCCACTTGTAGAAGTCAAAACCTCGAACGTGATCAGCTTCCTCAAGCATTACGTCATCTATCGCTTTGGACTGCCCAGAAGGATCATCCACGATAATGGTCCGCAGTTTGCAAGCCACGCCTTCTATCGGTTCTGCGACAAGCACCGCATCCAGAATATTGCTTCGACGCCATACAATCCAGCAGCAAATGGGTTGGCCGAAGCATTCAACAAAGCCATCATCAAGTTACTCAAGAAGTTCGTATCATCCAATAAACGCGACTAGAACGAGAAGCTTGGTGAATGCTTATGGGCGTACCGTACCACGGTCCGAACAGCTACTGGAAACACACCATTTTCTTTGGTTTACGGGAGTGCAGCAGTCCTCCCATTAGAGACTCAGTTACCCTCACTCCGTGTCGCCCTTACTTACCAGCTGACGATAGATGATAACTACCGTCGTCGGCTACAAGAGTTGGAGGCCTTAGATGAAAAGCGCCTCTTGGCTCAGCAACGAATCGAGCTATACCAAGCACGCATCTCTGGAGCCTTCAACAAGAAGGTTAAAATCAGAACATTCCAAGTGGGCAAGCTCGTTCTGGCAGTTCGAAGGCCGATGGTTATGACTCACAAGACCGCCGGCAAGTTCCAGCCAAAATGGGAAGGCCCATTTATCATTGAGGCTGTATTCTCCAACGGAGCCTACCGCCTCGTGAAACAAAACGGAGACTTGCTCATATTACCCGTCAACGGCAAGTTCCTGAAGAAATATTATGTCTAAACGATATCCTCTAGACCATCGAGTCATGTACCCGCTGGTGCTGCTGAAGTCATTCTTACAATTTTTTAGATTTTCGAGTCACGTGCCCGCTGGTAACGCTGAACTCATACTCGTAATATTCTAGATCCTCGAGTTACGTACCCGCTGGTACCACTAAACTCACCCTCACAATTTTCTAGACCATTGAGTCACGTACCCGCTGGTACCACTGAACTCATACTCACCATTTTCCAGATTAGCGAGTCATGTACCCGCTGGTGCCGCTGAACTCATACTTTCACAATATCGAGTCATGTACTCGCTGATACCTCTGAACTCATATTCTGGTCACTCTTTCAGATAGTAAGTCATGTATGATCATACCCCTAAACTTTCTTCCTGGAAGAGATCCTCCCTCATGATCCACTACCCGCACTCCCAGTGCACAAAAAGGGTAATCGATCCACAAATTTCCAAAACGGCCATGTCCTCATTACCTCTGAGTCGTTTCACCTCCGCCAAAAACAAATCACCCCTACATAGAACTTACATGTCCTCATTACCTCTGAGTTGTTCTATGTACCCTCCTTCATTGAGCCCACTCCTGCCATGTCCTCATTACCTCTGAGTGGGAAGGCTCCAACAAAGAAACCTTCGTGCTCACCATGTCTTCAGTACCTCTGAGCAAGTATGTTTGTTCCTTTCAACTTGTTGTCCATATCCAAAACCAGGGTACGTTAGGGACAATAGGTCCATACAAAATGTTCCAATAAAATGACTATTAAGAGCAAAAGAGTGCAGCAAATATATTCCATTCATTCAGAAATTGGTTACATCCACACGATTACAGGAAAAATTCTTCATGCAGACAGGAAGAAAAACAAAATAGAACAAAGACTACAGGCAAAAGATAGAACCCTACCCCTAAACCCTAGTTACAGAAGCGCGTATACCATTCCTTCAACCACCTTACATATGAAGGATGCAGTTGAAGGAGATCCTCCTCCGAAATAGGAGAATCAGAATTCCCAGCGCTACCACCCTCGACAGTTTCGGTATTTGGAAGGGTGCCATCCTCCTCAGGCGCCGGTTCTTCTTTCTTCGCCTCCTCCTTAACAGAGGAAAGCCCCTGGTTGATAACAGGAGGCGGCGGCTCCTCTGTCACTACAACCTCAGCGCTCGGTGGAGATACTGCAAGAACCAAAGACGAAAAAATGGAAAAATTAGTCAGAAAATATTTAGAAATGTTCATGCGGCTCGTCTAAAGACAACTTTCATGCGGCTCGGACGTGGGGTATACCCCCATACAGGCTCGGTCGAGGGACGTGTATGCGGACCATGTAATTTGAAAAGTTTGCATCAAAGGATTGTACACGAAGCATACAGCAAGAGCAGACTCTGTTAGGGTTTCAAAGTACCCAGTCTCCTACACAGTCAATACCTTCGATGGCAACGTGAACGTCAAGACGAACGGGGGACGCGACAGCCGAAGACGAAGCCGATTTCTTACTCTTCGCCACAGCCTTCCTCACAGCCTTGGAAGCCCTAGGTGCCATTGATGTCTATCGGTCAGAGGAAGAAAACAAGATAGGAATTTTAGTCAAGAAGAGCCTAAGAGAGAAGTCCATCCAAGTACCTTTCTATTTATAGACAGAAAAAAGAGGACCACGGACCGACACCTCGTACAACGTGATCGACTCTTCGGCTATCGAGACAAACTAGCCAATTAAAGACTAAAACTCTTGGGATCCTGCTCCAAAAAAGATTAGCACGCATAGTATAATGACGTGGCAAAGAGCCTATGCGGCTCAAAAAGTCTCTGCGGCTGAAACAACTCTGCATCTCGAAAGTTCCGGCGGCCGAAAATATCCATGCGGCCAAGACATCTATGCGGCTAGGACCTCATATGCGGCTTGAAAAGCTTGTACACAGCCACGCTTCTTATTTAAAGTATTTCAATTTTGCAAATTGAAAACTTTGAAGGGGGTCTTGTAGAAACATGGAAAATAATAAAGAAAGGACCAGGCGGCCAGCAAACCCCATGTGGCTCAGAAAGCATGCGGCTTAGAGAGTCACGCGGCACAAGGGACTATGCGGCTCAAGACAGTCCAACGGCTCAGAAGACACGTGGCTTGCAAACAGTTCTTCCCTCTGCCCTACACTGCATTAATTACTTTGGTGGCTGACCGCTCTGGCGAAGCGACAGGCCTGACACAAAGAGGCAATTATCACTCTGTCATAATGTGAGACTCCTAGGAAATCAAAGGAGATCTCTGACACAATCTCCCGAGATCCAGAAAATGCCACGTAGTCCAGACACGTGGAGAGTCATATGCGGCTAGAGCAGGGGCTCCCATGCGGCTCAGGCCAAGGTCGCCCTATGCGGCCCAGATCGAATCACCCCTATACGGCTCAAGCAGTAGCCTCCCCATGCGGCTCACAAAGATCATCTCCATGCGGCTCTGATACGTGGCTAGTTTTATGCGGTTCAATCCTTATGCGGCTCCGTCCTCATGCGGCTCTAATCCCTTCAGTGGCTCCCAGGACACGTGTCATGAAGCCAATCAATTTTCCAGATTGACTGCAATCAACGATTGGGTCAAATCCCAATAATCTTGGACACGTGGCAGGAGAATGAATTAAACTTATTCATTCAGATTCGCAGACATCATCAGATCATCATAAGGGAGATTTATTTCTATCAGCATTAATTACTGAGAGGATTTGGCCCAATCTACATTAAATGGTCCAGATTCACCACGCTTAAAAATAAATGGCCCAGATTGATCAATCAACAGGTCGCTGCCACTTCGAGGGATAATCATTGTAAACCCTAATGATGGCATTCCCTCCTTATAAATAGCAAGGTGCCATTCCCTTGCAAGAAGGACCCCCTTTTCGAGATCAGAAGAGCACCAGAATACTTGGAGAGAAAAAGCAGAGAGAGAGAGCAAAGAGAGCATTTCTTCAACGCCTAGCAATCGTCTGGAGCCAAGGCTGCATACCGATCGTCCAAGAAGTAAGACAGAGCTGCCATAGCTTTCCCGAGCCTCTATCATCACCCTCCAGAATCTAAAATAAATAATTGTACTTAGACTGCTGTACCTAGGTTTTTGTCCCTAGGCTTTCTTTGTACAAGTGAGTTTGTAACGTGAAGTAAAAGTCCATTCCTCCGATAATTATTCTGCTCTTTTATATTTCATGGCGAACACTAAGCTCATGCGGCTAGGAACATGCGACTGAGAACTGTTCTTCTTCTTCATTCCTCCGAGAAGAAGAACTATACAAGCCATGGCTCCCTAGCTCCATAAATCCTTCAACCAGAGTCCAAATTCGAACTTCCATAGGTCAAAATAGGGCAGAATAAAATTCTCTACAACGTGAAACCATCAGAACTTGATAATAACCAGATTAAATAGATCAAAACCCAAGAAACATAAAATGAAATAAATTAGATCTGCAAGCAATGAGCCATGGAAATTAAAAATGCTAAGTACTAAAGTGTTTTAGAATGCTGTGAAGAAGAGAATGGAACAAAAAAACTTTAATTCCTCCATGAAGCAAGATGTACTTGCCTAAGCTCTCCCTCTCTCTCTCAGGTAGGTGAAGAGTAATGTTGGGGAAAAAGAAGAGTAAATGAGTAATACGAACCATGGACATTACAACTCTACCCACCTTAAAAGAATTTTGTCCTCAGAATTTAATTAAGAGGCTAGAGAGGCAAGGACAAGTTATACTAATCATAGACAAGTATACTAAGCAGTCTACCATGCAATCATTCGTTTGAAGCAAGTAATTTCGAGCATAAGGCATAAGAAAGACATTATACCTTACGAGTCAAATAGGTCAGAATATCGTGATCGGATATCGCCCTCACGCTCCTACGTTGGCTCACACAAAGAGTGATGACCCCAAGCAACATGGACTAACTTGATAGTCTTGTTCTTGAGTATCTTCTCTCTTCGGTCCAATATGGATATGGGCCTCTCCTCATAAGAAAGGTTGGTACCAACAACCAATTTCGAATGATCCAGGATGTGGCTCGGGTCTAAAATATACCGTCGTAATTGGGATACGTGGAAAACATCATGCACCTCACTTAGTGACGGCGGAAGAGCGAGACGATAGGATACATCTCCTACTCGCTCCAGAATATCAAACGGCCCAATATACCTAGGATTAAGCTTTCCCCGTATGTCGAAACGAATGACGCCACAGTTATGCGAGATCCTCAGGAATACATGGTCGTCGACAGAAAACTCAATGTGACATCGATGAGAATCGGCCCAATGGTGCTGACGATCTTGTGCAGCGCGAAGATGATCTCTGACTCTCCTGACCACCTCAACTGTCTGAGTGATCATCTCTGGACCAAGCATCTGCCTTTCTCTAATATTGTCCCAAGCTAGCGAGGATCTGCACTTCCTGCCATATAGTGCCTCGAACGGTGCTATCTGGATACTGGCTTGGAAACTGTTGTTGTACAAAAACTCTACCAGGTGCAGGTGATCTTTCTACGAACCACCGAAGTCGAGTGTAACAGACCATAACATATCCTTAAGAGTCTGGATCGTGTATTCCGACTGACCATCTGTCTGCAGGTGATAAGCTGAGCTAAACTGGAGGCGAGTTTCCAAACTCTCTTATAGACTGCACCAAAAGTACGACATAAATTATAAGTCTCTGTCAGAGGTGATACTGACTGGTATACCGTGAAGTCTGATAATCTGCCTAAGGTACATCTCTGCTAGCTGAGCCATCGACTGACCAACTCTGAACGAGGAAAAGTGAGCCACCTTCGTGAGCCTGTCAACTATAACCCAAACAGCATCTCGACCGGCTGGGGATCTAGGTAATCCAGTCACGAAATCCATGGTTATATGCTCCCACTTTTATTCTGGAATTGGCAAGGGCTGAAGAAGTCCAGCTAGCATCTGATGTTCAGCTTTAACTTGTTGACAAACCAAACACCGAGAGACAAACCGGGCTATCTCCCTCTTCATGCCATTCCACCAAAAGTGTTGACAGATATCATGGTACATCTTCGTGCCACCGGGATGAATCGAATACTGAGAACTATAAACTTTCGCCATGACCTCCTGTCTGATATCTCCACTGGGTACACAAAGACACTTACCATGTCGAAGTGTACCGTCTCCATGGATGCATAACTCTGGTCTTCGTCCTGCCTCACACTCTGCTCTAAGCTGCTGAAGCTTAGCATCGGAGGACTGAGCTATCTTGATCCTTTCAACTATACTGGACTGAACTTGCATGCTGGCCATCAATGCCACACTGGTAAGAAGGACAACTTTTATACCCATCTTCTGAAGATCTGCTAACAACTCTGGTTGCGCTGTTAGAAAAACTCCGGATCTCCTGCTCAATGTATTTGCTACGACATTGGCCTTCCCTGGGTGATACTCCAGGCTGACATCATAATCTACAAGTAGCTCTAGCCATCTCCTCTGACGTATGTTAAGATCCTTCTGAGTGAACACATACTTCAGGATCTTGTGTTCGGTAAAAATCTCTACCCTATCTCCATACAGGTAGTGTCTCCAAAGCTTAAGTACAAACACTACTACGGCGAATTCCAAGTCATGGGTTAGGTAATTTCTCTCATGATCATGAAGTTGTCATGATGCATAAGCTATTACCTTCCTATGCTGCATCAAAACACATCCTAAACCTCTGCCTGAAGCATCACAATATACTAAGAATCCCTCGGTCCCGTCTGGAAGCGTGAAAATGGGAGCCGTCATCAAGCCTCGCTTCAACTTCTCAAAAAACTCTGGCACTCTGTTGTCCAAGTAAACCGTACATCCTTACGGGTCAACTGGGTCAGTGGCACTAAAATTCGAGCAAAGTCTGAAACAAATCTTCGATAGTAGCCGGCCAATCCAAGAAAACTGCAAACTTTTGCAACTGTGCTGGGTACCGGCCATGTCTCAATGGCCACAATCTTCTGGAAATCCACTTCTACTCCTCCTATGGTGATGATATGATCTAAGTATGAAATACGATCGAGCCAGAACTCGTATTTACTGAACTTGGCATACAACTGGTGCTCCCTGAGAATCTGGAGGACAACTCGGAGATGCTGCTCATGCTCCGCTTCACTCTTGCTATAGACTAGGATGTTGTCTATGAATACAATCACGAACTGATCCAAGTAAGGCATAAAGATACGATTCATGAGGTCTATGAATACGGCTGGCGCATTGGTTGCTCCAAAGGGCATAACTAGGAACTCCCAATGTCCATATCTAGATCTGAATATTGCCTTCGGGATGTCCTGCTCTCTGACTCTGATCTGGTGGTATCCTGACCGCAAATCGATCTTCGAGAATACTGCTGCCCCTTGAGTTGATCAAACAAGTAATTTATCCTCGGGAGAGGATATCTGTTTTTGATTGTTACTGAGTTTAAGGTACGATAATTAATACATAATCTGGATGTACCATCATTCTTTTTCACAAGAAGCATCGGGGCTTCCCAAGGCGATCCACTAGCATGAATGAATCCTTTGGTCCTGAGTTCTTCAATCATCTTGTATAATATCTCTAACTCTGACGGTGCCATCCTGTAGACTCTCTCTGACACTGGGGCTGTCCCTGGGATCAAATCGATAGTAAACTCGATCTCTCGCTCTGGCAGCATTCCTGGAAGCTCTTCCGAAAAAACATCTGGAAACTTCTCGACTATGCGGGATAACTGCACTGCTGCTACTGCCATCCGTAATACTGGAGGAGAAGGTTCAACTTCGCCTCGGAAAAAGGAAAACTCAGGCTCGCTTGGAATACTAAAAACTACCCTGCCAATGTGGCAGTCTATCCTAGCATACTGGTTCCTCAACCAATCCATCTCTAAGACCATATCATAATCGGCCATCGGGAACTCTATCAATCTAGCGGGAAACTCGCTACCGCTAACTACGATCCGATACGAAAAAAATATACTATCTAATCCCACAAGACCGTTACCAGTAAGTATATCGAGCCTTACTGATAATGACTCGGGTACCAGACCTATCTGTGTCGCGAATCGTGCAGACATGAATGAATACGATGCACCAGAATCAAATAACGCTGATGCTGAAAAGGAGTTGAGGAGAATAGTACCTGCCACTACCTCCCCTGGTGCCAATCCTTCTTCCACGGTCATCGCCATCGCCTGACCATGCCCTCTGGGTGTAGGTCCCCTCGGCTGGAAACCTCTCTGGCGGTTCTGAACCTGGGCTTGGACTTGTGCATACTGCCGGGGGTTCTGCTGCTGAAATACTTGGGTCTGAGGCGGCAAAGGCCTCGGCAATGGGTACTGCTGCTGCTGCTGGACTGGAACTGGGGCTGGTCCCCTCACCGAAGAATTAGAAAAGTTGGACGATGATGAATTACCCATATTCGGGCAGTTCCCAGCCCTTTGGTCCGGTGCTCCACAAGCCAGGCACAATCCCTGCATCCTACGACATTCTGCCACCACATGTCCTGGTTTTCCATAATGAGTGCAACCCAGTACGGAAGTCTTCTTCTGCTGCTGGAGAAATCCTGGGGTCGAATGCTGAATCGACGTAACTGAAGCTGTCCTCCTCGGAGCTCCAATGGTCAAAGCCCTAGCTATCGGGGCTGGTGCTGAAGACTGATTCATCTGGCCGTGAGATCGCTTCTGACTTTCGATCCTGTCTACGATTCTCTGGAAGGTATACTCATGCCTCCTAGTTGCTCTCAATACCGTATCAAAAGTCTGATGCTCAAACTGCTCTACTGCCAATAAAATCTTCAAGTGAAGTCCCTGCTGAAACCGCTGGGCTCTATCAAACTCGGTCGTTACTAAGATGGAAGCAAACCAACTAAGTCTGGAGAACTCGGCCGTATATCCATCGACCTTCTGTCCATCTGCTTCAGATTGGTGAACTTCGTCTGTAGATCGTATCGAGCTACAACATCAAAATACTTGGTCTGAAATTTCTCTCGGAATACTGCCCAAGCAATAGGTGCTCTTAATCCAACGGCTTGCGCCGTCCACCAACTGCGGGCCAAATCCAATAATTGTAGGCGCACCACGGCAAACCTTCTCGTCTTCTGGTGTCCTGGCTTCTTCTAGGATGACCTCAGTGTCCTGAAGCCATGCATTAGCAGCAATAGCATCTTCGCTGCCATCGAAGAAGGGAGGGTTCAAGCGCTTGAAGCTGTTGGCCGCACTGTTCCCTGGAAGACAGCCTCTGTTAAGAGCATCTTGTACTGTCTGGTGCAGGGCGTCGCCCCGACGATCTTGAGAAGCTAACAATGTCCTGATGAGACCCACCAAGGTACCATCACCATGCTCTGCAGGCTGGACGGGCTGAACTGGTGGCGCTTGATCCCCAGTAGGCATGACTCTGGAGACTACTCCTGAATGCTGGGCTTGATCTCCAGGTTGCTGCGGGTCCACGAAAGGTGCTCCGCCTTGTCGATCGGCAGGACCAGAAACAATGCCGCTGAAGAAGATGACATAGGGAACAATAAGGAAGGACCATGACAGATCAAAGATGCAAGCATGTGATCAGGTCAAGAATCTAGGGATTTAGAAGATACGAGCAGAAATCAAGGACGAGTGCTGATTGAGACATCTACTCGATAAACCCTCATATATCTTATTTTATATGACCTGCATGGGCCACCACTTAAACCATGTAACATCCCGAAACCAGAATACGGGAGAGCGGGGCCGTACATAGCCAGCTACGTTTAATGAAATGGAATCCATCTTACTATACGGTCACGGCTGTCTAGATATATGAGGGTTTACTACAAGCCATCAGTCTCTTAAGGTCAATAACAATCCTAAAGATCTCAATCTCAAGCAAGCAAGTAAAGTTATAAGATATAAGATCACCAAATATACAATTGTAAGGCATCCCAAATATTACATATTCAGCTGATCATGAAGCTAGTCGTTATAAAATATGAGGACTAGCAAGAGTTTAGTCGTACATGATCAATCCTAGGATCTCTCAATCATGTTACAGTCCGTAGGCAGATAATAAATAAGGTATGCAATACGAGCTAGCAGGTGCTCGCCGGCTGAATGCCTCAAAATAAAAAATTTTACAATAGAGTGGGAGAGCCAAAAATAAACCCACTCGTTGCCAGGATTCCTTCTAGTGGTCACCATCTGGCTGGAAAGTCGATAGATCCTCTGAGCTGCTCCGGTATCTGGCCATACAAAACCAGCTGGGTCAGATCCCAGAAAGAGCAAGTGCCACAAAGGAAGTTTCATTTAGGAACTAAAACCAGCAATTAGCACAAGAATAATAATATATAAAATAAAAGATAGGATATATGGAAAAGCATGACAGGATGATATACGATGAGGTAACCATGGGACTATTCAGATGACCAGGTTACAACCCGTAAACCAAACAAGGACCGGGGTTGTAACCCTTCATCTGAACGGAACTTGGTTTCTCACCATTTATCGATAAGGTAAACACAAGCAATCTGGTCATGTAGCAATCTGGTGCAGGATCAGGACAAGATTAGACTGATTGAACTCCATCCAATATTTTACGGCCAAGCAATGAGTTCGGCTTGATACTTTAACTAACTAGGGTTATCACAAGCCTAGTTACTAACAGGATGCAGCGAGATTATTCCAACAGCCACATGCCCTGCAGACCATCCAGGCTATCCGAACACAATTAGGGGGTTGAGTTCAGGTGGGTACATCGTCCAAGAAATGTATGTACCCTTAAGTAGCTTGAAGGGTGCACCACATGACTGTGTGCTGGAAATGTGCCCTACTCGATGGCAGGCTACAGATCCCAGGTGGGGCACCTAGATAACGAGATAGCCTGTAGCTGGGAAAATCTCTTCATGACTACTGGATTACTCTAGTTATTAGCCTTAGTCAATTTTAGTAGGTACCCCTGACCGTGGTACTCAGGGGTCCCTATCCTAGACATGATGCAAGACAAGACTGGTTCATTTATACACGCACATTTGTCTACGGTGTCCAGGCCATTCATTCTTGTCATGTCAGATTAGCCGTCGCAACAGCATATTGAGATATATCATGTCAGATTTATTTGTCAAGAGTGCGCCACGGCGGACCACAATCATGCATGTTCAGGTTACTTGTCAAGAGTGCACCACTACGGATCACTGTCGTGTTCATGGTATATGTACAGGATAACATAGTACAAGCATTCCATCAAGAGACCCAAGTTACACTGAGGGTCACAAGACATGAGTATAATAAAATAATTAAAATAACTAAGGGGCAAGGCAGGGGGGAGGAGTCATGCGGCTCAGGGAGAAAGGGTTCATGCGGCCAGGGGAATGAACTCATGCGGCTGAGAAGGAAGGGGGTCACATGCGGCTGAATTAATCAGGGCGCATATGGCTCAGAAGCAAAACTCATGTGGCCGGAGAGGGATGGAAGGGTCTTACGCGGCTGGAGGGAATGGGCCTTATGCGGCCAGGGAAGTTCAGGTGTATGTGGCCAGAAGGAAGGGGCGCTTGCGGCTCAGGGAGCTAAGTCTTATGCGGCTGGAAAACCACTGGGCCTTATGCGGCCAGGAAAGACTGAGTCTCATGCGGCTCAGCCAATACGGGTCATGCGGTCCGGTCCACGCAAGACTATGTGGCCCAGTCTCATACGGCTGAATAAGGTCCATGCGGCTAGGATATTCATGCGATCGAGACCATGCGGCCAAGTCATACAGCAAAAGACTATGTGGCCAGGAAGAGAATTTGTCGCATAAAAGGCTATGCGGCAAAGCTCATGCGGCTAGGAACATGCGGCTGAGAACTGTTCTTCTTCTACATTCTTCCGAGAAGAAGAACCATACAAGCCATGGCTCCCTAGCTCCATAAATCCTTCAACCAGAGTCCAAATCCGAACTTCTATAGGTCAAAATAGGGCAGAATGAAATTCTCTACAACATGAAACCATCAGAACTTGATAATAACCAGATTAAATAGATCAAAACCCAAGAAATCCAAAAATGAAATAAACTTAGATCTACAAGCAATGAACCATGGAAATTAAAAATGCTAAGTTCTAAAGTGTTTTAAAATGCTGTGAAGAAGAGAATGGAACAATAAAACTTGAGTTCCTCCATGAACCAAGATGCACTTGCCTAAGATCTCCCTCTCTTTCTCAGGTTGGTGAAGAGTAATGGTGGGGAAGAAAAAGAGTAAATGAGGAGAGAGAAGGGTGTGGGGTTAATAAATGGTGAGGGTAGTGGTAGGTAGGAGTTTCCCCTTGGTCCATAACAAATCAAAAGCAACCCTAGCCGAACCAAGCCAAACCAAACAAGCCAAACCAAACCAGAAAATGATAATGCCAATTAAACCAAGCAAGGAAACATGCAATACGAGTCCAGATACGTACACGTATTCCAAAATACGTAATTCGAACCATGGGAATTACAACAAGCCGGTATCAGAATCTGTATCGATATCTGTATCAGAATCGGTATCGGTATCGTATCGGTATCGGACTATCGGTATCGGTATCGGACTATCGGTATCGGTATCTGTATAAGAATCGGTATCCATATGAGAATCGGTATCGGTATAGGTATCGGTATCGGTAGCGGTAGCGGATCCACCTCCTCGACCGTATGTACTTAGTATCGATCGTAGCGGATTAGTATCGGTATATAAGTTTGGTATAAGTCGTATCGGATGGTATTGGCCTTAGAGAATTGGTATCGTTCTATCCGATATGTATCGGCCGTATAGCTAGGATTTGTATTGGCCTTATCGATTCGGTATCGGCCATATCTGATAGGTATCAGTCGTATCGGATATGTATCGGCCGTATCGGATTAGTATGGTGGAAGGTTTAGTAACAACTGTACTTGGATTTCTCTCTTCTCGAGCTAGAATACCATTGCAAGAGAAGCACAAGAGAGTAAAAAATCTCCTAAATATTGATGTTTATGAGAGTGGCTAGCCCGTTACAGTAACATACATGCTGTATTTTCTATTAGAAAAGAAAAGATTGAAGGCAATAACATATAGAGTTGTATTTCGGGAGAAGAACTCTTGTAAACTCTTTGTTCACAAAGCAAGCTATAGAGAATACAGAATAAGTATCGATTTCATAACCTACTTTGCAAGAGAAGTATCTTAATATTCTATAGCTCTTGAAGATGGACTGATCTGACATAGACATTAAGATACTTCTCTTGCGAAGTAGGTTATGAACTCGATACTTGTTCTATATTCTCTATAGCTTGCTTTGTGAACAAAGAGTTTATAAGAGTTCTTCTCCCGAAATACAACTCTATATGTTATTGCTTTCAATCTCTCATTTCTTGATAGAAAATACAGCATGTTGGTTACTGTAACTGGCCAATCACTCTCATAAAAATCAATAATTATGAGATTTTTTACTCTCTCGTGACTCTCTTGCAATAGTATTCTATCTGTCATGACCTGCACCCGGTATAAGGGAACAAGACGTGGGTACGTCCAGCCTACGCCGCAGAGTCGCCGGTAGAACGCTGTCCTAGGTCCAACATCTAACCCAATCTAGAATATGCTCCAATTGGAGAATAATATATATATATGGTACAAAAAAAATATATGGTACAACTCAATCACAATAACTAAGATGGAATAGAAGAAAGATAATCTCAACAGAGAGTCACAATATGAATAACAATCCCGGTATAAACCACACCATAATAAAATCTCAATACAATCACCAAGTCTCATAAATAGATAATAATGTCAGTCTAATCTAACTCATGGCAAGTCCTCAGCGACTACTGGATCCTGTTGAGGGTCCCGGTCACCTGTGTCAACTAGGCCAACTCTATAGTAAGTGTCACAGCAATCCTCATCATCTGTAATATTTCAACAGGTCCAGTCAGGATAGGAATGAATACATATCTCTCACACAGTTCATAACATGAAAGAAAATATGAAACAAGCTATAGAATAATATACATGAACTGCTGATAAAGAAATAAGACTGGAAAAAAGAGAACATGATATATGGAAATAGATATACAGGATATAATAAGAGAACTGAACTATCTACGTGGTGTAGAGCACAATCTGGTTATGTAAATTGGCTTAGGTTATACATGACTTAAATCTAGTTTGGAGTTGCACATGAAAAGGATGTAGATCACATAACCAAATAAATACTCCCCCTGTCCCAATCAGTACACAAGGATCTGTCCATGTTATGTTGTTGCACATGAAAGTAGCGTGTCACATGGATAGCTAGTCCACATGCACACTGGGTTATATATGAAGGCTCACATGATCATAAGTGTATATGAATGTCACATGTGTATACATGATGTCACGCCCCAGAACCAGAATACTGGAGAGCGGGGCAGACATAGCCAGCTACGTATATTGAAGTGCAACCCACCTCGCTATACGGTCACGGCTGTCTAGGATACATGAGGGTTTATCTACAAGCCAGCAGTCTCTTAAGGTCATGAACAGCCTATTGTCTCAATCACAAGCAAGTAAGTAAAAGTTACAAGATGTATGATCATTAAATATACAATAATAAGGGGTCCCAAATATTACATATTCAGCTGATCATGAAGCTAGTCGTTACAAAATGTTAGGACTAGCAAGAGTTTAGTCATACATGATCAACCCTAGGATCTGTTAATCATGTTACAGCCCGTAGGCAGACAGTAAGTAAGTGCAACCGAGTTAAACAGGTGCTCGTCGGCTAAACGCCTCAAAAGAATATTTTTACAATAGAGTGGGAGAGCCAAAAATAACCCACTCGTTGCCAGGGTTCCGTCTAGTGTTCACCATCTGGCTGGAAGGTCGGTAGATCCTCTGGAGCTGCTCCGAAATCTTGCCACACAAAACCAGCTGGGTCAGACCCCAGAAAGAGCAAGTGCCACAAAGGAGGCTTCACTTAAGAACTAAAACCAGCAATCAGCACAAGATATAAATAAAAGTAAGAACTTGGAAATAAAGAAAATACACCAGGATGATATACGACGAGATAACCATGGAACTATTCAGATAACCAGGTTACAACCCGTAAACCAAACAAGGACCGGGGTTGTAACCCTTCGTCTGAACAGAACTTGGAATTCTCGCCATTTATCGGTAAAGTAAATACAAGCATTCTGGTCATTCAATAATCTGGAACAGGATCAGGGCAAGACTAGACTGGTTAGACTCCGTCCAATCACTTCACGGCCAAGCAAGAATTACGGCTTGATACTTTAACTAACTAGGGTTATCACAGGCCTAGTTACTAGCAAGATACAGTGAGATTATTCCACAGCCACAAGCCCTGCAGACCATCCAGGTTACCCGGGTTAAAAGATTAGAGTTGAATTCAGGTGGGTACATCGTCCAGGAAACGAATGTACCCTTAGGTAGCTTGAAGGGTGCAACACATGACAGTGTGCTGGAAATGTGTCATACTCGACGGCATGCTACAGATCCCAAGGCGTGCCCAGGTAACGGGATTGCCTGTAGCTGGAAAATCTCGTCATGACTAATGTATTAATCTAGTTATTGGCCTTAGTCCATTTTAGTAGGTACTCCTGACCGTGGTACTCAGGAGTCCCTGTCCTAGACATGATACAAGACAGGACTGGTTTATTTATACAAACACAATCGTCCACGGTGTCCAGATTAATTATACAGGTCATATCATGTCAGGTTGTCACGCCAAGTGTACTTGTCACGAGTGCGCCACGACGGGCCACTATCAGGTCATGTCAGGTTATTATGTCAGGAGTGCACCACTACGGGTCACTTTTACGTCATGCTCAATTATCAATTCCAAACATATCAAGTAAATTTGTGATTATCAAGTTCAGGACAAAAGGCGTAAGGATATAAAATGGACGTTAAATATCTAATAAAATATCAATATACAAGGCTATAGAAGATCCAGGGTAATCAGGCTACGCTCAGGTCAGCGTACGCTCAGGTCATACGCTCAGGTCGACCTACGCTCAGGTCGGCCTACGCTCAGGTCAACGTATGCAAGACATACGCTTCCAAAAGGCAGCGTATGTACTTCATACGACTCCTCTTCAAGCAAGCGAGCGTATGCGAGTCATACGCCTCCAAAAGGCAGCGTATGTACTCCATACGACTCCTTGTCAAGCAAGCGAGCGTGTGCGAGTCATACGCCTCCAAAAGGCAGCGTATATACTCCATACGACTCCTTGTCAAGCAAGCGAGCGTATGCGAGTCATACGCCTCCAAAAGGCAGTGTATGTACTCCATACGACTCCTTGTCAAGCAAGCGAGCGTATGAGATCCATACGACTCCTTGTCAAGCAAGCGAGCGTATGCAAGACATACGCTCCCAAAAGGCAGCGTATGGGGTCGACTGCGCTGCGCTAAAAAGTGCGCGCAGCTCAGTGGCACAAGCTAAAAAGCTCGTGCACTGCTCACTGTCTTCTCCAAATCAGCAGGAACTCCAAGGTTGAACCCAAAGCTTCAAAAGTCCATAACTTGGTCAAAACAAGTCCAAATCCAACTTTTCAAAGGTCAAAATTGGGTAGAATAAAATTCTCTACAACATGGAACCATCAAAACTTGAAAACAAAGAAGTTTGATAGATCAAAACTACCAAAATCCAAAAATAACTAAATTCTAGATCTACAAAATTAAAGCTTCAAAACGGAAAATGACAAGTTCTAAAGTGTCTTAGAAACATGAGGAGAAGCTAATGGAACAATAAAAATGAGCTCTCTTGTGGAAGCAAGTTGCACTTGCCTAGACCCCTCTCTTCTCTCTCTATGGTAGGTAAGGAAGTAATGGAAAAGAAGAAGGTGAGTAATGAAGAGAGAGAAAGAAGAAATGGCAATAAATATCAAAGGGGGTGGTAGGTAGGGGATTTATCCATGGTTCATGATGAACCAAAATAATCCCAACCGAACCAAGCCAACCCGGGCCAAGAATAATCAAGCCAAGCCATGAAGAAAACTAAACAAGGAATTATGCAATACAAGAATAAATACGTACACGTATTCCAAAAATACGTAATATGAACCACAGGCATTACACATGAATAAGTACGAATACAATGAGCAGACGATGCACATGATAAAGTACATGAGCACAATATACCCGATGTATCCAAGGGGATAACATCGCATGAAGAGATCCATATAGTACTAATCCATGATAATGTCGTAACAGCAATAAGTAAACTAGTCTATAACAAGTAAATATGTCCAAGCAAGAATGAAACGGTCAGAGAATGTACTCGTCTGACAATCCGAGCTGCTGATATGGATGTGTAACTGAACTGGAGTGATGTAAACATATTTAAAGTAACCACAAGTCACAACATGGTCTAACATATTATAAGAAAGGGCTACAATATAATTCTACATGCTTCGGTCCTTCTAGGTCAAAGTCAACCTTGGTCAACTCTGGTCAAACCTGGTCAACTCTAAGTCAACAAGTATGTTTACTAATTTTTAGGTCACACACAAGTCTCTAGGTCATTCTAAGTTCGTTTGAGTCGATTTGGAACAAGTTTGATCCAAAGTTGACTTTTGTCAACTTGGTCAACTTGTCGGTCAACTCGACAAAACTAGGATCACACACACACACACACATACACACACACACACACATATATAAACATACATATATAATATATACAATATATACATAGGTACATATATAAAGTTATACATGGGTATATACAATATATATATATATATATATATATATATATATATATATATATATATATAAATATATATATATATATATATATATATATATATATATATATATATATATACCCATGTATAAATATATATATATATATATATATATATATATATATATGCACTTGTGTAAGCAATGAATCGATTACACAAATCCGAGAAAGACTTAAACCTGGAAAAATCAGAACTCACTCTCAAAACAGCACATTACATATATATATATATATAAACTATATACATTGAAATAAATATATACTACTTATGCATATATATATATATATATATATATATATATATATATATATATATATATATATATTTATACATACATCTATATATATATATATATATATATATATGGAAAAAACTATATATATATGCATAAGGAAAAAAAAAAAAAAAAAAAAAAAATATATATATATATATATATATGGAAAAAACTCAAATATACTTGAAAAAGGCAAACAAATAATTAATAATCCCACGGATCACTTTCCGCAAGTCCAAAATATCATATATAAGTTAACAAGTTAGAAAATATCGATTAAAATTCGAAGAATCAAAAATCACATTTCTATTCAAAATATTGAACCCGAAAAACCCAATTTCGACAAAATGACCCAAATCACAAAATACTCAACAATAAATCATAAAACTCGGCAAGCATGTTAGTCTCGACATACGTGACGTGCTCAGGCACTCACGGAGTCAAAACCGTGTCCATGTCGTGTCCAGAGAATGCTATCGGGAAAACTGATTTCGCGTATCAAGAACGCGTATATCGCTCGATTGAGCGACGCACACGCAACGATAAGCCTCGTGATCGTGCACACGGTTAGGTAGGGTCTCGGGGTAGGGCTAGGATATGCTGACATGACACCACGTCGTGCCAATGGGACGCAGCGACCCACGAATCAGCCGTGCGGCCTGCACGTGTGCATGCGTGCATGCCCGTGGGCGCGTGTCGAGCCTCATGGCTTACGATCCGAGCCACGCTGCGACTCGGGATCGGATCCTTGGGTAGTCTAGGTATAGGGATACATGTCCGTGTTCCTGGAACGGGTCCTCGATGTGCCGTCTCCTCGTACGAAGGTCATGTCAGCGGTAAATTTCAGCCTAAGTGTACAGTTCAGCCGACCAGTGCACGACGGATTTCTCTGCGCTAGCTCGACGAAATATCATAAAATTTTACGGGCATGTGGTCAGAGGTTGCCCCTACGTGGTCAAAATATTTCACGTAATACGGAGCTCTGTGCGTCGAGTTATGACGCACAGACAGTAGGGTGTGCACGGGATCGTACACGGGATCTCGTACATGCGTGTCCGTTCGGATGCCGAAATCGTGTCAATTTCCGATCTGTCTTCACAAAAGTTGTTACGAATCATATAAGGTAGGATTTCGTGACAATAAAATCAAAAATTAATACTTTTCAGTTCTAAGTGACATTTTATCGAACACGTGCAACATAAGACCGATACGTGTCTGATACCGCTATCAACCGAAACCAAAATCCTACCAAACTTAATACACAGATCAAGGGTGCCTATATGGATTCAATAATAAAGAAAATTTAGGAGAAATAAAGGTAGATCAAGATTACCTATTGAGAGTCGGAATCTCAATAAAGGAATTCTCCGAGCGCTTTGTCGGCCAATTTCTTATAAGCAAATGCCTCCTCCTCCTTGCTAGCAGTACTCCAGTAATTCCTCTTCCCAACGAGCGCAATAGAATTTGTTTGAGGTGAAACAGACCCGGATGAAAAATCTAGGGTTTTTGGAGGAAAGGAAATTAGGGTTTGCTCTATGGAGGCTAATGTTTTACAAATGAGAGAGGGAAGGCTGCTAGTGGCCGCCAAGGTAGGGGGTGTTAGGGTTAGGATTTGCACATGGGCCAAGCACTCGATGAGTTGTTAAAAGGCCCATGTCAAAAAGGGTTAAAAGGCCTACGTAAAAAAATGATTTTAAATCATTAATTCATTGCCAAAATGAAATAAATTCTGAAATAAATTCTAAAGGTCAACAAATAATTCAAATTATCATATTAGGCTCTTAATGAAGAGTAACTAAGGTCAAACCACCATATGCTACTCAAACACCAATCAAGCTACAAAGCATCACATTAATTAATAAATTAATAAGAAAAATTCAAATAAATACATAATGACTAAAATACTCCTAAATTAAAAATTGTGGGTGTGACACTAGCTCGAGAAGAGAGAAATCAAAGTACAGTTGTTACTAAACCTTCCACCATACTAATCCGATACGGCCGATACATATCCGATACGGACGATACCTATCGGATATGGCCGATACTGTCACCCCCAGTTTCAAGAACAGGAGTATTTTGGTCATTTTTTACTTTAGAATAATTTTGGAATTTTTTATTATTTATGATATTGTTTTGGGGTTATTTGAGTCGGGTTCGAATTTCAACTCAATCCGACTTGTATCGGGGACCCGGGGTAGCTTTGACTCTAGTGGGACCCACTTATTAGTTAGACATGACCCACATGACAATATTTAAGTTAGTATGGTTAGACTAAATTTTATGACTAGGTTGGGTTGATTAGAGACTCAAACTAGACTAATTTAGCCTCAAACTAAACCTAATTTAAATTGAACAAATATGAGTCATTAGAGGGCATTTTGGACATTTCAAAATGGGACACCTAGCCCATATGTGGCCGGCCATGAGTGGGAGGGGGATGAGTCATTTTATTTTGTTCTTAGCCACAATTTCTCTCTCTTGGTGTTTTTCTCCAAATTTGAGAAGAGCCTCCATTAATTTCATCCCCAATCAATCATTTCCTCCATCAAAACTTCATCATTTCTTCTCTACTCTATAAAGAGAGGGTGCTAGCCAAGTTTGGGAGGATTTGGCATTGGTTTCGTGTCCATTTGTAGATCCCTTCGTGTCGGTGCCATATCGGAAGGATTCCTTGAGATTTTGCCTCCCGTAAGGTAAAATCTACCCTCTAAATCGACTCTCATGCATTAGGATAATTTTGAACCCATAGGAATCACTCCCATGGTTGTGTCCTCCATTGT